>JAVXUP010000622.1:0-392450 GCA_033070095.1 Escallonia herrerae | reverse complement strand
AGGGGTGCATTTTCAGCAAGCAATTTCAAAAAACATTTCCAAACGAAGTTAATTCAAGATTCACGGAGCCACTTCAAATCATTCACTCAGATGTTTATGGGCCAATCAATCCACCCTTACTTGGTAAGAACAAATATTTTATTTTGTTCATTGATGGCTGCAAGACTTGAGTTTATTTTCTTAAGCAAAAACCAGAGGTGTTTGATGTTCTTAAGAAGTTTAAGGCACTTGTTGAAAAAGAAAGTGGTCATTATGTCTGGGCTATAAGATCTTATAGGGGAGGAAAATTCACAACAAATGATCGTAAAAATTATTGTGAAGAAATGGAATTCTCCATCCTTTAACTATTCCAAGGTCCCCACAACAAAATGACATCTGTTAGAGGAAGAATAAAATCATTCTCAACATGGTACACAGTCTATTAAAGACAGAAAGAATGCTGAAAGAGTTTTATGTAGAAGCTGTTGATTGTGCGGTCTACTTGTTGATTGTTGTCCCTTTGGAAGTGTTGAAGGTGAGACACCGTAAGAAGCATGGCATGGAAGGCAGCCAAGTGCCTCTTATTTGAGAATTTTTGATTGCATTGCTTCTACACATGTACCAGATGAGAAACGGTCCAAACTTGATGACAAAAGTGAGAAGTATGTCTTCATCGGCAATGACTCGAGATCCAAGGTCTACAAGCATTATAACCCAAGCAATGGTAAGATAATTATCAGTAGAGATGTTACATTTGATAAAGAAAGTGCATGGGAATGGAACTCGCCACAAGAAAATTACAATACTTTCCTTTTTCTTAATAGGGAGGAGCAAGAAGATGAAGACATGGAAAAGGTCATTTCTCCTTCGTCATCTCCTCAAATATTCACACACGAGCAAGATTCACCTATTTCAAGTAAAAGTCCACCAGGTCACACAAGGAGCCTCCATGACATATGTGAAGAAACGGAAGAAATAAATCAAAGAATTAGTGATTTGACTCTTTTTTGTCTTGTTGGTGAAAGTGAACCATTAACCTTTGAGGAAGCCGCTAAAGAAAAGAAAGGGAAGAATGCAATGGGTGAAGAAATTCAATCCATCGAGAAGAACAACACATGGGAGCTTACCATATTTCCAAAAGACCAAAAATCAATTGGAGTCAAATGGGTGTACAAAGGCAAGAAGAATGCAAGAGGTGAAGTAGAGAGGTACAAAGCAAGGTTGGTTGCGAAAGGCTATAACCAACGACATGGCATTGAATATGATGAGATATTTGCATTCATTGCCCGTTTAAAACTATTAGATTAATAATATCTTTGGCGGCACAAAATGGTTGAAAAATCCATCAATGGACGTGAAATTGGCATAACGGGTTTCTTAAAGACAAGGTGTATGTTGAACAACCCATGGGCTTTGTCATGAAAGGGCAAGAAGACCAAGTTCTTAAGATTAAGAAAGCACTCTACGGGTTAAAGCAAGCACCAAGATCTTGGAAAAGTAGACTTGACAAGTATTTTCAAGCAAATAACTACTCCAAGTGTCCTCACGAACATGCTCTTTGCACAAAAGTTAATGGTGATGGAGATATCTTACTTGTTTGCTTGTATGTAGATGACTGATTTTTACAGGGAATAACCCGAGCACGTTTAAGGAGTTCAATAATGCAATGGCTTAAGAGTTTGAGACGACGGACGTTAGGCTCATGTCTTATTGCCTTGGCATTAAGGTGAACCAAAGAGATGACGGCAAAGAGATGATAGCATTTCTATTTCTCAATAAGGGTATGCAAAAGAAATTCTAAAAAAGTTCAAGATAAATGATGCCAATCTCATGAGTACTCCTGTGGAGTGTGGAGTCAAGTTGTCAACGAAAGATCTTGAAGAGAAGGTTGATCCAACTTTTTTCAAGAGCCTAGTCGAAAGCTTGAGGTAAGAACGAACATTTTATTTGGAGTTGGGCTTATTAGTCGTTACATGAAAGGTCCTATCATGACTCATATGAAAGTGGCTAAAATAATTCTTTGTTACCTCAAAGGTACAATTGAGTTCGGTTTAATTTTTCTCCTTCTAATAACTTCAAGCTTTTGGGATTGTGTTAGTGACTGGGCCGAAGACTTAGATGATCGAAGGTGTACCACCGGCTTTGTCTTCTTCATGGAAAATACGACATTTACATGGAGTTCGAAAAAAAATCTATTGTGAAGCTTTTTACTTGTGAAGTGGAATATGTCGCCTTCACATCATGTGTTTGTCAAGCTATTTGGTTTAGATTTTTGTTGAAGGAGCTTTATTTTCCACAAGAAGAGTCAACTGATGTTGATAATAAATCGACAAAGGCATTGGCCAAAAATCCGGTGTTCCATGATTGAAGCAACTATATAAATACAAGGTATCACTACATTAGATAGTACATTAGAGAGTGCTCAAGTATCTGAAGTCACAAGATCAAGTTGCTGATATTTTCAACAAACCCCTCAAAGTCGAGGCATTTTACAAATTGAGAAGTTTGCTTGGAGTCAAAAATCAAGTTTAAGGGGGAGTATTGAAATAACAATAATTTTGATCTTTTTAGTCAGATGTTACTAATTAAGTTAGTCTGTTAGTGGCATGTTAGTGGCCATTAGTCATGGGTTAGTGGTGTGTTCATAATGTGTTAGTAGTGCATATATTACAAATGCATTACTAGTGTGGTTATGAAGATGAGTAGTGTTCTATTAATTGTGTAGATAGTAAGGTGAGTGATGTGATTACTGTAATTTTCGGAGTTACTTCTAGGCGTTATATAAACTCATGTACCTCAACTATTTTGATCAAGTGGAATGAAAGTATTCTCTCAAAGATTGTTCCATTGCCTCCTCATGTTTTTGATCGTGTTAGTTTGAGTATAAGAAAGCATGAGTTTGAGTCACTCTTTCTCTCCAACAAAGGGTGGATCATAATAAAATTTTGGTGCCCAAGCATGAAGATCAATGGGGCTCATCCTTGGGGTAACTCGAAATCGACGCTTTTGATAGCGAGAAGGGATGAAAAGGTGATTGTATACTTAGATATGGTAAGGAGACTCTGCTTTGCAGTCTTTTTGCTGTAATAGTTCAAGTGACAAAAGATTGTCAGTAATAATATTTTGTCTTTATTGCTAAAACTTGTATTTTTATTCAAGGTACATTTAGTGACAATTTTCTATCAAGAATTGTACAACAGATAATCCTGATTTGCTTAGGCATAGGGAGAGTGAGCAACATTATGATAATCTGGAACACATGTAAGAGCTTTTCCGACAGCGACACGGTTCACGAGGAGTTGCCGCAAGTAAGATTCGGAGTTTGTACAGAATGGAGAGCTTCTCGAGCTTAGAACAGACATTGCCTGCGGTTGATTAAACAGAAACATACTCAGGCTCTTGGTTGGGACTTGGGGTACTCCGCTTAAACCTCCTCTAATTCTTAGGAGCTCGCTAACATTATAGTTACCATGCCTTTTGGGCATCATGACTTGTGTGGAGGGTTTGGAGTTTAGGGTTCCCTTCCCTACTTTCCATCTTACTCCGTCATTCCTTTTTCTTACTTCTCTTCTGCATTACGTTCCTTTCATGTCAATCGGGAGTCGATCACCTCAGTTTCACGTCGACCATTTTCTGAACTTAGTGCAGAAATAAGATGGATAAAACAGAAAAATATACTAGCGTTACAACGAATCGTTCATTACGGGGCAAAAAACCTACATATTCTTTTGTCATTGGTTGTAAAACAAAAATTACAGTGGTAAAAAGTAGAAGGTACATGTGCGGGACGCTGATACAATACAATTCCTTATATCGTCACGACCGAGCTGCCCATGACTGATTTAACTTTTGCGATTCCGACACCACCAGGTGATGGTGAGGAGCTTCCTCAAAATTGTTGGGAACTCCTAGCTTCATGAGCTAGGTTCGAATGCAATACCTATTATTTTGCTCCATTGAATTTACATTCGTATATCCAACATCAAAATCTCTTGTACCGGCCTTTAGGGCCTTTAACTTGTCAGGCCTGTCCAAAAAATTTGTCCAGGTCAAGAAAATAGATCATGAATTGATAAAAGAAAATTGATATATATCCCACATCATGGGTATTCGACCCACTATATCATCTCACAGGTAGCATCTGTGTGTGTGCGTGTGTATCTGTCTGTCTGTGTCTGTGTTTGTGCGTGTTTGTGTTTGTGTGCGCGTGCGCGAGTGTGTGCGCACTGTGCCGTGTATAATGGTTCTCCCAAGTCACACAAAGGAAAATAGCTTGCTAGTAATGAAAAAATCTGAAGGAGAGTGAATAGATACTATAAACACGGGAAGAATGGGTGCAGGTATAGGACCTAAAAGATGGAGATCAGTGCTGTGTGGGCCGCATGTTTTTATGCATGCACAATCTCAAGTCGCACAGGGGACTTACTGTTTAATGAGGAAACTGAAGGAGAATGAATGAGATGAAATATATACAAGCGGAGATTGCAGCTCCAGCGAGAAAGTTATAAAGCAGCTGCCGATTATCTCGTGTGGGTATAAATACCGACTTAAGTGTATTGGTTAATTCAAACAGTCGATAGGATACCTGCAGAAGTCAAGCATATTTGTCAGAGCGGAAAAGAAAAAAAGAAACAGTATCTAATACTTGTTCAAAGGCTCAGGATATTGTTGCTCACCAAGACATATATGGCAGTTGTAAGCATGAAGTTGAGCAAAGGATAGTCTGGGATGAGGCAAAGAAGCCATTTGGGCTGTCCATTTGGCACACTTGACCTGCAAATGCATACAGACTCGTGAATCTTAGTATCTTCTCGGATTCATATGCAATTTTAACTAAAAAATGGCCTCTTGCGTACTAGAAGCAGTTACTGGTAAGTCGTAACCAAAGCTCTTTATTCACAAATGCTAAAATCTGTTAAATATAAAAATCTCATATGCAAAAACCTTTCAACTGGAGCACAATGACTCCAAGATTATAAGTACATCCCTTTTTTAGTCATAATTAAAATATATTAGACATGGTATTATGAAAAGAGATGCACATAGAGGCTTGGGAGATTGATAATCAACCCAAATGAATTGATGGAAGGTTATTGCATCATAACGTTGGAGCAGCGAAATTAGTCACACACCTCAGCCATATGTGGAATTGGGAAATATAGGTCTCCAAAGTGATCTTACCAAGCCACCTATTAGCGCAGAGCAGTTTCATAGTTAGAGGTACAAAGGGCTGGTTCAAAAGCAAAATGGTCTAGCAATAGACAACTAGAACTTACGCAAACAGAGTCAATGAAAAATTCCGAAGCTCCTGAGTGAAGTTCCGCAAGGAAATGTACACACTGGTGTAGAAGAAGTCGAAATGAAAGTAAGATTCTGGAAACATACTGAATAAAACTTGCATAAAAAATATAGTGCAAGTGATTAGGAATCATACTGAAGATAAAAGTTATAAATAGGCTAATATTTGAATACAAAGGGAAGAAGTGCATACGTTATGGGGATCCATGAGGTGTAGGGATGGTATTTGTTGTATGTAACTTTGTCCAGCTTGTATATATATTCGTACCACAAATATCCAACCTTAAGAGGAGGATGATTGTGAAATTAGCCCGATTGCCGAGAAAGATTATAAAATATTAATGCAAGCAGGAATGTGACTCACAAGCACAGAAACTGCAACGATGCACGATTTGGTTGAACGCCTCCGCTTGGGTTCAGACTCCTCCAATTTCTCCATCAACTTCTCAATCTAATATCATAATACGTTTTACCTTTAGCTATTAGTATGTGCAAGGGCAACGACTATAAACCTGAAAATTCAAGAAAGTTACATTTGGGTGAAAATATGCATATATCATCCCGATGATCCATATATACCGATCAAGCCCAGATCTGAAATGCCACTCGTGCAATCGAGGTAGATCTGGTTTTGCAGGATCACTGTACCCTGCAATGGAAAATAACAACTAGTCAAGTGTCTAAGCCAGCAGGGAGACATATGCTTCAAAAACTGAACTTGCTTAACTTTAAGATACCGCTCCTTGGGTACAACTCAAATGGCTAAATTTATGATACTTACCATTTGACAACCTCATCACACTCTCTATATCAATGACATAGATCATACATAACTATTATTTGAACATGTCCTCTTCAAGATAAGGTCTTTCTTAAGAGCAAGGCCAAAAACCCATGCCTTTGGGGCGAGGGAGTAAGCTCAAAAACTCAGAAACTGAAAACCTTCAAGACCCAGATCGACTATCCTCACATATCTACAGAATTACATAGAATTGAGATCTCTCAACCCTATTAAGATATTAAAGTAAAATACAACAAATCACTTTTAAAAGGTTAGGTTGGTAACTAACCTAACAAGAATGCCAAAGGACGCCAGACAAACTCAAAAACTCCAGGAATTTCCCATATCAAGATAACCACGATGAAGCATGCGAGAATTTTCATAACCATCACTGATCTTATCTCATTATAATTGCTGCCGATACCAAGGGCTCCATACACCATAAGAGTGAACAGCGTATGCATTGGACAGATATAGTAGAGCATATAGTCATTGTTAAGAACAATACAACAAAATGCCACGAAAAAGTTCAGTCTCCACATCATCTGCACATGACAAAAAATATACATATAAATTGAGGCTTTCATAGGAATGTACTGATAAAACATCACATAGTGGAATCAGTGATGTCACCTGAGCAAACCTTGCAACGCTAAAATCCTTTCGGATGTAATAATAAGAGAAGTTGCCAAAACCAGTCATCCAGACATATGCAGCAATAAAAACACGTATGGCATTGTATATCTCCGTTGCAGCAAAGTAATGGTACATCAAAAAGAGCACCTGTTGAAAGCAATGCAAATCTTCAAACTATGCAGGGCTACTGCTATACACAACTTTTAAGCGCTTAAAACAGATTGACCATAATGTGGAAATAGTCATTTAATGTACAAATATCCAGAGAGACAATGAATAGTACCAGAGTGGATCTAAGTTTCAATCTGTTCACAACCATATTTGTTTATCTTAATTGTTGGTATTGCGTAAACAAACGGGACAATTTGACTAGATTCACCAAAATTTTGATTCAGATTCAGCATGATCCTTTTTGTTTTGTTTTTTTTTTGCTCCTTAAGAAAGGCACTAAATAGTTTTGAGAAGTGTTAAAAGTAGTGCAAAATCACCATCTATCTCTTTCTTTAATACACTTCTGAGTTTGCGATAAGTTTTATTATTCAGATGAGAATCCCACACTTCTCTTTCTACTAGATACTTACTCCGTGTTACTCAGTACAGTCTCTATTTTCTAGAGCATTTAACACATGATGGATACTAATTTGAAATGGATGTACATAATTTTATGCTATTGGAGTCTTGCTACAAGGCTATGAGCATATAATGCCACTTTTGCTTTAATAGTGGATTGGATTTGGTTCCTCGTTGTTTGCAGCTGGACTCTTCCTTTTTAAACTTTCACTCTTCAGCAATCCATGTGTAAGTACAAATTTTACCCATCTGACAACTTGGTAGAGGAATTCAAAATAGCAAATGTTATATACTTTTTGTTGATGTACAGTAAATGGTATGTACTTTATTGAGAAACCCCCTGATTTAAGTGGACCAGAGCCGCATCCATGCATGCCAGTTTCTAACGTGATTAAGTCATTAGATACACTGGCACAATATGCTTTATTGAAGTATTTGGAATTCGATACGTCTAGATACTTTTTACTGCATTTTCTTGCAACTTAAACCAAACCTTACTATTTCTTACTCAGTTTGATTCTTGATTTCCAACACATTCTACCAAAGAGTACTAACGATACTTGCTCTTTGACTAAGTTGAAATACTGATGCATTACACACGAAATAACTTGCCTGCATCCATCCTTTCCACTCCTCTGTCTGATGCCGATTGAGGTAAAGTAAAGATTTTCCAGAAAATGCTGACTTGTCACTATGCTTCTTGAGGGAAGTCATTGCTGAAGCTATGATAAGGAGAACGTACAAAAAGAGGAAAAGATCGCGATTGTAGTTCTGTTCAAGAAAATAAGAATAAACATTGATTTTATTAATGACAGCAGATTAAGAATATTGTGGTTATCAATGTATGCATAAACTTGGGGGGCCTATTAACAAGCAAAACAAGTACTCTAACAGGAAGTATAAGTCCAAAACAACAGATTAAGAGTATTGTGCTTATCAGTATTGCTCAAGACTCCAACATTATGCCACTTAAGCAGTAAAAAGCAATGACAACCAAACCAAAAAAGAAAAAAAAACTGAAAACATACAGTTCGAATGCTGCGCTCTTGAATTCAAACGAGGATACATTTGGTCACAGGGGTGGGGTAGGGTGTTAAGCCAAAAATTTAACTCATGACAACTTAAAGGAGCTCTTACGAAATGGTCTAAGGCCAGCTAAGTCTTTTTCGTTTTTACAACAAAGTGCTGACTTGGCGGATCATTTCGCATTACGAGCACCAGTTTACGCCACCCTACTCAAAGAAATCTATCCTTTTACCGACAAAAAGCATAGAAGGCTGTGAAAAAGCATTTTGCCATTTCCCATCGATAAGTATTATAATGCTGAAGAAGTATCTTCTACTTAAGAAATCTCAAAATAGTAAATATACTTCAAAAGTTAGACAAAGCACTAATTTGCCTTTTAACAAATAAAAGAATCTCCGAAACAATCTTATTTCCTGTATGGCTTATATGTAAAGCCCAACCACCAACATGCACAAAGCAAACAGGGAACATCCCCAAAAGCAAGACTTTTACGTAAGAATGCTGGTGGGTAGGTTTATATCTCCATACAGATCAGCCAACAGACAGAAAGAGTCCATTAAAGTTCATCACAAATTACCACGCAACATTATACCTTTCCAGACGCTCATGCATAAGCATCTCCACTTGTAAAAAAGTGTATTTAAAGCAACTGATTAGGTTTTCTTTTCATAGATGCTCCAAGAATGTAGGGCTTTACCATCTTTCTATAATCATACCCATAGCTATAGCCAAGAGTTGTAGTTTCAGAAGTGCGTTAGATGCAGTATTAGATAGCAAAATGACACTAGGTAAGTTTAACAAGGATCAAGAGACAACTAAGCTATAAAAAAGCACCTTGGTTGATTCTGCAAACAAGTTTGTGCGGTCACATATGTACAAGTAAAACAGAATTCCCCCAAATTCAGACCTACAAGAAATTAAACAGAATGTGATACGGGTGGGGAAAGTCAACTACACGTAACTATGAAGAACACTACGGCCTAACTTACATTGCTCTCAAAGTTGCACGGTGTTCTAGCACAAAAGAGTCATCCATTGTCAGAAACCTAGAAATCAAGATGTGGGGAAGGTAAGAAAAGACCCCTATGCATAAATAAATAAATAAATAAATTCTGCAAACAGGGATACATAACCACCTAGTTTGTTCACCTAATTAAGTTCGCCTTGATGGACGAAGAAGACAACTTTGTGGATGCTGACTTTGTGAGGCCTCCTTCCAGCAGAACAACCCGATCATCTTCCTTGATCGTCTCATTTTCCAATTCAACCAGATTATTGTCCGAATGACTGCATCCCAGACAAGTCAACTTGTCCGCTTTAGAATATTAACATTGAAACATTGTGTGCTAATGTACTATATAATACTCCTTCCGTCCCAAAAAATTTAATCATATTTCCTTTTTGACTTGTCCCAGAAAAATTGGTCACTCTCCATATTTAAGAAAGATTCTGTAGTATTTTTCCATGTTTACCCTTTTTACACTTTTTTTTATTATATTTCTCACTCCACATTTAACACTCGACCAACCCATTTTCTCTCTCCTGGCCCACTTCCTTTCCCCCCTCTGTCTCTCTCTCTCTAGGGGTAGAATGGGAAACACATAATATATGACTTATATCCTTAATATGTGTGCCAAGTCAAAACGGAGCAATTTTTTTGGGACGGAGGGAGTTCAACTTTAAAATCATAATGGAAATGAAATATCATGAAAAACTCAATCTGAGAACATAACAAAGTTGACGTACCCTATTCCACCATATAGGCATACGTGTGTTAATCTTAACAAATATTAGCATGAAGGAATTAGATAGACAATGAAGCTTGCAATCTCATTTTTGTGTCCGAGGCACATGAATAATGGTCACAAGTGACCCAAAAGAATTTGCATCAACTCACTCAGTCCACTTAACTAATGTGGATTTAGATGGTCTAAAACCTTTGCAGACAGCCTATGCACCATCCTTAAGTCCACCTAAGTGGTTGTAAGTAAATTAGACACAGAGCATAACTTCAAACGCACTTTGGCATGACTATGGGACGGTATACATTGAGAAAAATGCTGTTCTTATGTCATTACTATTCTAGGTTGATGCAAGTCTCAGGAGCTCAGTAATAGCGTGTGCTTGGATGCACACAAAGTAATATGTGAGTGTTATAGAACCTATTCCCATAATTCTGTAGCTTTCCACAAAGCAAAAACTTACACTTTAGAAGGAGATGACGACCTTTTGTATTCCAACCATTCTGAATATATCCATGCGACAAACACGGGGATAATTCCAAGCAAAAATGATACCTGGAAAATGAGATTTAAGGTTTCAGTTGAATAACCATTTAGAGCAAAAAACAAAAACACTTGACAGAGTAACAAGAATATCATATTAATCAACTTATAGAAGAACAAGAAGAAGATTGAAGCACTAAACAGATTACCCATATTTAAATTAGTAGATTAAACAAAAGAACGATCTTCACTTGGATAAGTCGATCAAACAAAGTTATCCTGAGATAACCAGATATTAGGCGTGATGAAGTATGAACACCTAAATATTTCTTCCTTTTTCTTTTCTTTCTTTCTCTCCTAATGCTTGTAAAGGCGTCTATTCATTTCTCTCAACTAACATTTCAATATGCAGTTATGAAAAATATGAATATCATGGACTACATTTACCTATTTAAAATACCAGAGGAAAAAGCTGGGAGATACTCTACATGGAGAAAACAGCTGATCCAGCATGATTATTGTTTGTAAACTAGGACTTAGTCACCAAAGGTAGAAAGGTTAGGAGATTAGACAGGAAGATTAGTAAAAGCAGAGCTTTTATGCACCCCGAATGGTGGTCCCAGACTTAGCAGGCATTAGGCTTGTAGATAGCCTCGATATTCACAAGCATTGATGATATCAGAATTTGTCATGTCTGTGTGCATGTGCCTACTTGCGGCTACTAATTCTAAGCTGGGTCCTTTTTCCAATCCTAACCATACTTTCCCATTTCTCTTCCCAACGGGAAGGGCTTCAAATTGATGTTCCTTGTGACCTTTCCTTTCTTCGAATACATCCAAAGGTTCAACTTTGAGAGAGAGCCTAAACAGCGGAGACGATGCTTACTTCAGACCTTTTGAATATAGAATAGTCGATCTTCTGGTTACTCAACATGGATACGTAAAACACCTGATTGTGGTAGTATCAGCATGTTCCTCTTCCAACTGCAAGAGGCTAGGAAATCTAATCAGCAACTATATGTGAGCCAACACTTCAAATTATGCCCACTTAAAAGGGCTATATGGATCCTTCTTTACTACGCAGTCTTGTCCTTTCTCACCGCCTGAAAATTCCCCTTTTTAGCCTTTCTCCTCTTTTTGTCACATGAAGTTCATGCTGTCTACGCTAGATGATACAGTGATACTTGCCCACAAATGTAATGTTCAATCAGTAAAAAACCATCCAAAAGAGGTTCTCTCATTTTTTGTTCAGTTGTTGAAAGATTCGACTTACTTCAATTACGTTCATGTTTATTCCCTTTTTAGGTATAAGGTCAGTGACCCATCTAAACTTCTCATCAGCACTTTATTTTGGGAAATAGGTACATGAATATTCAATAAACTTTGCAATTTTAATACTAGACATACTATCATTGATTTTATGAAACAAGAAAGCTCCCACTTTTATCAGAAATGTGGACTTGTCATGTGAAAAAAAGAGTAGGGTAACGCTCAAAACCCTAAAAATCTAGTTCAATCTTCTTGGTGTCATATAAAGCAAAGCCCAGCTATGTATTTGGAATAACCTGTATAACTCAATTCCGGCTACCAACTTTTCCAAAATTCTACATTAAATAAATCTAGCAAGTTTGTAGTCCAGGACTCATTCTGTACTACGTTTATGACTTTGAATCTGAATTGCCAGCTTCAACAACACTGATTCGTTAGATCTGATAAATGCATATATAAAATACAGCCAGATGCTCATATAAACAACTCACTGAATTCAAGTATCGCCTCCAACTCATAATTTCTGTCCCCTTGCAAAAGTTTAACATAGAATTCGAATATCTAAAAACTAACTATATTCACACACAACAAAAGGTATGGTTTGACAAGTGAAACTACGGCTAAAACAGTCACTCGTAGTCAGTGATTACATTGTTAAATTCATTCTAGGATTTGCGGAAAGTCAAATTGGAAAATAATCATGATATATAGGGAGTAAGATACGTTATGTTTTGTTTACGCATAGTTGCTCTTAGTCCTTCAAAACCAAAGACAGGGAATTAGCATGAAGCAAAACACATACAGGCAGGCGCGCACACACGCATGCGTGCTCACATACCTGTAGAAATAAGCTAAAGCGGCGCTTTTCAGATCACAAACTCACAACATCGTACACATTTACCAAGACAAATGAGTTAGCGTGAAGCAAAACGCACACCCACACTTTTGTAGAAATAAGCTAAGGCAATGCCGTTCGGATCAGGAACTGAAAACATCGTACGCATTCACCAAAAAGAATGAATCAGCATGAAGCAAACCCCCCCCCCCCCTCAAAAAAAAAAACCCACACACACTTGCAGATATAAGCTAAAGCAATGCGGTTCAGATCACGAGCTCGCAACATTGTAGCAATTAACCAAAACGGAATCGGAAACCCCGCGCTTGCCAATCGGTAACAGAAGAATTCATCAAGAACAAAACAGATCACACACACAGTGAACGTGCAAGTTCGCGTACCAGTCCAGGTGTCACGCTTTCGGAAACCGCCATTTTCCGCTAGGAAGGAATCAGCTGCACCTGCGAGTGCGCGTATCTACAAGAATGTGATAACAGAGGGCATGGCGGTGATATATACGGAAAGAACGAATTAAAGTGATTTTGAAACCCTAACGAGAGCTTGAGAGATCGGAGAGATCTGAAGCAACAAGACGCGAGTCGACGTCGTCGTTTGCTTCAAGAATCGAGAAAATGGGACACCAACCGTTAATGGTTGTTGCGGGTTTGGTTTTGGTTGCTCTGTTGCTTTCCCATTTGGCACAGGAGTGACCAGGATAAATTGCGAATAGGACCCTAGAGTTTGGGGTTGCATGCACCAAATATTTCGTACTTTCCTTTTGTGGTTTTTGACCATCATGGACTTTTGAATTGGTGCTACGTCTCTACGATTAACGGTGAGAGCTAAAATTTTTCGGATATCTATTTGGTTTTAAACGGCAAACTCAATAATATGTTGTCAAAGTTCATGTGGCAGGCACATCATCACAATCAAAGTCCATTTAATAGTCATGTGTCCAGCCAAAGCCCCTGTATCCCCACCCCTTTCTTTGGTTGCCCGAGAGCAGTGACTTATGGCAGTGGGCTTAATGGGAAAGTAATGGTCGGTCTAAGGAAAGGGGGAGGCGATGTGGCGGTGGTGTTCGTGGGGAATTATACTAGATCTGGTGGAAAAGAGGAGGTTGGTTTGGTAGGGAAGGGGAGTAGGGGTAGGTGGGTCTGGGAAAAGATGTGGCCTTCTGTCACGACCATAAAGTTTGACAAGCACAACTCTACCCCTAACCGTGTGGCACTGAGGCGATTCACGGGCCACTTCCTATTAATAACATTGGAACATCGAACCCTTGCCAACAATATAGAGGGTGGCATGGTAGGCTTCCAAGGTTAGAAGAAGCTGCAAATTCCCAAACCCAAGGCTTATGACGACACGAGAGATGCAAATGTGTAGACAATTTTGTGTGGGATATGGATCATTACCTTGTGACGCTCAAAATTAGGGACGATGACGAGAATGTCAAAATCACAACACTTTACATGAAGGACATGTCAATGCTTTAGTGCAAGCATTGCTATGCCATAAGGAAAAAGGTACGTGTAAGGTAACACTTGGAACGACTTCAAGATGAAAGCATCAAGTTTGAGGCATATTGCAAGTTGAGGAGGTCGAGACACACATGTTCGCTGTGAGACTATCTCAAGGAATACTAGGAAACCGCCCTTGAGCGCCCCCAACATGGCCGACATGTAGGCATTCTAGGAGTTCATGGATGGATTACAACCATGGGAACTACTAGAGCTCCAATGTCGTGGGGTGAAGGACCTCGCACAGGTGCTTGCAGTGGCCAAGAAGATAACCAAGTTCAAGAAAGAAGAACACCCCAAGAGTCCAAGGTAGGATTGTGATAAGAGTCCCAAGAAAGACTGTGCCAATAGCTGAGGAGAACACAAAGGCCACAAGCAGGAATCAGAAGGAGAAATGAGAGACAAAGAAGGGAAGGAATTGTTGCAAAGGGTGGAAGCACTACCATGAACCTTACTTACTAGCTCAAAGAAGGGAAAGGTTCTTTCAATGCCATGGACCTCATCTTGCTCGAGATTTCCATAAGAGAAAACCTTTAATGCCATTGTTAAGTCCAAGATGAAATAGATGAAGAACTCTTAAGACAAGGAAGATAGACAAGATAGTCCAAGCTATTTTGAAAAAAAAAATAGCTGGTATGGAAGAATATTAGGTTAATAATTATGTCCAAGAGTTCGTTGGGTGGGTTAATAGTCTATAGCTCCAAATGATATTGGACATACAAAAAAATAGAGTTTTTACTAAAATGAAGCCCAAATTTTCAGGATTTTCACGAAAACCCATACGTAGAAGTCTATTAATCTTGCAATTTGGCTAGAGTAATATTGGATTCATATAGAAGACTTTTTGAAGATATTTAATGGGAATTAAATGGATAAATATTCATCACTGGTTTGATAAGTCTGAAGATTTATCACAGGTTATTAATATGTGTTAGTTATCTTTGAAGTGTCGTACAAGCCTTGAAGGCTTGAGCTTGATTATGAAAACAAGAAGAAAGAAAGTAACACTTCAGTAGAAGAGAAGAAGAGAGAAGAAGAAAAAGAGAGGGCTTTACTGAAAAGCCAAGGGCATCATCTGTCGATTGCTTCAAAGCTTGAGTATGAAGATTGCTAGCGACAACTCTTCCTCTGCTCTTCATAATTATGTGTGTGTGTGTGTGTACATAGACGCACGTATGCACGTGCGCACATATACATATAAGAAAAAACTATTTTTTTCCCATGCCATGGAAAACTTTTCCAATGGCATAACCACCAAAAAAAAACAAAAACAAAACACAACAATGCCTTTTATCCACCTAAAAGTTTAATTTATTAAGGGTAAGTTTAGAAGTGAGCAGCAAATCTCAATGAACAAAACCTTGAAAATTTATTTTTTTAAAAAAACTCTATAAGAACAATTACAGCACAAAAGTCTAATGATCAATATCTCTTGTATATTCACTCATCGTACAACCAATGAAAAAGGCATGATTGATATTTGGTCTGTTTCGGATATAACTAATGATGAACCCGACTCAGACTTTTTCAAGGAAGTCTTCACTCGTACTTGGTTAATTACTACTCTTTTCATTGATTTTTCGAGCTCGTCTTCTCCCAAGGCCTGTGTTTATCTATATTGTTCAGTAATTTCTCCAAGGGGTGTGATAAACGCATATAGATAAAAGATAACTCTCCCAAAACATTTAGCTTGACTTATCCTTAATTTTCTTTATAACTTATATCTCGAATAATACTTAGATCTTACGTCAACACGAGCAACTAGATATTGTATGTAACAAGATTATGTTACTTATACCTTGTTTTTTAGATATTGAATGTAACAAGATTATGTTCAATAGATAAAATATAATTTCAATTTTTAATACTATTTAGATCCACTAGTAGGTGTGAAAAGAATAACTTTTTTGAAGGGACGAAAAGTGATCCAAACCGAACCATTTAAACTGAATAAATTGAACTGTTCAAACCGATTGTGTTTGGTCAATTCGGTTAAAAAAATTTCAAACTGAGGGATAGCACTTAGGTTTACAGTTTGACCTCAAATTGAACCAAACCGAACCGTGCTGTCCCTACGTAAGTTGGTAATTTTACTTCAAATTTTACAAAAACCCTAATTATTCACTTTCTTCTCCAGCCGTCACCTTCACCCTCTGGGCACGGCTGCGATGATAGCTGCAATGCTCGGCAGGGCGAAGAAGCAAAGTGGCATGGAAATCACTCCCCTCCCTTATTGTCCTTGAGTCCCACTAGCTGTTCCTTAGATCCTGCAAGTGGTTCTTTGCTACGGTGGTGGGGATTACGATCGTGGGTGTTGCTGTCATGGAGGGCTACCGTGGTGGGTGAGGCGGCCGTAAAGGCTGCCATCGTGATAGTAATGTGGTGGGGACAGTAGTGGCAGTAGAGAAATGGCAATCGCGGTGGGGGGATGGTGGTGATAACGGGGTGATGGCGATGATGGCTGGGTATGGTGGTTGTGGCTAAGGGAGAAAGAGGAAAGGAATTAGGGATATATTAGAGGTCGTGAATTTTGAACAAAATGACTTTCTTACCCTCAATGAATTAACAAATGTGAGCTTCAAATAAGGACCAAATGTGCTTTTCATTAGTTGTCGTTGGGAAAGCTTTCTATGACATAGTAACATAAAAGCCTTGCCATATATATACACATGTCTGTACATAGATTTTATTTTGATATTTCATTGTAAAAAATTTAGTGTATTAAGTCCTAATATATGGATTGCACCAAACAATGAGATGCACGCTTTGTAGCTTTTTTTTATTAGTTACATTTCTTTGGTTTGTATCTTTGATTAGAGCTCATCTCATTATATTGTGGACATAATTAATAGTTGGCCTTTTAGTGAACTGAGAACATGAATCCACTTTGTGGGCACCCCTGTGGTGCACGATATGCTGGGCCAAGATAAGTCTAGCTCACATTCCTTACATCGAAGAAAATATTAGGTAGCTAGTGGAAGTTTGGATCCAAACCTTTTATCTTACATTATGGTATAGAGAAAATGAGGAAAAGGCCTAAAGATGGGACAACTCCCACCGTTACTTTGGTGACAAAACCATACCTATCTTGTTAGATCAAGTCCCTCTTTTGCCCACCTTTATTCGACCAGACTTTCGTAGGTTTAACGGGAAAGGAAATTTGAGGAAACACGTAGCCCATTTTGTTGCATAACTTGCAGATGTCTGAGTTATCGAATTTTTACGTATAAACAACTTGTAGAAAAAGAAATTAGACTGCGTACCTATCAGCAAGTTTGATTCATTTAATACTAGCATTACCAATAAACCTATTGAATCATACATAGCAATAGTATAACCTTAGCTTAGAGTACAAAATTTTTGGTCAGACTAGAATTAATCTGAACCATAGTGTCTTCTTGTTAGTCATGTATCCATTATCAATTAAGTCCCCGCCCACCCCTCAACCCCAAAAGTAAAAAAGAAAAATTGTTTCCAACTGCCTTGATATCCAACCACAGTATAAAACTTAAGTATTGATGTGCTACATCTAGCTTTTGGACACACAAATGTAACTTAGTACGGTAAGGATTCAATTTTGCAAGGCCATGTAGTGATCGCCTGCCAACTTGGTAAATTTTCTGCCTTAGTCACAACTTTTAAAAAGCTTTTACCCTGGATACTGAAGGAAGAGAGAGAGAGAGAGAGGCACTTGACTAACATTGTGTACGATGGTAATCGTGCTTGTAGTAATCCGTCATTGCAATAGTCAATTACAAGGTTGCATCGGCTTATAGAAGACTAAAGCATAACAAAAGACGAGGAGATCGATAAGTAAGACTAAAATGCCCCGGTTTACCAAATGTTGCTCTAAAAATAACATTAACAAAATTGAAAAGGAGATTGGGGAAGAAAATTGAGATACGGGCTAAAGTATTTCTACCTAACAATTGGTAATGTTGGGATGACATGAGCAACATTAACGAGGATAATGAGAAAAAGGCGTGTGTTTATTTCATTTGCATGCCAATTACGCAAGGAGTAGTGATACTATCCCATATTTGTACAAGACAAATGATTAAGACTACTGAAAGCTTACAGCTTGATGAGGCTGTGGTCACTACCTCCGATATTCTATCTGGCTCAGCGTTGTGTGTATAGAAGAGGTCTTGCTTACACGAATTGCATATGACATACTAATTATGAAACTAACATGAGTCTACAAGAACAAGTATTTCTCATAAAGAACAAGCCAACATTGAAGACTCATGTTATTCGAAAGTGAGCACCTTTCCATATATTGGTTTGAATAACTATCAATTAGTTTTGTAAATTGAAGTTAAGTAGGTTGACGAACTTAAACTCTAAGTATCTACATAAAGCAACTTGTAGATTATGAAAGATAATTTTATTCAAACCTTCAATGTACATCATTTTGTTGGTTCCAAATTAGGTGAAAGGGAAGCATTTCCAAATCGGTATGAGAAGAAGTTTTGGACGAAATTTGTTGTATTTCATATATTTGAGAGATCACATAGCAAAATTAGCATCTAAATTATAAAAAATAGTGCGACTGTATGTTTTGAGGTAGAAGTATTAGTGAGACCATATGTTTTGAGGTGAAAGTAGAGATTCAATTACACTATTATGTGGATGATGATTATTGGTGCTAAAAGTGGATTTTGTTGGTACTAAAAGTAACACCCAACCCTACAAGTGAGCAAGAACACAATATGATTTGTGGTGGATTGTTTGAGCATTCAAATTCTTAGTTGATTACGAAAGATATAAGAAGTTTCAATCATGCTAATTTGCTAGCAGATGGTTCACGTTGAACGGAATGAATATTATATATAAGTTTAAGGTTAGCTAAAAAAGCAGCAATATTTCAAATGCTAGTAAAGCAATTTAGGAGACATAAAGTTACAACATCGCTTTGGTAGCGATGTCCTTCCTTTCGGCGACAACTAATGGCTTTAACAACAAGTTATGTAACATTTCATCAGCTTCGCAGCCCTTGAGTTTGCATCTTATTTTTCCTTGGGAAGTGAATTTCTGGTTGAGATTATTACTCATCTGCAAACCGTGTATCTATACTATATGTAATGGAAAAACTTCTTTTGCTGTAACACCTCCTTTGGTGTACGTAACTTCCCATCTAAAATGTTGGCACTTGACATCTTACAGTTATTTCTTTAAAAATGAAACAAAACAAAAGTTTAAATAGTAAATATTTAGACATGTTTGATTTTATAATTTAAAATATGTGATGCTTAATTTTTTAATATAAAATTTATATTATTAAATTATTACAAGTTATGTTTGGTCTCTAAAATTTTAAAATCATTTCAAAATATAGTCAAAATACATAAAAAAAAATTATGCTTGATATTATGATTTCAAGCATGATATAACAATATCATATTTAACTTTATTCTGCACTTATTTTACCAAATGTGCCACAATTACTCGTTAAAGTAAGGGAAAATAAGATGTCTTGCTATATCACAAGAACTTCTCTATGGCCGCTAACCAAAATGAAAAAAATATATATGTATTACTCCGTGAGTTTTTTTCTTAAATAATACAATTTTAATATTCAATTACCTATCTACTCTATTTTGAAACTTCTTTACCCGTATACCACACTTTTTTGAAAATTACGGTTTAGAACCACGACTATAAACAAGAAAACATGGTTTTAAATCCCGTTTTTAATGCGCTTTTTCTTTTCCTTGCAGTTTATTCTTCTCTTGAGTTTTCTTAAATTTTAAGAAATGATGCAGAAAATGAAAAAGGAAATGAAAACGTGATTCTAAATCATATTTTTTTCTTTAAAGTCGTGGTTCTAAATTACGTTTTCTTATTTAAAATCGTGGTTCTAAAGCCCAATTTCTAAAAGTGTGATATGCGAGTAAATAAGTTTCAAAATAAAGTAGATAGATAATTAAGAATTAAAATAATATTATTTAGGAAAAAAAACTTACGCTCCGCAGTTTATTAAGGATAAAAAAGTCATTTGAGTTTTAAAATGAAACTTCTAATTCTGATTCGTCTTTCTTCCCCAGCCGTTTCCCCATTTGTGCCGAAGATCACTTGAGGAAAGCGACAGAGAGTCGCTGTTGGTTCATTGCATCCCATCGGCGAGGTGGAGGAAAGAATCGCCAGCTTTGTGATGGAGGCAGAAGGGAGAGCGCAATTGCGGGCGAGGCAGCAAGGAGCTGCTGCGGCAAAATCGGAAGACGCTGGTGGAAAAAGTATGTGGCTGCGAAGCTTCTGGGCAGCCTTTCGTTGTCGCGGTGGTAGGGCCATGAGGTCGCCGGCATTGTGGAGGATGAGATCACCAGCTTTGTGTCGGAGCGACATTGCATAGGTAAGTGGCAAGTTCTTTATGGCATAATAATGCATCCCGATTTTCCTTTAAAGTAGTGTACACTTCATATTATACGTTGAATGCATAGCAGATCCATAAATATACATATTTGCCCGCATCGAAATGTAAAACTATGATGTCCTACTTTGATGGATCCATGTGTAATCCAGAGTCCTTAGTGGTGTGAATTTCAAATGAACTCAACAGCGATGTCATCTCGTTTCGTACAAGATTAAGCTCTCAAGTGTTGGAACGTACTGCAGTATGGAAAAAAACTGAACTGAAAGCCTGAGTTGAATGTATTGCACTCTTTTCTTAAGACAATATTTGTTCCCTCATAATTTGCGTAGTGTAGTAGTAAATTTGCCTTCCAAGATAAAATAGGCGAAACTCTGTTGATCACAACATATTGCAATTAACAGACAAAAATTTGAGAGAGAGGAAGAGAGAATTCAAAATTTGACAATCAACCCTATTTATAGACTCCAAAAGGTGCCTTGAACAGGTGCAAACAGTTGTCACAGTTAAGTGATTCTGCAAATGTCACTTAACAGTCACAATATGTAGACACAGTAAAAAGATGCAACATTTGAACTAAAAGACACCATAAATAGGTGCCATTTTGAATTTAAATACATCAGAAATCTGTTTAATTTTGCCACCAAACACACTGTTTCAGTTCAAAATATAGCTCACAGGCTGAATTGGTTGCAAAAAGTTAAGGCTGGGCTGGGGTGAGGGCTCTTAGCGACGATGTGCACGTGCGAAGTGCGCCTAAAAGCTCCAATAACGCCTTTAAGTTGCCACCCCCGTCATCGCTGTCGCTGGCGTAGGCACGCATGTGCGGTGCGGTGCACTGCACATGTGGGAGTGCATGGCCATGCATACCATGTGTATCTAGAATAATATGGTATGTGACATGGCCATTTAAATACCCTTAACCTTTCAATTTCCCAAGCCATGCGAGAACTCACATCAAGACCCTTTTCAACCTTATTAAATGCCAATCTTTGAGAGTTAATATCTCTCAAACCAATCAATTAATTTGATTGATTCTTTTTGCGAATTATTCCTTGTAGTATAAAGTTTAATAAGGTAGGAATCAATTGTCAAAAATTCCCAACAATTTCCCTAAATTTTCAAAATTGAATTTTATCACATTCCTAATTTAGAAATGTACATCTCTCTATCCTTTGGTAGGTTCTACTAAGATAAAAGTGTCTTTTAACTTGAACCTTCACCATATAGCAATAGAGTCAACCAGAATTCCGAGTAGCCTTAGCCTTGAACTAAGAATCCTTGGTGATTGATCATCACTACTATGTATAGTATTTCCCAACCAAATTTCCAAATACCTGCATATTTACGGCCTTGTGCTACATCTTAGGATTTTCATAAGTGCCATAGAGACTAGCTCAAATCTCATAGAAGGGGCCCACTTCCCACACTTATATAGGTAAATCTACTAAGGTGCACTTGTATGACCTGCACCCTCCCTTAAGGACATAAATTTATTGATGGAATAACTCCCACCCTCCTCTTGTTCTCCATACAAGTAGGGCTATATACGAACCAAGTTTGAGCCGAACATGAGTGTGTTCAAACTCGATTCGTATAAATTCAGGGGTGTTTGAGCTCGGCTCGTGTTCGTTTAGGAGCCAGACATTGGTGTTTGAACTCAGCTCGAGTTCGTCAACGTACAACTCAGGCTCGACTAGGCTCGTTCGTCTAAAAAGATAAACTGAATCAACAATAAAAAAAATGGCTGAAGAAACGATCGGAGAAGAAGATGAAGATGAATTTCTAGCTCTTCTTAAATATCGAAGATTTGGAGTCGTAAAATATCACAGATCTGATCAGGGGATGCCAGATCTGTGTGGAGGAGTAGCTGCGTTTGTGGGCCTGTGACCTGACTTGATGGAGGTTTAGCCGGTAATGTGGGTGATGATTTGTCATGAGAGAGAGATAGCAGAGGGTGTTTGATGACTGTTCGAGTGTCTGAGAGAAGGCCACGGGGTGGGGGTGATCTGGCCGACGGTGTGGGCGTTGGTCTGGCCAGCGGTGTGTCTATATGATGACTACGAATATTGGGTGGCTGTGTGGGTGTTTGTTGAGTGTCTGTGTGTCTAATGAGATGAAGAAAATGAACTTAGTGAGAGAGAGAGAGGAAGCATGAGTGATCCACATGCTTCCACGTCCCCAACAGAAGGTAGATATTTTGTGTAGGTTTATAATATATGTTATATTTTTTTAATGAATAAATGAACCTATGTTGGTTTATAAGGCTCGGTTGGTGTTCGGTTCGTTAAGTAAACGAGCCCTCTTGTTCACGAACGTTAATAAACAAACATTATCATATTCAAACTCGACTCATTTAATAAACGAATCTTAAATTTGTGTTCGTGTTCGGTTCACCTATTACATGAACGAACATGAACGAGTTTAAAAAAGAACGAACAATGAGCTGTTTGTGAACAACTCGGTTCATTTACAGCCCTACATACAAGTATGCACTATCTTGAGATGGCATGAAGATCAAAATCTTTATCTTTTAGTGCATCTTTGGTTTTAAATACAACGTCTTTTTCCATTGAACTAGAAGACTAAAGGTTACTTTAGTATCTAGTTGGTTTCCACGTGCATGTTACCTCTCTTATTTCATGAGCTTTAAACCCATCTCCCTGGAAGTCTGCCATATTATATCCCTGCCTAGGCCTTTTGTAAAGGGATCTACCAATTACTTTTGGACTTTACATAACTAATAGTAACAACTCCTTTGCTTAGTTTTTCTCTCACATAGCTATGTCTAAGACTTATATGTCTAGACTTTCTATTGTAAATATTACTATATGCCCGCGCTAACGCTGCCTCGTTATCGCAAAATATAGAAATAGCAAGTATTGGCTTAGGCCATGGAGGAATCTCCATCAACAGGTCTCTTAGCCATTCTGCCTCATTGACTGCCATTGCCAAAGCAATAAACTCTGACTCCATGGTTGAATGTGAAATCAAAGTTTGCTTCTTAGAACCCTAAGAAATAACACCTCCACCTATGGTAAATATCAAAACCACTTGTGGACTTTGTTTCAACTGAGTCCGTGATCCTGTTTGCATATGTGTACCCTTCCAAAATGTCAGGAAATTCCTTATATGTTAATGCATAGTCCATTGTGCCTTTAAGGTGCTTAAGTACTCTAAACACCGCATTCCTATGGACTTGCCCGAGGTTATGAGTAAACCTACTCAAAACACCAACCGCAAAGGCTATATCTGGTCAGGTACATTGCATGATATACATCAAGTTGCCAATCACACTAGAATACTCTAGCTGAGAAACACATTTTCCTTTGTTTGCCCTCAACTTAATAGAAAGGTCATATGGGGTAGTAATTGGAGCACAATTCTCGTGATTAAAATCTTTCAATATAATGAGATTGTGACAAAGAAATAGAATCTACGGATCTAATTATTTTCATTCCTAAAATAATATTGGCTTTCTCCATATCCTTCATATCAAACGATGAAGATAGAAATGATTTGGTTGCTAACACAATATCTAAATCAGTACCAAAGATTAACATATCATCCACATACAAACATATTATCACGTCATGGCCTTTATCAATCTTAGAATAAACGCATTTATCACATTCGTTTATTCTAAATCCATGAGCAAGAACGACTTGGTCAAATCGTTCATGCCACTGCTTAGGAGCTTGTTTTAAGCCATACAAAGATTTGATAAGCTTACAAACCTTTGTTTCTTGGCCCTTTAGTACAAAACCATCCTGTTGTTCCATGTACACCTTCTTTTCTAAAATACCATTTAGAAAAGCAGTCTTAATGTCCATTTGTTGTATAACTAGTTTGTTAATAGATGATAAAGCAAAGAATAATCTTATAGTGCTAAGTCTAGCTACCGGAGCATAGGTGTTGAAATAGTCAATCCCTTCCTTTTGTTTAAAACCCTTGGCTACAATTCTTACTTTATACTTATCTACGGATCCGTCCAGCTTAAGCTTTCGATTAAAGATCCATTTGCAGCCTATTGGTTTAAACCCTGGTAGTAAATCAGTCAATACCCAAGTTTGGTTTGACATTATCGATTCTATTTCTTCATTTATAACTTCTTGCCATAGGGCAGAATCTCAAGAAGTCATGGCTTCTCGATATGTAAGAGGGTCATGTTCTACATTATACATATGAGGCACTACAAGAAACAGGGGCTTTAGCGACCGCCAAACATGCGGTCGCTAAATTAAACTTTAGCGACTGCTATTTTTTATGGTCGCTAAAGATCCGCGGTCAACAAAAACTTGGTTTTAGCGACCGAATTTTGCGACTGCCATTGCAGTCGCTAAATTAACGACCGATTTGGCGACCCCTCTTCGCGGTCGCTAAATATTTAGTCCAAATAAACCCTAATCTTGAATTTTGTCACTTCCCAGCTATTGCCAAATACAAACGGGATTGAGATCCGGGCGAGAGAGAAATAAAGCGTATTGGAAGTCTTGAATCGAGACTGGGCGAGAGAGAAAAAGAGCGGTGGCGACTGCTCCGAGCGCGACCAGCAGCGAGGGCCGGTGACATTAGGCGACGAGCGGCAAGTTTGTACTCTGATTTGTCTTCCTCCCGCTCATTTGCTGTATTTTCTCGTTTTATTTCAGACGAGTTTTAGCTTCTCTCATTCTTCTTACCTTAGTAATCTATTTGTGGTCTATTCATGGGTTGTTGATTGAACAATTTGGGGATCTGCATTTAGGGCTAGATCATCTTCACTTCCTCTACCCTCGTCACTGAGCACAGTTTCCATGGACTTAGATTTGCAGTTGCTGATCCACTTGTTCCACCAACTTCACCAGTGGCAATAATTGCAGCCTTGTCCAGGCAACTGTCATTCAGTGTAGCACATTAGCTTTGCATAATTTGTGCCATCAAACTTACGAATGTTATGATGATCTTCTTTCTGACTATTTTCCTTGGAAGAGACCCTTATCTGAAAACAGAAACTAGAATCCTATCAATTTCAAAATCCTAAATCTTTGTATAATTGAGAGCTTCAATATGGCTTATTTGAAAACAGGTGGTTTGTCACTAAGCTTGTTAACTGTAATGGGGTAGCTGGTGTAGCAAGCAGCCAAAAGGATCCATGTCACAGTATAATGGACCTAGGTTGTTGAAATACAAATTGGAAAAAATTGAAGACAGTTTTCATTGCTGATCACATACCAAAATTGTTCAGTGCGACAAATTCTTGACTCTTGAGGAGAATTTTCATATAGCAAGTGAACACTTGATGGAACTTTGAGCTTCCTTTTGCTTGTAGCTGCCACTAAAACTTGCAAAACATGTACTATGGGGCTTCCAACACATTTTTTGTACCTATATCGTCTTGTTCTTGATAAAAATCCCATGATTGCAAGAAACATTAATAGTACTATAGAGTCGTTAATAACTTTGGGAAAAAGAAAGATGGTACAATCGTTGGCAAGGCATCACAACAATTACACATGGGGTCTCACACATACTAAGGCATTTTTCAGAGTTCATACTTCACATACTAATTCTCTTTTCTTCTTTAGTTTGGAGTATTGATAGCTTAAAGTCTGTTCTTTTGGACCTAAGTGTGCACTTACTGGGAAGAGAATCCAAGGGGTATGCATTTCTTTCTACTACTTACTTTTGATTTTAATGGTTTTAATGTGGCGGGCAGAGAACGTCGTTTTAATTCATTAGGTAAGCATGCAGTATGTGTAAAGCATGGAGTCTATATCTTATGTTTTGCGCCATAGTTTCTTTGTTCTTATGGATATGTTGGATGCATGCTATGTTTTGCTTTACATGCCTTATTAGTTGTCTTTAGAATGTCTCGTAATTTTAAGACAACACAGTATTTCAGATGGTTGTTACTAGTGCATGTTGGATTAGCTGTCTTAGGATTTTAAAAATAATACTTGTTCGTCTGATAGTTTTTAAAAGCATACTTGTTCATTTGAGAATTGAGATTGTTGAAGGAGGATGGGGCCCAACTGGATTGAAATATCGGATACGTGCATTTTGAACAGTTTTTTTTTTTTTTCCATTTGAGCATTGATTATTAGATTTTTAATTTTAGGTTATTAATTATGCATTGAGCATTTGAGAATTGAGATCGTTGATGGAGGATGAGACCCAATTGGATTGAGGCGATCAGATATGTGATTTAGTTGAATGGTGGGTTAGAATTAGGTTAACGCGCTTGTGAAACATGACATGGTGGGTTGAAATTAGGTTAATTAGGTTCATCTTCCATAGGATAATTAGGTTAATAAGAATCATCTTCCACGGGGTGAAATTCTGGTTCAGCCACCGATTAGCCCTAATCAACACTGATTAATCCTGATTAGTGCTAATTAACAATAATTAGCATTTATTAGCACTATTATGCTCTAATTAGCTGTAATTAATAGTAAATAGCCCTAATTAGCGCTAATCAACTCTGATTAGCCCTAAGTAACACTGACAGACACTAAATAGCCCTAACTAGCACTATGAGTCTAGGTATGGTGTCCAACAACTACCGACACCCCGACACCTCACCAGCACCTTCGGACACGTGTCCGACATCTCTCTGCGATGTCCCGGTCGATGTCGGGGTCGGACACAGTGTCCATGTCTGTGCTACCTAGACTAGCACTAATCAACACTGATTATGCTAATCTGCCCTAATTAGCCCTAATTATCCCTGATTAGGGCTAATTGACAATAATTACGCTAATCAGCCCTGCTTAACACTGAGTACCCCTAATTATACCTATTTAGCACTAGTCAACACTAATTAGGCTAATCAGCCCTAATTATCTCTAATTGACTCTGATTAAAAATGATTAGCAATTATTAGCAATAATCAGCCCTAATTACCCTAACTAACACTCACGAACACTAAATAGCCCTAATTAGCAGTAATCAGCTCTAATTAACACTAATAGCCCTAATTAGGACTAATTTTCGATGATTAGCCCTAAATAGCACTAATTAGCACTAATCACCTCTGATTAGTCCTAATTAGCACTGATAGACACTAAAAAGACCTAATTAGGCATAATTAGCACTAATCAGCCCTAATTAGCACTAAATAGCCCTAATTTGCACTAATTAGCGCTAATTATCCCTAATAAACAATGATTGACACTGATTAGCCCTAATTCGCACCTACGCAGCATCGACACTTTATACGAGTCTAGGTATGGTGTCCAACAACTACCGACGCCCCGACACCTCACCAGCACCTTCGGACACGTGTCCAACATCTCTCTGCGATGTCCCGGTCGATGTCAGTGTCGGACACAATGTCCATGTCTGTGCTACCTAGACTAGCACTAATCAACACTGATTATGCTAATCTGCCCTAATTATCCCTAATTAGGGCTAATTGACAATAATTACGCTAATTAGCCCTGCTTAACACTGAGCACCCCTATTTAGCACTAGTCAACACTAATTAGGCTAATCAGCTCTAATTGACCCGGATTAAAAATGATTAGCAATTATTAGCAATACTCAAGCCCTAATTAGTACTAATTAGCCTTGATTATCCCTAATTAATCCTGATTATCCCTGATTAGGGCTAATTAACACTGATTAGCACCGACAGTCTATGTGAGTCGAGGTATGGTGTCCGACACCCCGACACCTCACAGGCACCTCCGGACACGTGTCTGACACGGAGCTTTGATAGCGCTAATTAGCACTAATTATCCCTACTTAATCCTGATTAACACTCACTTGTAAGTGACTGGTCAATATATATTTTTTCAAATTGAAGGTTAATTTTGAACTCGACTTGTATAGGTTTAACAGGCAGTGAGAGATATATATCATGTCAGTGGATAGAAGTTGGATGCGAAGGAGGATTGCTTCAAGTGGGATTGGGGTATCAGAAGAGTTTAGACAGGGAGTAAACGGGTTTATTCTATTTGCTTTGAATCAACGGGAGTTTGTGGATTACGACACGATTAAATGTCCGTGCAATGATTGTCAGCTGTTAAGTTGGAAAACCCCCGACGATGTAAGTTTTGATCTGTTCCGTAGAGGTTTTATGAGTAACTATACGAATTGGACTCAGCACGGGGAACCAATTTTGAAGGTGCCCACTGAGGTCACCGCTGAGTTCAGACAGTACAGTCCTAGAGATCAGGGATTTTCCCAGTATCAACATATGGTAATTGAAGCTGGGCCTAGTGGGATTAATTGGGATAACTATTTTAACGATGGTAACCCTAATGTGGAAGAAGAGCCAAACCCGAGCGCACAAAATTTTTATAAATTGTTACAAGACTCTGAGGAGCCAATATGGAATGGAAGTACAAAGCACACCAAGTTATCTACTGTGACAAGGATGCTACACTTAAAGTCTGAGCATGGTCTAAGTGATAAGGGTTTTGATGCTTTTTTGAAGCTTAATAAAGAAATGTTGCCAGAGGACGAGAAGTTGCCTAACACATACTATAGTGCTAAGAAAATGATGATGAAACTTGGTTTGGGGTACCAGAAGATAGATGCTTGCAATAATGATTGTGTCTTATTTTGGAAGGAGAACAGTGACTTGAGCGAGTGTCCGGTTTGTGGACACGCAAGATATAAACCGACCAGTGGGAATAAAAGAAAGATAGCATGGAAGATATTGCGGTACTTCCCGCTGACACCAAGGCTTCAAAGGTTGTACTACTCTTCTAAAACGGCAGAGCACATGAGATGACATAGCCACGTTCGCAGTAAAGTTCCCGATTTATTAAGACACCCTGCCGATGGAGAGGCATGGAAGGAATTTGATTATCGACACCCATCTTTTGCTGCAGAAGTTCGAAATGTGCGACTTGGACTCGCTACCGATGGGTTTAATCCTTTTGGGCACTCTAGCACACCCTACTCTACGTGGCCTGTGATCATTGTCCCGTATAACCTTCCTCCGGACATGTGTATGAAGAAACAATTCATGTTTTTATCATTACTCAATCCTGGACCTACGAGCCCAGGTAGAAATATAGACGTGTACTTGCGGCCGTTGATCGATGAGTTAAAAAAATCTGTGGGAAGTTGGAGCCCCAGCATTTGATGCATCTCTTAAACACAACTTCAACTTGAGGGCAGTAGTCATGTGGACTATCAATGACTTCCCTGTATACGGTATGTTGTGTGGGTGGAGTACACACTGTAGGTTGGCATGTCCTTATTGTATGGAAATGAGTAAGGCTTTCACCTTAAAGCACGGGGGGAAGGCTTCCTTTTGGGGGTGTCACAGACAATTCTTACCGCCTAATCACCCATTTCGAAGGCAAAAAGATAAGTTTGATAAAATTGTGGAGCGTCACCTTGAAACACGTGACAGATTGTCTGGCGAGGAAGTGTACATGCACGTAAAGGACCTTGACATGGATGCGGTACTATTTGGAAGTGTGGTGCTAGTCTAAAACTTCCTGGCTTTGGAAAAAAACACAACTGGAAGAAAATGTGCATCTTTTGGGAGCTACCTTATTGGCCGACCCTCCTTCTACGCAACAATCTCGATGTTATGCACATTGAGAAAAATGTTTTCGAAAATGTGTTTAATACAGTCATGAATGTCAAGGGCAAATCAAAGGATCACTTAAAAGCGCGCGGAGATATGCAGGTGATGGGTATACGACGTGAATTGCATCCACGAATGGTTAATGGTAAGCTGGTTTTGCCCAAAGCAGTATATACATTGGATAAAAAGCAGATACAACAGGTGTGCGAGTGGGTTAAACTGTTGAAGCTGCCAGATGGCTATGCATCTAATATATCACGCTGTTGCAACCTTGCATATTGTCGGTTTTATGGTCTAAAGAGTCACGATTGTCATATATCCATGGAAAGATTTATACCAATTGTCTTTTGTGACCTCTTGCCAAAACCAGTAAATGAAGCATTGACTGAACTTAGTCATTTCTTCAGGGATTTGTGCACAAAGGTGCTCCGAGAGAGTGATATTAAGATTCTTGAGAAAAACATTGTTGAGACAGTGTGCAAGTTAGAGAAAATCTTTCCCCCGCCCTTCTTTGACTCGATGGAGCATTTGACCATTCACTTAGCATATGAGGCTAGAGTGGGCGGACCTGTGCAGTATCGATGGATGTATCCATTTGAGAGGTGATGTCGCCCATCCATCTTTAAATTGTATTTCATACTTGCACACATGCGTTGATTACTGAAATCAATCCTTATTTCTTACATAGGTATGTTTGACCTTAAGAAAAAGGTGCGAAACAAAGCCCGGGTTGAAGGTTCAATTACAGAGGCTTACATCCTTGAAGAGCTTACCAACTTCTGTTCCCTTTACTTTGAGACTGATGTTGATACAAAGATGAATCGACTTGGTCGCAATGACAATAGTGTCGACACAGAATTCGATGAGCGTCTTTCCATATTCAAGCATCTTGGTCGTGCACTTGGAGCAAGTAGCAGTCGATATCTATCCGAGGAGGAGTATATTTCCGCAACATTGTACGCTCTCATGAATTGCACTGAAGTTGCACCATTCATAGTGTAAGTAGTTGCGTACATACCTTCATTCTCATAGTATTTACTCACATAATATAACGACAATGCCATATAACATGCAGTGAATACGATGAGGAAGTGTTATTAGCAAACCCTGTGATATCAGATGGACAACTTGAAAAAATGAGAAACAACGCGTTCCCTGAGTGGTTCCGACAGCGCGTAAGTTCTAAAACCTACAGTTCAGTTCTAATATAGACCGTATGTGATAAGCTAATACTCTGTGCAAATTGTTTGTTGTTGTAGACCGTCCATGATGGAGTTGATGTCCGTCTCAAGTTGCTTGCTGCTGGCCCAAGTAGACTAGTATCGTGTCATAAAGGGTACATTGTCAACGGGTTTAGGTTTAACATGATGGAAGTTGACCTTACTAAACAAACCCAAAACAGTGGAGTTTTGATCAAAGGTGACTGTTATAATGATAGCGAACGTGATTTTTATGGGCAGTTGGAGGAGGTTGTTGAACTAGACTATTATGGCAGTGGTAATCGACTGGTAATGTTCAGGTGCAAATGGTTTGACATTACAGCTGGTATTCGAGTTAGTCGACATGGGATTGTAGACGTTAATATGAGGTCAAGGCTCGGATCCTACGAACCATTTGTATTTGCAGCTCAGGCAACACAGGTCTTCTATGCAAATGGTGTGATAAGGAAGGATCCAAATTGGCATACTGTTATCAAGACCAAAAGAGGCTTTGTTGATGATGATGTGTTCGTTGAGATGTACCAAGAGGATGATGCTCCCACAGTGATACCGCTTCAAGAGAATAACTATGTTATTGATGAGCCTCTTTGCGATTTAGGCCATGCTGGAGAAGAGGTCGATGCCGAAGCCCTCCGTGATGATGATGGTGATGACGATGACGATGACGACGATACTGAGGAAGACGTTGATGACGAAGAAGAAGACGATGAAGATGAAGGGGACGAAGATGACGATGAGGAGGAAGACGTTCCGTTGTCTATTAGTGATAGTGATTGACTGTTTGGAGTAAAAAAATTCTTGTCAATGTACTTTTAAACATGCCTGTTTATTATTTAAATTGAATTAGTTATTAATTGATGGTGGTTGACTATTTAATTTGGGTTGTCTTTTATAGTCGGTAGTGCCACATTGTTAGCATACTTAGTTCTGCACTTAAATTGTTTATTATTCGGGCGAACTACATTGTAGATATGCCGAGATCCAGTGCACCCCAAGGTCGTGGAGGTGGCCATCGCGGAGCTGCTTCGGCACAGTCAGCCCCCCTCCCTAGGATTGGTGATGCGACTACTACTGAGCAGCCGTCATCGTCATCAGTTGCTTCAGAACATGGTGAGACGATATTAGTTTTGTGTCGGATTGAAAGCAATTATTTGCAATATATATAAATATAAATATAATAATTTTATTTTTCATCATTTGCAGCGTCTAGTTCATCTGTACCGCGAGGTATCACCCACGGAATACCTCTTCCAGCCACCCCGGAGCAGAGGGTTACTGCTCATGTCCGAAACAATTAGTATGTTTTTAATTTGCAAAGCTCAATTCTATTGTAATATGCACTTATATTGGGATTGATGTATCTCTGTGATTTCTTGTAATTAGTTTTGTTGAGGATTGTGTTAGGACCAAGATCGGTCCTATTATCAAGGCTCACCTCTCACAGCCTTATGCGACGTGGGGGTCGTGGATAGAATCAGACAAAGAGCTTGTTTGGGGGAAGTTTTTGGTAAGGAGCGCAGTATTTTTTATGTGCTTTACTTTTGTGGTTTTAGAAGTACATTATCGCTGAATTTTTCTTGCTAACTGTGTTTTTCAATTGTGTTGAATTATGTTCAGGACTATTTCAAATTTGAGTCGGACGGAGAGCGAGAACTCGGGAGGCAGGCGTGGGAGTGGCATTGTGCCGAGAACTACAAGAAATGGATGCTGAATGCGAGGAGGTGGGCGGTAGCTCGGGCGGGTATGACAGATATATCTATGACCAAAGACCACAATCCCGAGTACTTCTCCAGAACCATGTGGAGGCAGCTGGTGTCGCATTGGAGTACTCCAGACTGGGCGAAGCTGAGTGAGCGAGGCACAGAGATGACTCGTAGCGAGAAGAAGATGAAGCACAGTGCTGGTTCCCGTCCATTTACCGTGCACGAGCTGAAGTTGATGGAGGAGGACCCTGACAGGAGGCCCCCTACGAGGCTCCGCCATTTTGAGCGCACACACCAGAATAGTGATGGGAAGTGGGTGTCTGAAAGCGTCGAGCAGTTTGCGGTGAGCACGTAACTCATGTATTACTTTTGTATTTCTATTGCATTTTTTGCGATTATGGCCAATAGAATTTCTCTAACATTTTTGTTGTTTTCTTATACAGAGTTTATTTAAAGAGAGAGTTCAGGCCAACTCCCAGCCAGACGGTAGCCAGACAGTGGACGAGTTCTCGTTATGGTCAGACACTACTGGGGGTCCTAGGAAGGACCGTATACTCGGCCACCCTCGTCAGTCCGCACGAGCGTTGCTAGCCGGCATATCTCAATCGACAGGCGAGACCAGTTGTACTGGTTCTCAGGCAAAAGCGGCAACTGCGACGTTGGTAGAGTGCTTCAACACAATGTTTGATGCGTGCATGCGGATGCTGCTGGGTGACGGTTACGTAATTATGAAGGACCCCAAACTACATGTAATACAATTTTTTTCAATTACTTATGTATTTTGTGCTCTATATGCGATCTTGATTTGATATATGATGTTGAATCATTTGTATGGCTTCGTGCAGGGCGATACCGATGATCCTAGTGCTGGTGACTCCTGGGGCGATGAAGATGTTTTTGGATCGAACGTGCCATCGAGGAATGAAGAAGATGATGACGGGGCTGGTTGTTCTGCCGACGAGTGATTTAGATAGGGGTTTGGTTTGATTTATGCAATGAATGTTATGCTCTTGTTTTGAATTGATCGGCGGTACTTAACTGTATGAATTCTATTATTTTAATGCATATGTTAACGTTTATTTATACTTTGATGAATGCGAGCAGCTGTTTGAATGAATGCGGGACAGGGGTTAAAACAGTTTTGAATGAATTCGTTGAAAGCTTTCAACGCATTCATTCAAAATCGTTTCAACCGAGGTTAAATCAGTTTTTGGATTGATTGGATTGGATGTGAATTGATATTAGTTCTGCGATAGGTTTTGCACAGGTTATTTGACCTGCAATTTTTTTTTTGCAAAGTCAGGTTTTGCGACCGCGATATACGGTCGCTAAATAAAACAAAGCGGTCGCTAATTTTAATATTTTAAAAAAATTAAATTATTTAGCAACCGACATTTGCGGTCGCTAACTTAAATAAGTGCGGTCGCTAAATATTTTTATTATTATTTTTAAAAAAATAATAATAAATTAAATTTTTAATTATTTAGCGACCGCCAGTTGTAGTCGCTAATTCGGTTGCTAAATATCGCGGTCGCTATTTCGGTCTCTAAATATATAATATAATTTAATAAAAAATATTAAAAAAAGAAAAATTTTAAATTAAAAAATATTTAGCGACCGCCTTATGCAGTCGCTAAATATAGTCAACGCGGTCGCTACATTTAGCGACCGAATTTTAAATGCAGTCGCTAAAATTTAGCGACCTGGGCTGTAGCGACCGTTTTAGCGACCGTCCTAATGCGGTCGCTAAAAACCTTTAGCGACCGCGTTGCCACCTTTAGCGACCGCCAGTCGCGGTCTCTAAAGGCACTATTTCTTGTAGTGAGGGTAATCACCTTCATTTCTACCTCCCTCAACTATGAATTGGTAAAAATCTGGACCATAGATTTTTCAATCCTTGCTCCCTTACTTCTCCTTAGTTTACTTCCTTCCCTCATTTCTAGAGTAGGGTGAACTTGATCCTCATTAACTATGTTTTCACTTTCCCGATTTCTAGAGAAAGAATTCTCAAAGAATTCGGCATATCTAGATTTCAAAAAAAATATTTTGGCTAACGAATTCCGTTGATTCCATGGTTAAGAATCTATACGCTTTGCTATGTTGAGCATTGCCTATGAAGACACATTCAATTGCCTTTTTTCCCAATTTGGGTCTTTTCGGATCGGTTAGCCTAAATAATGCCTTACACCCCCACACCTTGAGATGTCCAAGAGAACGTTTTCTCTTCTTCCATAACTCATAAGGTGTGACATTAGAAACTTTGTGGGGGTATACGGTTAAGTATATATGTAGAAGTCTAAGAGCTTCCCCCACAAATTCTTAGGCAAATCAGAAGTAAGTAATAAGGTATCAACCATTTCTTGCAAGGTCCTATGTTTTCTCTCGGCTACACCATTTTGTTGTGGACTATAAGGAGCTGTAGCTTGGTATATGATATCCTAATGTTTCAAATAGATCATCAAATGAATGGTATTCACCTCCTTATCCGACTGTAAAATTTTAATCTTACGACCTAGTTGATTCTCTACTTCTGCTTTGTAAATTTTAAATTTATCCAAAGCTTCATCCCTAGTCCTAAGAAGATATGTGTAAGTATAATGCGAACAATAATCTATAAATGTAACAAAATATCTTTTATCACCCCTTGTTAGGTGACCTTCCATCTCACATAAGTTCGAATGTACTAATTCTAACAATTGTGTTTTCCTTTCAACCCCTTTAGAGGGTTTTCTAGCAATTTTAGATTTTATGCAAACTGAACATTTCTCTAAACTAGGTGAACTACTTTGAGGTATTAAACCTAAGTTTACCATACTTCTCATGCGTTTATAATTGACATGACCTAGTCTAGAGTGCCATAAATTAAATGGAACAGCAATATAAGCAAATTTAGTATCTTTATTAGCAAGAGTAAGCTTGTATAATCCATTGGTTACATATCCCTTGCCAACATAGTTCCCTTCCTTAGTCAGAATAATACTATCTGACTTAAAAAGAATCTTAAAACCAAACTGATTAAGCATGCTAACTGATATAAAATTCTTCCTAAAATCAAGAACGAAAAGCACATCCTTTAAGGTCAGCTTCTAGCTGGAGGAAAGATAGAGCACCACAGCTTCTTTGCCCATGACCTTAGCCGTAGATGGATTTCTCATGCAGAAATGATGTCCCTCCACAATTGGCTTGAGGTCCTTGAATAAATTTCTGTTTTTAGCAATGTGCATGGTTGCATCGGAGTCCACCCACCACTAATCATCTTCCCCCATCATGTTGGCTTCGAAAACTACTGCAACGAAGTCCTCATTCTCAACCACTTTGACATGGTCCTTTTTCTGCCTCTTAGCCACTCGGCAACGGAGTGCCCAAGTTTCCTACACTTCCAACAAGCCTTTTTAGGCTTGTCTTGCCAGTTAGCAGGAGCAGAACCTTAACCATCAAACTTATGCTTCGAGCCACTAGAGGAGCCATGGTCCAGAACAAGAGCTTTGGAGGACTTGTTGTCTTCCAACTCAATTCTATTCAAGTTTTGAGAATTCTCTTCAACTTGGATATACTTGACCAACTCTTGCATGGTCATGGCATCCTTCTTTTGTTTCAACTCTTTACGACATTCTTTTCAAGCTAAAGGTAATTTAGACATTATAGTTGACACTTGGAAAGACTCGTCAAGAGAGTGGCCCTCCGAAATAATCTAATTCATAATCATTTTGTAATTCATGAATCGAAGTAATAACAGACTTGCTATCTACCATGTGAAAGTCAAATAACTTACTGATTAGGAATTTTTTATTCCCAGCGTCCTCTGTCTTGTACTTGCTGTCGAGATCATCCCATAGTTCCTTTGCGGTGGTGTTTGCGTACTTGATCTCGTACACATCATAAAGAGTGTCGGACAGGCCTCCCAAAATGTAGCCCTTGCAGTAGGTGTCATCCTCCTCCTATTTTTGCTTTTGCTTCATGGCAGTTTGCTTTATTGCTTCGTCTGCAGCTTCATCCACAATAGGCTTTGGAATAGTGAGCACGTAGGCAATCTTCAATGCAGCAAGAAAGAAGTACATCTTACTCTTCCATCGCCTAAAGAACAAGCCATCGAACTTAGCTATTTGAGAGATGTCGTTGATCACATGCATCCTTACAATAGTCTCCATTGTAGCCGAATAATGTCTTAAATTTGTTGAAAAGTAAGGCAGTATAGAGAAAAACTGAACTGAAAACCCGAGTCAAATGCGTTGCACTCTTTTCTTAAGACAATATTTGCTCCCTTATAATCTGGTTAGGGTAGCAGCAAATCTGCCTCCTAAGATAAAATAGGCGAAACTTGATCACAACAGATTGCAATCAACAGATAAAAATTTGAGAGAGGAAGAGAGAATTCGAAGTGAGAAATGATCTGACCATCAGCCTTATTTATAGACACCAAAAGGTGCCTTGAACAGGTGCAAACAATTGTGACAGTTAAGTAATTCTGCATATGTCACTTAACAATCACAATCTGTAGACACAGTAAAGAGATGCAACATTTGAATTAAAAGGCACCATAAATACGTTCCATTTCAAATTTAAACGTAAATCTGTTTAATTTTGTCACTAGACACTGTTTCAGTTCAAAATGCAGCTTATAGGTTGAATTTGTTGCAAAAAGTTAAGGCTAGGCTCGGGGTGAGGGCTCCTAGCGACGATGCGCATGTGCGGTGCAAAGTGCAAAGTGTGCCTAAAAGGGCCTTTACGCAGCCCCCGCCCCCGCCGGCACGCGCGCGTGCGGTGCGGTGCACCGCACATGTGCGAGTGCATGACCATGCATACCATGTGTTTCTTGAATAATATGGTATGTCACATGGCCATTTAAATACCCTTAACCTTTCCATTTCCCAAGTCGTGTGGGAACCCACATCAAGACCCTTATCGACCTTATTAAATGCCAATCTTTGAGAGTTAATATCTCTCAAACCAATCAATCAATTTGTAGTACAAAGTTTAGTAAGGTAGGAATCAATTGTGGAAAATTCCCAACATCAAGTCCCCTGATTCATATTGTTGAAACCAAGCATGTTAAATACTCCGCAGCTTAAAGTTCTTATGGAGAATGTACGAGTCTCTTCGTTTCGAACCTTTATGGACTAAAGAGACTTTGTTTTGCACATATGTACATCAGTTGGTGCAGGCCATTGATCTAATCTTGATAGAAAGAAAAGTTCTTCCTACAAAATTTTGTGCCTTGCTTGTTTTTTAAGAAGCCTGTCTAGGTAGGTCCATTACTTGCAGGATTTTCATATTAATAGGACAACTTTTCATTTGAAAATGCTTTGCACATTTTTGCTATTGTATGACACTGGAGTGAATCCTAAAACCAGGGAAAATTTGAGATAAGCTGCAACAAAAAAACCTAGGGTGTTTCATAATGTTAATCTCTTTAAAAGTGAATCTTTGAAAGATGAACCAACTTATGCTGCCAAAGAGCCTGATACAACATGAGGATTAAGATAGAAAGGAAAATAAAATTGCAGAAACTTTTAAATGCAATTACTTTTTCTGTGGTGTAGCTTTTGATATTTTTAGCTTTTAGCAGCTTCAAGATTAGATACAAGCTTAACTCGAATCTTCTTGAACTTTTCCAGTACGTCGTTCATGTTAATCTTCTGGTCTGGTGATTTTGCCGAACACTCCAAGGCTAACACAATGATGGAAGATACACACTCCAGCTTTGCTGAGTAGTGTTCACTCTCTTGCCCCAGCAAATTGGCATCTATAACCTCCGTCATCGTATCAAGCAGTGACTCCTTCACCCAACGCTTTAGGCTCATATCTCCAGCGAACATAACATCAATAGGCGTCTTCCGAGTAAGCATTTCCATCAGCATAATTCCATAGTTGTAAACATCGCACCAAGTGGAGACAGATCCTTCTGATCCATATTCTGCAAATACACATGATTTATAGAAAGATAAAGATCAAGAGAAACAAAATTTGGAGATAAATCTGTTTAAAGAAAATAGATTTCAAAAGTAATATACATCACCTGGTGCAATGTATCCAACTGTGCCAAGGGTCTTAGTATGGGCTATAAACTCTCTCTCACCTAAGAGCTTTGCAATGCCAAAGTCACTCACATGATCAATCGTGTCGTCATTTAGCAACACATTGCCAGGCTTCAAATCACAATGCACCACAGGTGTCAAGGCAGAAGAGTAAACCGTATTTTTAATTGGGCTAATTACACCTATGTCCCTCAGGTTAGGGGGTAATTACAGTCAAGGACACAAAGTTTCAAAATGTAACATTCCGTGACCAAAAGTGTTTCAAATGTATCACCCGTGTCCAACCGTCAGGGTTCCGTCCAAAAAGTATAATTTTCATTATTTTGTATTTTAAAAATGACAATACTGCCCTTATACAGTATATCCTGAATAATTTTTATAATTTTTAAATTAGGATATCAAATCTTAATTCTTTAAAATTAGGGTTTGAAACTAATTTGCAAATTAAGCTTTTAAAATTTACAAATTAAGCTTTCAAATGTCAAAATGATTTAATTAGGGTTTAAAAATCAACCCTAATTTAAAAGTTAGGGTTTTGAAACCTTAAAATTAGGGTTTCAGAACCCTAATTTTGAAATTAGGGTTTCTCTTATCGAAATCTTGCCGCCAGCAGTCCCAGCTCCCTCTCTCGACCCATGTCGCCGGTAATCCAAGCCCCCTCCCCTCCCCCAAACCCACGTCGTCACTGCCCTTCCCTCAGCCCCGCCTCGTTGCCGCCGTGACAGATCTTCACCTTCGCCACAGATCTCCCATACAAGCAGAGTGGTTTCAGCCGGCACGGTGAAGTTTTAGCCAGCGGAAAGGGAGTATCGTGGCGATAAAATAGCGCAGTTGCTGATCCGGGGTGGGTGGTGACGGGGAAGGGGGAGGCAGGCGGGGTGCGGTGCCGGGGAAGGGGAGGAAGACGGGGTTGGCAGGTGACGGGGAAGGGGGAGGTAGGCAGTGACGGGGTGATGAGGAAAGGGGAGGCAGGTGGGGTGCTGCGCCAGGGAAGGGGAGGAAGAAGGGGTGGGTGGGTGACGGGGAAGGGGGAGGTAGGCGGTGACGGGGTGACGAGGAAGAGGGAGGCAGGTGGGGTGCGACGCCGGGGAAGGGGATGAAGAAGGGGTGGGTGGGTGACGGGGAAGGGGAAGGGGGATACAGATGGAGTGGGTGGGGGTTGGGGGTTGGGGGGTTAAGAGTAAAGTAAAGATGAAGTATTCTTTTTTTTTTTAACGAAGTAATGGCATTAAAAAAAATAAGGTTCCAACTCAGGGGCAATACAGTCTTTTCATTAAAACCGTTAAGATTTTTAGGGTTCCGTTTGGTCAATGGACACAAGTGTAATTTGTCCAAACTATTGTCCTTACCTATAATTACCCCCAACCTGAGGGACATAAGTGTAATTAGCCCTTTTTAATTTTTAATTTGGTACCAACATACTGCTGCTACAAAAAACAAGAAGTAAGAAACTTTCACCTTGAGGGTCTGCACGTAAACCCAATTAACCAAAGGAAAGCATGAAGTACCAAATCATGGTGGTGCTGCCAAGCTTTCGCCATTAGGGTCTACACTTCTTAACTCCTCTAGATAGTGTAACACCCCGAAATAATTTCACAGACTAATTTTGGGTTTTAAACGACAATTTATTTTCTTACTATTAATGTACTTAGTATCGTCATGTGTTTTTAGCGGCAAATAGATTTTTACTTAGCTCCGATATTTTTTTATTTTTGCAACTTTTAGTTGCAATTTAATTTTTAGCGACTTTTAACGACATATAGGGAGCGGGGTAGCGTATCAACCCGTTAAAATTTTCCTAGTACATTATTCTATTGTAATTAGTTATTTTGGACTAATTCGTAATAATAAAAAGTCGTGGGTACAATTTTTTTTAGTAACTAATGAAGCTTGGTTGGGGTGGGGGTTAGAAATTGTCTTTTAGGGTTTTGCTTATGCATATACACCAATAAGATGCTACAGCCGACTTAATGCTCTTCCCACGTTTTCTGAAACGCGATCTAGAGAGAGAAAGATTCAGAGAGAGGAAGGAGACGGAACAAGAACTGTTCTCCGGCAAGTTTTGGGGTAAGTTTCGGTTCTCTTTCTTTCCTCTTATTTATTCAATTGTTTACGGGAGTAAGGGGCATGGGGAGAAAGCTGTGAGTGAGGTAAGGGGGTTCACGCAAGTCACAGCCATGGATGCTGTGACCGTGCGCCTGTGTAAGTGCGTTTGGGAGACCCATTACAAATGGGTTGGCCATTCCCATTGGGTTTAGCATGAAGAAATGCATGTATTCTATTTTCTGTAGAGGAAAATGGCTTTGGGAATTCATGGGTGCGTTAAATGTTTTGATGTAAGCCTGAAGATGCAAATAGGTGTGTTATATATATAGGTAAGTGATGAAAAAAGAAAAGAAATGGAGGAAAGAGCCACTGCCGAGGCAGTGGGTGTGGAAGGAGAAGGTAGTGGGTACGAAGGTCTTTACATGTAAGTGCCACGCGTATGGTAATATTTCGAGGGGGGCAACAGCCGTGAGTGGAGGTGCATGCGAGCTCGATTGGGTGTGTTGTGTGCCTATTACAAAATATATATGTACATATACTAATAATAAAAATATTGTGTGCAGGTGGATGGATGTGGGTGAAATGTTGTTTGTTTTTGTGTGTATATGTATGCTTGAGTGTGTATAACGAGTGGGATGTAGGTGCAGCCGTGTGAGGAGTGAACTGGGCTCATGGGAAGAAATGGGTAGAAGAAGGAGAGGGAAAGAGGACAGCCATGGAAGGACTGAAAGACAGCCGTTTGCTTGGGTGTGAGTGTGCGCATATGTAGCGTGTAAATGGGTGTGCATGGTGACTGAGTGGGGAAAGAAAAAAAAAAAAGGGAAAGAAAAGGGTGTTGGTGTGCTTGTGTGTGTGTATTGAACAAAAGAAAAAGGGAAGGGGAGAATAGAAGCCCACTGCCGTGAGGCAGTGGGTGTGAGGAGATTTGGATCTGACTGTGTGATATGTGGAAAGATGCGTGTGTTGTAAGTGAATATATAAATAAACCAACTAAAAGAGAAGAAGAGAAAACCCATGATAGTGGGCTGGGTGTGAGAGTTCCAAATGGTTGTGAAGGTATTTTGGGTAATGTAGGTTTATAAGACAAGAAATGGGGAGCAAAAGGAAGCTGCGTGAACAACAACTTTGAACTGTGAATATATTCTGGGTTTTGGATAAAAGCTGAAAGAAGAGAAGAAGGTGATGAATATTGATGGATTTATGTTGTAAAGTGTTACACTGTTCACTTGGTTGTTGTGTATTGTACACTAGTCGGATAATTTTGAAACTTTACAGGAAGAATTGTAGGTAATATTAGAATTACTTTTAAAATTTCATATTTTTTTTATATCTTATGAATTTTTAATATTTTTTATAATTTCAGAATCATAAAATTCTTTTGGAGCTCTTAAACCCTGAAAATGTTCTATGAAAAATCAGAGTAGTGTCTTTATGGTACAAATAAGATTTCGTTTGAATTTTATGATTTTTGGAGTTGATTTACTATGATTTCTGTATCGCATTTTTTTTAGCAAAACGAATAATTTAAAAATAGTTTTAATGCCTTTTAATTTTTGAGTTAAATTCTTATACATACTTTAAAGCTACTATAAAAATTATGGGACTTTATTTTCCGCTATAAGCAATTTTGGCAATTTATGGGTTTTTATTGCATTTAAAAAAATTATTTTAATTCAAAAATTCAAAAAATTTATATTTTAACCTTTATTAATTTTTAAGCTATAAAAGTGTTTTATTGAAATTTATAATAAATTTAAAATACTGTTGCGCATTAAAAAACGTACCGAGTTCTCGGTTAGGTTGGCCGCGTGCGAGTCGCTTTGAGTTGCGCTTTTTCGGAGTTAGAAGTGAGCACGTGGGGGGTAGTTGATATTAGGTTTATAGTATTGTAGCATAGATTTTGTTCTAACATATGGATTGTCAATCTAGGTTTATTCAGAGATTAATGATTGATCGAAGTTTGGTACCATGTTTTAGCATGGATTGAGGTAAGGAATTCTATCCGAACCCTATTTCGTTATCCTGTTTTCAAATGCTTATAGAACAGTCTTACAAACTATATTGATTTGACTTTATGTTTGATATAAAAGATATTTTTGAAACTGTCCATGAAACCCTAATTTGAGCCTGATAGAGATTGTTTGAAATTCGTTATTCTCATCTGTCTATTTAATCCAGTCATTGTAAAATGTTTTGAATTGTGTTTAACTTCTTTGAATATTTTCAAAGGTATTTATTGCTTCTCAATGTTGACATGAGTTAGTAACTTGGGAGTCATAAGGATGGTTTGTATTGTTGACGTTATAAGGATGGTCTGTTGGATGAGTTTAACTAGTACCTAGATGGACTAGTCAGTATACATATGCATATGTGATGAGGATGACATTATCATGTTCACTGGATTAACTACTTCTCATTGGATTTGAAACTTTTTTTTGCACTGGAAGTTTGTTAAATTTCAATGATCTGAATATTTTAATGTGATTTTATTGATTTAATATCTATTTGTTTTTAGTTTGCCTCACTTTGAAAAGCATGTCTATCCCTTGCGCCTTAGGTGCACTTACACCTTTAATAACTATGACTCCTAGTAAGTTAATTAGTTGATGAGGTTGAAATGCTAAAAGTTTGTGAAATAAGAATATCATAATTTTAATTGTATTTGTTTGAAAGAAAGGCGACCTATTGTTGTAATTGCATTGAATGGATATCCCATGTAATGCTCATACGACAAAAAGACACAGTCTTATACAAAAGCTTCATAATTCAACAAGGTGAAGTCAATTATTATAACAACTCGATACTTTTTGGATTTATTTAAAATTTTTAGTAATTAGCGTGACCGAATTTTATTAGCAACCTTTTTGCTACAATATTTTTCATTTAGCATTGATACTTTTATTTAGCAATTTTTTAGCGACGATTAAGGTAGCCGGGGGGAGGGGCGGTATGTAATGCTCGTTAAAATTTTCTAGTACGATATCCCAAGTAGTAATTTGGGCATTTTTCATAACATCAAGTTTTGGGTAAACCTTGGAAATTTTCTTAAAGTCTAGGGGGGTTTTGGTAGTTTTCAATTTAGGGTTTGTTATATATAAATCTACACATTCTGGAGCAGCCGACTTTGTCTTCTGTGAGATATATGATCAAGAGAGAGAGAGAGAGAGGTAGAGAGAGAAATTGAGGCAGGGAGAAGGACCCAAAGATTTCCAACGAGATCCCAGTATACTTCTACCTTTCATCCTCACGTTATTTACGGGTTCATGGGTGTAACAAGGCTGTGAGTGGCTGTAAACTTAAGCAAGTCACAGCCATGGTGGCTGTGACTCTGGGTTCTAACGGGTGTGTAGGGGTCTGGGGAGAAACCATGGATGTGGGTATCCATGGCTACAGTGGGATGGAGATGGATGGAGGGAGTAGCAGTCAGGTGCTGCCTTGCACGGACGTAGGTTCGTGCTTGGTACGGTAGTGGGTGATGTCTGCGGTATTCGGGACTATGGATAAGAGGGGGGGGGGGCACTGCCATAAGGCAGTGGGTGTATGTGCGTGTAGTTTTGAAGGACGTAGGTTGGAGTTGAGTGTGGCAATGGGTGTAGTTATATGTAGACAAGAAGCAAAGACGAGGCTACTATAATGGAAGCTGTGTATATGTGGGTTTTTAGAAAGGAAAGGAGGGAAAGACAGTAGTGGGTTTTGATGTGTTTGTGTGCTTGAACGAGTGGTAATGTAAATGTTATGCGTGTTTGTGGCTGTGAAGTGCATGAGTGTGGTGAGTGCGTGCGTGTGTTCTTTGTGAATATATGGTGTGGTGAGGCTGCCAAGGGCAGCATGCAGGTGCTCTGTGTGTGTGCGTGTGTACTGGGGGTGTGTGTGTATGTTTGTGTGGTGTGTAGGTGTGATAGTGTGTACATGTGTGGGTGCGTTTTGGTGTGTAATGGGTGTGTGTGCTGCGTGTATGGGTGTGATAGTGTGTACATGTGTGGGTGCGTTTTGGTGTGTGTAATGGGTGCATGGGTGTGAGAGGAGATGTGAGTGTAGCTGTGTTTTGTGTGTGAATATGTGTGCGTGTGTTTTGTTTGTGTATACAGGTGGAGGTGCAAAGGCTGTGTGCAGGTAGGTGTATAATGGGTTTGGGTGTGTAAAGGAAATGTGTTTTGTTTGCGTGTGTGTGTGTGTTTAAATATGCATAAAGAAAGTGGAAGGCGTGTGCAGTGTAGTGTAATGTGTGTATACATGTGCATGTGTGGTTGAAAGCGAATGTGTAAGAGAATGAAGGGATATCAGTGAACGGGTTGTTGGGTTTTGGACTGTGAGTAGAATGGGAGAAGAAGAGAAATACGTAGCGAGTATTTGGATTAGCGTTAAGTTCGACACGTGCATAGACTAGTGCACGGTTATTGTTAACGCGTAACATTTTAAAGTATGATACTTTAGGCTAAGCTAGAATTTCTGGCAAAAAAATTTGTAATTTTCTGAAACTGTATGTATTTTTAATATTTTCTATAAGTTTAGATTTGTAAAATTCTTTTGGAGCCTTTATGCTCATGAAAATGTTTTGGAAACATTAGAATAATGTTTTTATAGTATAAAGAAGTCACAGATTAAGTTTGGTGATTTCTAGAGTTGATTTGCTACGGTTCCTCATCACATGAGTTTTAGAAAAATAAATTTAAAAATAGTTTTGATATCTTTTAAATTCTGATTTCAGTTTTTATAATTTTTATATATATTATAAAGCAATTAAAAAAATTATGAGACTTTATTTTCACCTAGAAGTAATTATGGCTATTTATGGATTTTATTGTATTAAAAAATTATTTTAATCTGAAAATATTCAAAACTTCAAAAAATTCATATTTTAACTTGTTATGATGTTTTAAGCTATAAACGCATTTTTTTATAATTTAACATATTTTTAGAGTATCGTTACTAATTAAAGAGTGTTTATGAATTTCGATTAGGTTAGTAGTGTGCCGGACCATTTTGAGTTGCACAAATTCAAAGTTGAGAGTGGGTACGCTGTGAGTGGTTATTAATAGGTTTATAGTATTGTAGCATAGATTGTGCTCTAACAGATGAATTGCCAATCTAGGTTTATTCATAGATTATTGATCGAGATTTGGTAACATTGCTTAGCTTGGACTGAGGTAAAGAATTCTATCCGAATCCTATATCATTGTTCTGATTTCAAATGCTTTATTAAAACAATTTTACAAACTACATTGAATGTTGATTTTTATAATTGATATAAAAATATTTTTAAACTGCCCATGAAACCCTAATTTGATTCGTTTAGTCATCGTTTGAAATTCTGATTCATACTTATTTGTTTATTACCGTAAAACATTTTCAATTCTATTTATTACTTCTCAATGTTGACATGAGTTAGTAATATGGGAGTTGGAACGATGGTCTGTATTGCTGGAGTCATAAGGATGGTCTGTTGGTTGAGTTAAACTAATATCTAAACGAGTTAAAAATCACCGTTCTCATTATCCAATTCATTATACATTAATGTCTATTTCATTTCAACTGGAATAGGAGTAATAGAGGGATTTCCATTTTTGTTTTTTTTTCTCGTCACACTTTTCATTTCCCAATGTTTAGAATTGATTCATTTTTTAATGTTCATTTAATTTCAATCACATTTAAAAGAGAGTCATAAAGGGAGGGAGAGTAAGAGTGTTATTGACATAATTTATAGAGAACATAATCGTTCAAAAATAATTTACAACATTCGTATTTTTATAAGTAGTATAGATTCACAAAAAATCGGCCAATTATAACTTCAAAATTCTGACAAGGAGTGAATATGTACATGATGATTTTCGTATTTTATACTTGTGAGATTTTACTTTGTTATTTTAAAATGTTTTTGCGTTGTTAATTATCAAAATTAAGGCTTAAACGAAAAGTAAATTGATTAGGTAGAGTTTTAGAAGCGTAGAAACACCACAAGAAAATATGTATTTTGCGACGGAGTTTTAGCGACGGAAGGTATTCCGTCGCTAAACATGTCTTTAAGCGACGGAATATACCGTCGTTAAAACTCCGTTGCAAAATACTATTACCGACGGAATACACCGTCGGTAAACGTATTTTGCAACGGAGTTTTAACGACGGACTTTTAGAGACGGAATTACCGTCGCTAAATATTTTTTATAAAATTAGTAATTTTGAGTTTTTTTTTAAAATTATTTAAACGACGGAATAAAACCGTCGCTAAAAATTCTGTCGCAAAAGTCTTTATAATAAGACATTCACCGACGGAGTTTTAGCGACGGTGTTATTCCGTCGCTAAAGATCCTCCATTTAAATACAGATCTGGTTTCTTTCTCTCTCCCTGTTCTCTCTCTGAAATTCTGCTCCCACCCACCGCCGTTCTCACCTCCGGCGACCCTTCTCTACGGCGACCCAGCTCCGGCGACACTCCCGTCCCCCACCCGACGCCGCGCCACCAAGCCTTGCACTCCGGTCGTGCCACAAAGCCCTCCACTGTCGCCGCGCAAGGAAACCCACCACTGCCGCCGCACCACCAACGCCGGCGCCGTCGTACCCACCTCGAGATTTGTATGTCAATTGCCCTAAATTATCTGAATTTTTTGTTAATTTGTCTTCAATTTAGGTTACATGCCCTAAATTATCTGAATTATTTAGATTTGTATGTCAATTTAGGTTCAATTTTTTGTTAATTTGTCAATTGCCCTAAATTAGATCATGGTGACGCTGAAAGGTCATAGATTATGGGCCATTGCATGACATTAGGCTAAGAAAGCCTCTGTATTGTTTATTCAATTCAACCGACCACTAAATTGAAGTAATTGAACCATAATTGAACCCTAAGTAAATCCTAAATTGAATGCCCTAATTGAATCGAACCCTAAATTAAACTAATTGAACCCCTAATTAAACCCTAAATTGATTGCCCCAATCTAACCGAACCCTAATTGAACCCTAAATTGAATGCCTCAAATCAACCAAACCCTAAATTGAATCAATAAAGCCCCCTAATTGAACCCTAAATTGAAGTAATTGAATCCTAAATTGAATGCCCTAATTGAATCGAACCCTAAATTAAACTAATTGAACCCCTAATTAAACCCTAAATTGATTGCCCCAATCTAACCGAATCCTAATTGAACCCTAAATTGAATGCCTCAAATCAACCGAACCCTAAATTGAATCAATAGAGCCCCCTAATTGAACCCTAAATTGAAGTAATTGAATCCTAAATTGAATGCCCTAATTGAATCGAACCCTAAATTAAACTAATTGAACCCCTAATTAAACCCTAAATTGATTGCCCCAATCTAACCGAACCCTAATTGAACCCTAAATTGAATGCCTCAAATCAACCGAACCCTAAATTGAATCAATAGAACCCCCTAATTGAACCCTAAATTAAAGTAATTGAACCCTAAATTGAATGCCCTAATTGAATCGAACCCTAATTTGAACTAATTGAACCCCTAATTAAACCTTAAATTGATTGCCCCAATCTAACCGAACCCTAATTGAACCCTAAATTGAATGCCCTAATCCAACCGAACCCTAAATTGAATGCCTCAAATCAACTGAACCCTAAATTGAATCAATAGAACCCCCTAATTGAACCCTAAATTGAAGTAATTGAACCCTAAATTGAACCCTAAATTGAATGCCCTAATACAATCAAACCCTAAATTGAAATAATTCAAGCGCATCGGATATGTGAATTTTGAACATTTTTTTCCCATTTGAACATTGATCATTTGTTTGATAATTTTAGGTTGTTAATTGTGCGTTTTAGAATTGTGATTATAGATCGATGATTTTAGGTTATTAGCTGTGCATTTGAAGTAATTGCGATTATTAATTGATGATTTTAGATTGTTAATTGTGCATTGAGCATTTGAGATATTGAGATTATTGACGGAGGATGGGACCCAATTGGATTGAATGTGTGGTTTTTGTTAATTTTTATTGCATTGAGCATTTGAGAATTGAGAATTGAGGTTGTTGACGGAGGATGGGACCCAATTGGATTGAGATACCTGTTAGTTAGCGCAGACACGGACAGCACGTCTGATCGACGGTGTCCGACATTTAAAAAACAAATCAACGTATGCCGATGTGTCTGGAGGTGCGTGTCGGTGGGCGTCGGACACGTGTCCGGAGGCTTCGTGGACGTGTCCAAAGGCATCGGACACGTGTCGGTATGTGTCGGACACGTGTCCGGAGGTGTCAGACACGTATCGGACACCATATCGACACCCTATATGAGGTGTCGGAATTGAGATTGTTGACGGAGGATGGGACCCAATTGGATTGAGATACCTGTTAGTTAGCGCAGACACGGACAACACGTCTGATCGACGGTGTCCGACATTTAAAAAACAAATTAACGTATGCCGATGTGTCTGGAGGTGCGTGTCGGTGGGCGTCGGACACGTGTCCGGAGGCTTCGTGGACGTGTCCAAAGGCGTCGGACACGTGTCGGTATGTGTCGGACACGTGTCCGGAGGTGTCAGACACATATCGGACACCATATCGACACCCTATATGAGGTGTCGGAATTGAGATTGTTGACGGAGGATGGGACCCAATTGGATTGAGATACCTGTTAGTTAGCGCAGACACGGACAGCACGTCTGATCGACGGTGTCCGACATTTAAAAAACAAATTAACGTATGCCGATGTGTCTGGAGGTGCGTGTCGGTGGGCGTCGGACACGTGTCCGGAGGCTTCGGACACGTGTCGGTATGTGTCGGACACGTGTCCGGAGGTGTCAGACACGTATCGGACACCATATCGACACCCTATATGAGGTGTCGGAATTGAGGTTGTTGAATGTGCATTAAATTTAGGTTAGTTAGGTTAATGCGACATTTTTAGCATGCACCCCCTGGAATCTAATCGTGGCTCCAGCGCTGGCTATAATTACCCCTAATTAGTCCTGATTAACAATATTTTAGTAAATCAATTAACCCTAATTAGCTCCAACGAGCCTAATTAGTTTTAATTAACCCTAAGAACCTGATGAAATTCAAATTAGCTGTAATTACCCCAAATTAGCCCAAATGAACCCAATTATGCGCATATTGATTGTAGTTAGCCTAATTAGTCATAATGTGCACTAACATAACCCAATTACGCCTAATTAGCGCTAGTTAGGACTAATCAACACTACTCGGCACCATCAAAACCCTAATTAGGACTAAATAACCCTAATTAGTCCTAATCAACCCTAATTAGCTATAATTATCCGAAACTAGCCCTCATTAACATTAATTAGCCCTAACATAACCCAATTAAGCCTAATTAGCCCTAATTAGGACTAATCAGCACTACTCGGCACAATTAAACCCTAATTAGGACTACATAACTCTAATTAGCCATAATCAACCCTAGTCAGCTATAATTATCCGAAACTATCCCTCATTAACATTAATTAGCCCTAACATAACCCAATTAAGCCCAATTAGCCCTAATTAGGACTAATCATCACTACTCGGCACAATTAAACCCTAATTAGGACTAAATAACCCTAATTAGTCCTAATCAGCTATAATTAATAATCGTAATTAACCCTAATAACCCAGTTAGCCCTAATTAGCCCTTGTACATCCCATAATTACTCCATGTTGCCCAGAGATGGTTCAATTACTCGTTGTTTACAAACCCTGCCTTCTTTATATTAATTGTTGTTTTGAGAAGTCCATTGGCAACGAGATGGTTCAACTCGTTGCCAACGAGTTCTATTTAATGTGGAATTGGTAACATATGCAACGATCATTCTGTAGTTTTGATATTTCGGAAAGATTCTTGCATATCTTATCAATTTCTGAACACATGCATGCATAGAAACCCTTAGTTCCCGTTCAAAGGTACTCATTACAAGGTAATGCCTTGTAATGAGCCTTTGGATGTCCAGTTTGGACAGTTTGGAAAAGCTAATTGTTTATAAAACAGTATTTTGACTCATGCTTTATGTTCTATGTCGTGGATATTTGGTACACGTTCTCGTGTGTTTCTCTGGGTGCATACAGATCTGGTGTTCTAACATCCGTCAAACCTTCCTGAGCAAGGTTAGATGAATGTTAGAACACCTAATCGATGTGGTGTACTTGGAGAAATGCGGGGAGGTGCTGCCGAATTTTCCACAGACATCGGACTAAGCATGAGTTATTCACTGTTTTATAAACATGTGCTTTTCTGAATGGGATAGGACCACTACCTGTGTCAAGAGTGGAGGGAAAATATGTAGACATGTTGTAACATTCATGCATTGATATTTACATCGGCAATGCCTAATCACTGGTCATTATTGAAGGTGGTATACAGTACGATAATTCAGTCGTCATGTCAGTCGATCGAAGTTGGATGAAAAGGAAGAATGCTGAAGATTTTGAGTGTCGCGTTGACGAATTTCTCGACTTCGCTTATGCGCATCCTGCACATGTTGACCTTGATAAGATAAGGTGTCCGTGCGGTAGATGTGAGTTGTTGCACTGGAGAAAAAGAATTGAAGTAAAATGGCATCTTCGTCGGTACGGTTTTATGGGTGGATACACAAGGTGGACGCAGCACGGGGAAACGATAGTATTGTCGTCCAACCTGGCTAGTCAAACTGAAGTTAGGGAGGAGGCACGATATGATTTCCGAGATATGATTATGGATGCTGGGCATGCTAATGTTGACTGGGGTAACGACAGTCCACAACCGCCGAACGAGGGGGCTCATCAGTTTTATGAGTTGTTGAGAGCTGCGGAAGAGCCGCTGTGGGATGGAGCTCCGAAACACACACGGCTGTCTGCGGTTAGTAGGTTATTACAGTTGAAATCAGACCACGGGCTGAGTGAGAAAGGTTTTAACGAGTTTGTTACCTTCATCAAAGAAATACTGCCCGAAAGTGAAAAGCTACCGCCGTCGTACTATGACGCGAAGAAGATGATGAGGAAACTTGGGTTGAGCTATGACCGGATAGATGCGTGCAATAACGATTGTGTATTATTCTGGAAAGAGAATAAGGATTTGTCATTATGTCCAGTATGTGATCATTCGAGGTACAAACCGGACAAAGGGAAGAAGAAAAACATTGCATGGAAGATATTGCGATATTTCCCGGTCACACCACGGCTTCAGAGAATGTACTACTCCTCCAGTACAGCTGAACATATGAGGGCTCACCGTGAGACTCGCAGCAACGATGCCGATGTGCTGACACACCCAGCTGATGGAGAGGCGTGGAAGGAGTTTGACCGCAGGCATCCAGTCTTTGCTCAGGAAGTTCAGAATGTTAGACTTGGTCTGGCAACCGATGGGTTCAACCCTTTCGGTCAGTCTACCACGCCTTACTCCTGTTGGCCTGTTATTATTGTCCCTTACAACCTTCCACCAGGCATGTGCATGAAGAAGCCGTATATGTTCTTGTCGTTGCTTATTCCGGGGCCGAAGAGTCCCGGTAAGGACATAGATGTGTATTTAAGGCCGTTGATTGATGAGTTAAAACAATTATGGAATCATGGAGTCGAAACATATGATGCATCCCTTAAACAAAATTTTCAGATGAGGGCTGCTTTGATGTGGACTATACATGATTTCCCCGCATTGGGAATGACGTGTGGCTGGAGCACACATGGGAAGCTAGCATGCCCTGCTTGTATGGGCGTGAACCCCGGTCATACGTTAAAGCACGGCGGAAAGGCCTCGTGGTTCGGATGTCACCGTAAGCTTTTGCCACCGGGCCATCAGTTTCGTAGGCAGAAGGATAAATTTGACGGGACAATCGAGCGTGAGGTTGTCACACTGGACTACCCATCTGGTGAAGAAGTACTCTCACACCTGGAGGCACTTGATACTGACATACCACACGGTAAGGGTGTGCCGGATCGGAAGATTGCAGGGTTCGGGAAAGAGCACAACTGGAGAAAATTTTGTATCTTCTGGGAGTTAGCCTACTGGAGGACGCTCGTTATCCGAAACAACATGGATGTGATGCATATTGAGAAGAACGTTTTTGATAATGTGTTCAACACAGTGATGAATGTCAAGGGCAAATCGAAAGATCACCTTAAAGCGAGAAGGGATCTACAACAGTTGGGTGTACGCCGTGAATTGCATCCTCGGACAGTCAGTGGGAGGACCATACTTCCGAAAGCACCTTACTGTCTAGACAAGAAACAAGTGGAGAAGGTCTGTCAGTGGGTTAAGAATTTGAAGCTTCCGGATGGGTTTGCGTCCAACATATCTCGTTGTTGCAATGTATCGGAATGCAAGTTCCAAGGGATGAAGAGTCACGACTGCCACGTATTCATGGAGAGATTCATTCCTATTGCCTTCCGGGGACTGTTGCCACGGGTTGTTTGCGAGACTTTGACTGAATTATCTCATTTCTTTCGAGATATATGCGCTTCTACGATCCGGGTGAGTAACATGGAAGTGCTTGAGAAGAACATTGTGGTGACGATTTGCAAGCTGGAGAAAATCTTCCCACCTTCGTTCTTTGATTCAATGGAGCATCTGCCTGTTCACTTGGCATATGAAGCTAAGATGGGTGGACCCGTGCAATATCGGTGGATGTATCCCTTCGAGAGGTAATCCTTAAATTGTTATAGTTGTTCGTTTACACTTAATGCGACATCTGTTATCATTGATATTCCACCTAACTCGATTCGCTAAACTTCTAGGTTCATGTTCCATTTAAAGAAAAAAGTCCGTAATAAGGCTCGGGTTGAAGGCTCAATTGCGGAGGCTTACGTAATGGAAGAACTTGTAAACTTTTGTAGTCAATATTTCGGGCCTAATGTTGGTACGAGGTTAAATCAACTAGGCCGAAATGACCCCGGATCAAGCACAAATTTGGAAGGGCAATTGTCAATATTCAAGCAGCCAGGGAGTCCGTTCGGCCGAACGTATACTCGATGGCTAACGGATGAAGAGTACAGTGCTGCAACAATATATGCCCTTCTAAATTGCGATGAAGTTTCGGCATTCGTTGAGTAAGTTAAAGTCTTAATTCACTTACATTGTTGTACATAATTGAAAGTGTGTGTTAAGTGAGTCAACTATATTGGTTTGCAGTGAGTTCGATGCGGAATCCTTAATCACTGATCCCGCTGGACTTGAATCTCATCGAAAATCACAATTTGTACAGTGGTTCAAAATTCGTGTAAGATTGTTTAACGAGATTATATTATGTGTTATATACAGTTCTGTGGCCAATTAGTATACTGATTTATCCTTAATTTTTACCGTCATCTACAATAGGTTCAGTCAATGGATAGACCAGTGGCCTCATGCTTGAAATTACTAGCCGAAGGCCCTAACAAACAAACATCCTGTTACGGAGGCTATATCATCAACGGGTTTAGGTTTAACGTAAAAGATGATGACCGAACAAAACAAACCCAAAACAGTGGAGTCTTGGTCAACGGCGACTGTTATGCCGAGAATTGCATGGATTTTTACGGAGAGCTAGATGAGATTGTTGAGCTAACATATTTGGGTTCCCAAAACCGCCTGGTAATGTTCAAGTGTACGTGGTTCGATGTCACATGCAGTAGAGGAATCCGTGTTAGCTCTCAAGGGATTGTAGATGTCAATGTCAAGTCAAGACTTGCATCAGACGAGCCCTTTGTGTTTGCTAGTCAAGCTGTACAAGTCTTTTACGCGGAGGACGTCGCCAATCCCAAATCTCATTGGTATACAACTATCAAGTCCAAGAAATTGCCCGTGACATATGACAGTGAGCTAGACTCCTTTCAAGCCGACCAACCACGTGTCTTGTTCCCTGTTGAGGTCAACAACGAGGAGGACGATCTTCCTCTTCCAACAACACTTCTTGTGGGAGAAGAAGTCGTAGATGATGACGCGGAAGATGTTGAAAGTGTTGGAGATGATGTGACCGAGTCTACTGATGAAGAGGATGAATTAGAAGATGAAGAGGACGACGAGTCCCACGAAGAAGAGGGCGACGACGAAAGTGATGAAGATGATTCGCAAACTGAAAATGATTGACTTGTAATGTTGTAACATCACGGGAAAAATGTAGTAACATTTTAGAACTTGGTGTTTATTGATGTGTTTTTGCACATCCGTTCATATATATATATATATAGTGCCGATGATGATTTATGCCTAAATTATTGTTTTTCACGTGTTAATGTCTTTGTATATAATCTATATGAAGTCAGATATGGATAGGATACGGGCTATTCGTGGCCGGGCTGGACGCCGAGCTGCTTCCTCCCCGGTTAGTCCCACCTCGTCATTGCCTACTGATGACGAGGCACAGAGTGATCGCGGACAGCCATCGGGGGCCCAGCCGTCGCCGTCACCGTCGCCCCAGCCCCAGCCGTCGCCCCAGCCCCAGCTCGAGCCGTCGCCCCAGCCCGACGCAGATTCATCCCACACGCGCGTGCATTCTCCATCTTCCGTGGGTTCTACCTCAGGTATAGTTGATAACGGTGTTTCGTACATTTTCGCTAGCCTTATATTTGAACTGTATTAATGTCTGTGTTTTGTAGGATCTCGACGAGGCCGTGGTCCGACACGCGGGGTACGCATCGACCCCCAGCGTAAACAGAGAGTTACGCTCACGCAGGAGGGCCTGTAAGTACTAAAAATATCACCTCATGCCTTATGTTTAAAATTTTGGGGTGTTAATTTATATTTGAACTGTATTAATTAATTTAATTACTTCTTTGGCAGGATCCTGGAGAATATTGCGAGGACGAAGATCGGCGTTCTTGTGAAGGGCCGATTCTTCGAGCCACGCCTGTACTGGAAGGACTGGGATGCCGCTGCGAGGGAGGCCCTATGGGAGGAGTGGCTGGTACGGTGAAGTATTTTTTTCAGCGTTAGTAAATGTTAAATTACAGTTTGTTTTATGTTGTTAATTTGTGTTATTGAATGCCTTACAGGAGGGGTTCACGTTTGACACGCCTCAGCAGCAGGTACTGGGGCAGCAGGCTTTCTTTGCCTACATCGGCAAGAATTACCGCCGATGGCTCCACGATGCACGGGACCGGGCGAAGAAGGCGCTGCCCGCGGGTGCCCCGATGACGGACATGGCGAGATATCCCCCACATTGGATATCTCACCGTGTATGGGGGGAGATGATAGATCGGTGGGCTGCGGATCCAGGTTGGGACGCCAAGAGTAAGAGCGGGACTGAGAACAGACAGAACAAAGATCCGACGCACACGGGGGGGTCGGTGCCACACGACATCGTCCGACACAAGAACGCGGTCGAGCACCCGGATCTGGAGGATGATGAGGTCGTAGCTCTGACGTATAATCAGACGCACGTGCGGAAGAAGGACAAGGACGAGACGCACCGGGCGGGCGACTATATTTCAGATATTGCCCGGCGGATCGATGTGAGTCAATTTATTTAAGTTAATGTTTTTTCTTTCTATCCTCAATGTCTGTTTCGTTAATTAATGCCCTAACATATCGTTAAACCACTATTTTTGCAGGCCTCGTATGAACAGCTAAGGGGGTCCGAGCAGCAGTCCGGACAGCCATCAGCGTCCACTAGTACGGCTGCGAGTACTGGGGGGTTGAAGCGATGGCTGGATACGCCGGAGGTCGTGAATCGGCCGAAAGGCCGCATACGCGGCCTGCCTAGCACGACTGCTCGTGCCGTGATAGGAGCGTCCTCACCCCCTGCTGCCCCTCCACAGACACCGGCTCCTCGGCCTCAGTTGGACGACGAGGAGATCCAGCGCATTGCTACAGTGGTGTGCCGGATGATCAGGGAGCAGGGCACTGCTGGACAGGCCGCCCCGCCCCGGCCCCGGATCAGCAGGATCCAGATCCGGGACTCGGGAACCCCTGATGAGCCCCTTCCCGTGCCCGTTCCTAGCTTCCCCCCCCCGTGCCCGGCTTGTACTCTTCTCCCCTCTCCTAACCGGCTATATCCGGTTCCCGGCTTGTACATATATGAATTTTTTTTATTATAAATTTTTTTTATAATTGATTATATATATTTCTTTCTGTATTGATTATTGCGCGTTGTTGTTGAGATTTGAAAATTGTATTACAGGTTTGGGTAATTGAAAAATAAAAAAAAAATTCAAAAAAAAAATTGACTTTTGGCGACGGATTAATTCCGTCGCTAAAGTATTCCTACAATCAGTTATTTAGCGACGGAATATTCCGTCGCTAAATAAGTTTTTTAGCGACGGAATATTCCGTCTCAAAAATATAAATCCGTCGCTAAAGAATATAATTCGCGACGGAATATCCGTCGCTAATTAAAATAAATCCGTCGGTAAAAATGACATATTTAGCGACGGATTTAAAACATTCCGTCGCTAAACTATTAGTGACGGGCTTTTATACGAGGGATTTTTAGCGACGGTGAATCCGTCGCTAATTCTTTTAGCGACGGATTTTGGGCTTTTAGCGACGGGGAAATCCGTCGCTAAAAGCCTGTTTTCTTGTAGTGAAATAGTTTTCTAGTTTTATAAGATTTATAAAAAAAGATAAGGCTGATTTTACTTACGAGCTTTTTAATAATAATTCATGGTAAAGAGTTAATAAATAGTGATAAAACATAAAAAGAACACCAATACAAATATAATGATGTGTTACATGAAGAAAAGGGTAAAGAAATAAAAATAACACTAAAATAAAAATAAAAACTTATATGTCGCATTCACAATTCATAATGCTTCGTTTATAATATACTTATCTATCATTAGGAAACAATAGTGGCAAAGGATGGAAAAATTAAAAGAAAAAAATAATTTAGAATTAGGAATAAAGCAAACTTTCTAGAGAAGTCAAGAGGGAAGGGGAGAAATGCATGAGACTGGGGCTGTGTTTGCACGTAGTAAATAGGCAACATATTGGCCATGCAAGGCTAACTCATCTAAGTTTAACGGACGAAGGATTGACCTAAGAATTCTCACTTAAGGCCAATTTGTCCTAGTTTAGATGGGACAATGCAAGTTGATGACCGTCAAATCATAGTGTTATCATTTCTATGAAGCTATTCATATGCAAACAGTAGGAAAGAAACTGTCTTTATTCATTTTACTATTATTCTTGATTTGATTTGCAGTAGAACTAGAGTAGGTAGAACTAGCGATAACATAAATAGCACCGAAAAAGTCCTAAAGTGTTAGGTAAAAAAAAAAAAACTCCGAGATATTTTTGAGTCCTCTTATATCGTTTGAAAAGAAGTCAGATTATATTCCCCTTAAACATCAGAATATTTAATTTATTTGAAAATTATATTTCAAACGTAATCCTGTGCGCGTTTCTATATAAGCATTTCAAGACGAAAAAACATTGTTATGATGTCGACTGTATGCAGGGGCGGAACCAGGAATTTTTTTTTAAGGGGTGCAAAAATTAAACTAAAATTTAAGAATTGACAAGTAAATTAACCAAACATATTTTTAAAATCTCTATATAATCACTAAAATTAAACAAAATTAACATATTAAACTAGAATTAACATATTAAGCTAAAATTAAACTATTACTTCACAGAGTCACAGAGCCTGGTCGCCTGAGCCATCCTTCATTGTTGTACCAAAGCTCCTATATCGATAAGGAGAAAGAGCCCTATAAAATTCAGTCACGGTTGGCGTCAGTTTGGCAGTTCTAGATCTGGTGGAGTTCCAACCGTCGGAGTAAGTCACAGTTGTCGCTTCGTTGCGGAGTTCCAGTTTTGGTTAGCGTCACGGAGTCGCGATGAGTCGATGGCCGGTGCTCACTGCTTGATGAGGTCGACAGGTAGTCTTCGTCACTCGACAGGTCGTCCCGGTGAGTCGGTGGCCGTCGTCAAACCGTCAACGGTCACAGCCTGTGCTCAGTCCTCAACGGCAGTCATGGTCCTCACAGTCACGGGGGGAGAGAGAGAGAGAGAGAGAGAGAGGTGATTGCCGACTGGTGTGGGGTCTCGAGAAACGTGATCTAGGTGTAATTCCCAAAAGAAAGAAAAAAATACAGGCGAGTATTCACCGTTGGATGTCCCAAAATCAAAATGTCCACGTCCTAAAAGTCCGACAAATACGGTGTCCAGCATCTCCAGTTAAGTGGGTCGCATGCTAGGTGCCCATGCCTCTTAGCGTGAAATATAAGCTGTCTACTGACAAGAGTGCCCAAAACAACCACTGTGGACCAATGATGAATAGTTGTTTAGGGCAACAATGGCATATGATTTCTCGTATTTTTTTTTCAAAACTTCAGGGGGTGCTTGAGCGCCCCCCCCCCCCCCCCCCCCCCCCAGTCACCACGTAGGTCCACCCACGATTCCACAGCCAGCTGCAGCTACTTTTTCCAGAGAACTCGAGAGATTTCCAATAGAAACTGGAAGGGTGCCATTAAGAGGATTTAACTGAAAGGATAAAAACGTTAATTTCTTGCAACTTGTCAAGGAAGTGAGGAAGCTCAATTCCTTTTGACGATAATTCTCCAATAAAATTGTTATCTCCTAAACGAAGTTCTTCCAGGGATGCTAAGCTATCGAATGAGTTGGTAATTATACCAGTGAAATAGTTTGAAATGACGTCTATTCTGTAGAGTTTAGAAGCATTTGTGATTGACACGGGCAACTTCCAGTGAACTCATTTCCTCCAGGTAAGAGTTGCTCAAGATTGGCTAGTGTCTGGCTTATAAATGACAGCAGCACTCTTGAAAAGTGATTGCCTGCAAGTCCAACTCCCCGTAATGTAGATAAGAGTTAAAGATCGTTGTTGGAATATCACCTATAAAACCATTTGCTCCCAAGTTTATATTAACTAAATTTAAGAGGTTACCAGGCACCTCTGATATTGTACCTGCAAAAAATGGAGTGCCGGTTTAAAAATTGTTCTAGTATCATTGGGGATGAATTGTAGTTTATCGGTTTGCATGCAATGCAATGGAACAAAACTTTTGATCAAAGAGCATGTCTCCTGGACCTATTGTAGGCTACCTGATCGCAAAGAAGTGCAGGATTCTCTCCTACCGCCTCATATCTTTAAGTGATCTTGAAAGCTTTGAACCATTCTCCTAGTTAATGCAAAATAATACTAATGTTACTCACTACTTATGTTCTAGCTTCACCTTGGCAGCAGGTCTAGGCACATCAGTTCCCATGGCTCGATGTTGATCTAATTAATTTGTGAATCTCATGTAGCTTTTGTTACTCATGAACTATCTACTACTTACAAAGATTTTACTGTTGCTGAAGCCATGAATGGTGTGAGAGTAAAGGAAAAAGGAAAAGGAACGAACACGTATCTTGGACATGCTAGGAGAATGCTGAAAATAGGGTAGTAAACCTCTATCGTGGAGAGTTTTGCCTTAGCAACTACAAAGCAAGCAAGAGATTTCTTCTTTTATTGTATGTTTTGATTTCGTTTCACTTATTTATTTGTTCCTTCAACATCAAATTTTGTTATTTCGAAACCACTTAAAGCACGAAAGTACAATTGCAGGCTAAGTACCTTTAAAATTTGAAGTAGATCATATTCAAACCCGTGAAGAAGTTATATTCAAGATATAACTCCTTAAGCAGTTTGATATTCCCAATCTCCGTTGGTATGGCTCCACTGAAATTGTTCTTATGCAATGATATCAGTTCGAGCTTTGATATATTAACCAAGGGAAAAACAAGGAACTACCTATATATGGTCCATTGGGGGTGCTACTGCCAAGGTGTTCATACAGTCAATACGCTAACAATCCCAGTTTGATGAATCTCTCTCCTTCGGTGCTTGGCCACCATTGCAATATCCAACACTTCCATTTTCTCAACTTTCGGTGCTTGGCCACCATTCTTACCCAACATCTAACATATGATTATATTTATGGTCATGTCACCTTTGTGCTGTCCATTGATGTCTTTTTTGACGTTTTGAAACTAGCAATGCTAAGTTCTTTTCAAATTAGCAATTTGCAAACAAGAAGTTACATAAATGAAGTAAGTTTTTGTCGAACTTTAATGAAGGCATGGATTTGCCATCACAACCCCATTTCACTTAGCGAAAAGTGTCCTTAAAAGAGCTTCTAGTTTTGGTGTGTGTGTGTGTGGGGGGGGGGGGGGGGGGGGGGGGGGGGGGGGGGGAGTAAAGAATCACCCTAAAATTCTCTTAGAAATTTTTGTAGTAGGAAGGGATCCTCATATCGCATTTGACCCTCTTCTAGTTTGATCCATATCGTAGAGATTTTTACCTGGCCAGATCCATATCATTTCGAATGGCTGGGAGCCTGGGACAGCGGTACCAAATGAGAGTCAAGTCTCTTTGTCAGGCTGTGCTCTGTGGTTTGTGGTCGACTGACATATATTCAATTTGGGGTGTACCTGTAAAACAAGATGCTACTTTGTTTATGAGTAGGGGCAGATTTCAAAGTGGCAAATTCTCGTAAAATGTGAAGTAATTATAATTCTTGGTTACAAAGATTGGCCACTCACTGGTCTATATTCAGATTTTTAAAAGTAGTTCATATAAATCACCATAGAAAAGGAAGCTTTTATGAAGTTATAGAAATACTATCTCTCAATTTGTAAACCTATGAACCATCATTCGACTTTACAAGATTATAACCCACGGAATTTGTCTGCCATAGGGCACTTGATTCTGATATAAGTTCCCAAGGGTACTGGACTAAGGTCGGCTAGGAGTGGGCAACTTGAAAGAATGGTAATATATGTTAAAGTACTACTTCTAGGTACCCGCAATCAACGCTTGGTTCCAAAGATTGGCCACCCACTAGTCCATATTCAGATTTGTGATAAGTAATTCATTCCCAGTACAACAGATTTAAGAAAACTTTCCTAAAACATCCTGATCTGATAATGTACATATCTATTTTTTGCTGAATTGGAGTGACTCATAACAATGAGAAAAAACAAAGGTACATACTGAACCACCTGCAAAGTCTACGAGAGTCATACTACGCAATTGGATAAACATACTGGAAGTCTAAAACTTCGGGTTGCAGCAAGACGATATAATCATATGAGCATTGTTTCGCACTCTGGTGCATCGCTTTATATAGCGTACCCTTTGATGCTTCGATGTGCAAACCAATAAAAAATCAAGTCCCTTCATGACTAGCAAGAAACTCTACCCTGATTTTATTCAGTGTCATCAAGGCTTCATTCATATTTGTTCTCTGATCTGGTAAATCTGCAGCAGAAGTCAAAGCTAACACCTTGATGGATTACCCACTGATAACCTCTGTTGGAGATTTGCCACCTAGCATTTGGCAAATCTAAATCCACAGCCTGCAATACTGCTTTCGAAATTGACATCCTGACCTGACACTTCTGCTCATATCTTGCAGAGACATGTCATTCCTAACCTTCGTCCTAGTAAACGTACGTCCATTAGCATAATTCTACAGCACTAGACATCGATCCATGTGGCAGTGATCCTCCTGATCCATACCCTACATGAATTATAACATCATGATCTTCATAAGTTAAGGATCGATGATAACAAAGACGAACTACACTAGTAGTTTTGTCTCAAACATTGCACTGAAAGGTACTATGAATTACAGAAAGATTACTTTGCTCCTTTTAAGTGTCATCTGACAGTCCACTTGTCTTCCATTCGACAACAAGATTTTTTCTAAGTATAAAAACCACGATTTCCTTCACTATCCACTTCACATTATGATCGAGTCCCCTTCCACTGTGGGGTCGGTGTGCTCTCATTGGGTAACTGTGTTCACCGCTCAATTGTGAATCCATATTCTTCCTAGATAAACTTTTTTTTATCTCCTCTGGTCAGTTAAGAATTTTTTGCAGACTAAAATGTTTCATTCACTAAAATGGAAGAAAAGACTTGATTACCGAAAGTCAGGATCCTCGTAGTCGTAGTTGCAGCATAAGAATATCTTTTTTGGTAAATAATGTCACTCCTTGCAGCTAATTTATGTGCATCGCATTTCATTGTTCATTGTTGTCAGACTAATTGTTGCCGCTAAAAATATGTTTCGCATACGTTGCAGAACCCAAGTCCTAGACCGATGACCTGCAAGAAAGAAAACAAGTGACCGCCAGGTGGGGTTCCCCACGGAGAACTCTCCGATGCTTAAGTCAGAGCGCAATTACAGAATAATAACTCTGAAAAAGTATGAATTGTGTAATTGTCTCATAGTGGGGGTGGGGGAGGGGGAGGGGGCGAGGGTTGACCCCTTTATATAGCTGTAGGAGAAGACTCTTAGTAGGACCGGGTCATGAACCAGATGTGTTAGGATCCTCGAGGATCACGTCACGATCTCTGATAAGATAATTATCGATCTCCCACTTTGACTGGGATTGCCGGGTATTCCCTAATTATTGGGAGTTATATTTGAGTTATATCATAAGCCCCCACTTCCTTAGCCAAAATGTTTGGCTGAGGAAGTTTATACCTGGTGTCTCGAGACACGCGTCAGATTTGCAAGGGATTCTCCATCCACTTGTAGGGGTAACAATATTTCTCTCTTCCATGTGCTCGGACCTAAGTTCTTGGAACTTAAGCCTTGGAACTATGCCCAAGTAGGGTGCTAGAACTCTAGCTCTGGAGAGCTGGGTCTTTAGAATGTCGCCTAAGTAGGCTACTCAGAATCATTTATAGGAAGATGAATCATTGGATCTCAGGATCCGTTAGAGGCTGTGCCCCACGTTAGCCTCTCTAGAGAGAGGACACAAAGCTGTGCATGCAAGTTGTTGCATGTGCTAAGTGTTTGAATGTCCCTTTGAGGGGTCACCTCTCCTGTGGAGGGTATTTGTTTTGTGCAAGTGTGTGTTCTTTAGCTTGAGCTGACCACATCATGCTTGCATTTTACTTTGACGCAAACCCTTATTATCAGCTAAGGGCTGGCAAAGAAGCCTCGCACTCAGGCTCGGCCAGGTTTCGAATTAACAAAACAGGGTAGGGCGACGAACTCCTACTAGGTTTTGTCGTTTCACGGGTTAGAACTATAGATAAACCATTCGGATAGAACTTGAGCTCTATCCTGTCACCCTTGAGGGTGTTCATTCCTTGAGGGACCGCCCTAGAGGGCTAGTGGAATGTAGAGTTCTGGTAAGCGCCCTTAAGGGCTGATGGAGCATAGAGCTCATGTAAATACCCTCACGGGTTTGACGGAATTTAAAGTTCTCGTATGCGTCCTTGATGGCGAATAGAGCGCGGAGCTCATGAAAGTACCCTTGAGGGTTTGACAGAACTTGAAGTTCTCGTCGTACCCCCGCGGTGCCAAATAAGAAGGCGTGGTTCATTGAGCCGGTAATATGGCCGCCGCTATGAAGCCCCCCTGTCTAAGAGGGCACAGTGCATGGATATATAAAGTTGGCTCGTACGTTACGGAACGCGAGCCTGGACCGATGACCTGGGGGGTAGACCCCTTTATATAGCTATAGGAGAAGACTCCTAGTAGGACTGGACCGTGGGTCAGATGTGTTAGATCGCGTTAGGATCCTTGAGGATCGCATCACGATCTCTGATAAGATAATTATCGATATCCCAGTTTGACTGGGATTGTCGGGTATTTCCCAATTATTGGGAGTTATATCACTAATTTTTGTAGTTTCTAGAATCAACCGCTCACAAAGCTCTACTCCTGGTGAAGCCCTGAATGGTGTGAGAATAAAAGATGAAGCAATGCAAAACATATTGCTACTTACACCTATCCAAGCACACGAAGAAAAAAGAAAATGTAATGCAAGTAAAATGCTGAAGATTTTCTTTGTCTGATTTGATTTCCTTTCACTTATATCTTCCTAACCTTGTTTCCCTGGAGATATAATTGTGGGCTAATTAAGAAATTTAAATGACAAGTGGCATCATTTTCGTACCTGTGAAGTTGCTGTATTCAAGACGTAGCTCCTTGAGCATAGAGAAGGGGGGATGATGCCTTTACATAAGGAAGATGAAATCAATTATATTTCTTAACGAAAAATGAGTCCTTAAGCGGCCGATTGCACCTCAGGACATCTGCTGTAGTGTAAAGTTAGACTAGCTAAGACTAATTAGTAACAATATCTGTTCAAGTAATGTCATACCTGCAAGTTTTTAATGCCAAAATAGAACTTTTTAAGCATTATTGCTAAGTCCCCGGTTTCACCTACTATTTATCAGCTGAATTTGTTAGACGTCAATGACACGAACTGAACATAGAATTGCAGAATTTGGCCATAAAATTCATTGTCACCCAAATATTTTTATCCTAGTCTTTGCAAATGAGCCAACTCATCAGGCAGATGGCCACAAAAACTGTTGTTGCTAATTTCGAGGGAAACGAGGAATGAGAGGATTTCCATTGTTTGGAGAAATGCTGCCTACTAATCCCATGTTTGCCAGACTTAATGCTGCAACTCTTTTGTGGCGACTGCTGCAAGTGACACCAATCCAGTTACAAATAGGGGTAGCAGAGGACCAGTTGGCTGTCAAGACATCGTAAGGGTTAAATTTTTATGCGATTTCATGGAAAGAAGAGCAAATTCATCAGTGGTAATGTTCGTTGTAGTAAAGGCAGAAGTGTAACAGTACTTCTAATTTTTAAATGGCACCAACATACTGCTGCTACAAAAAACATGAAGTAAGAAATTTTGGCCTTGAGGGTCTGCACGTAAACACAATTAACCAAAGGAAAGCATGAAGTACCTAATCATGGTGGTGCTGCCAAGCTTTTGCCATTAGGGTCTACACTTCTTGACTCCTCTAGATAGTTTGCCAACTTCCGATTCTAAATATCAGTGTCCAATTTTTTGTCGACATTCCAAAGTGCTATGTTGACCTTATTTTGGAACATATCTGAGTTACCAAAATCTTTGATTGTAATGACTATAATGATTATGGTACCATTGTATGTGCTATCCATTACTGACTTTTAACTTGACTAAGAACTTTGTCTTTTTGAATTAGAAATTTTCAAGTAACTACTTGTGATGAAAGATAAAGTCAGCTTTTGTCAACTATGCTGCCATGACAATTTTATGCTTTGATAAAAAAACTTCATTAATAGAGAATTTTAAGTTTGTAACTTGCCCCAAAGTCATCAAATCTCAAGAGTTTTTCTTATGTCATTTTTCTTGTTTTTGCTCATAAGTCTGCCAACTATTCATTCTGTAGTTTCAAACGCTGGCATGACCTGAAGGTGATAACTTTTTATCACATAACTAGTGGTACTTCATGCACTAGAGTTCAAAGCACAATTGTTCTGAAACAGAAAAGATTCGACACGGCGAAGAAGTGAAACAAAAGTCCAGCAACGAAGCTAGATGAGAAACTTATAAATGAAGCCAAAATTCAAACATACTGGAAATAAAATAGACGCCGGTAGGCAGCCGCTCTGGTGTCTTTTGGAGATTTATTACATCATTAAATTGCTTAATTTGGCGCACCCTTCATAGTTTCAACTAGCCTCTCCCTTCAAGATAATTACCTCTGATTTTCTTTAATGTTGCCAAGACATCTTTCATGTTGATTCGTTGCTCTGGTGATTCAGCAGCACAGTCCAAAGCCAACTTCAATATGGATGAAACACAGTCCACCTCTGCCAATAAATTTTCACCCTCTCGTCGTAGCAAATTCCTATCGAGTACCTGAATTACCGTAGTCGGAAGCGACTCTTTCACCCAGCACTTTAGGCTCATTTGTTCAGCAAACATTTCATCTGTGGGCTTCTTCCTAGTAAAGGTCTCCATTAGAATAATTCCATAGCTGTAAACATCGCAGCTTGTGGATACCGATCCTTCCAACCCATATTCTACATATGATAACTTATCAAAGGAATGAAGTGAATAATAATAAAAAAAATACAATAGAACTGTAAATAGAAGTCTAGCTAGTTTTTCTCTAGGTGAATGAGATTGAGAAACAATGTGTATCACCTGGTGCTATATATCCAATGGTGCCAAGGGTCATAGTATGTGCCACAAGCTCCTCCTTATTTAACAGCTTTGTGATTCCGAAGTCACTCACATGCCCCATCATATCTTCGTCGAGCAAGATATTGCTAGGCTTCAGGTCACAGTGAACTACAGGTGGTGTACAACCATGATGCAGATAATCTAATGCACAACCCAGATCAATCATAATGTCCAACCTTTGCAATATATCTAGGACATAATTGTGAGAATACAACCATTTCTCTAAGCTCCCATTTGGCATAAATTCAAGTACTAGGGCTTTGAAATCAGGGTTGGAGCAACTTGTCATGATTTTGATAAGATTGTTGTGGCGAACATTGCGGATTATGTCACATTCCACGTGAAAACTTTTAAGGGCTCTTTCTTGTTGCAATTTGAATACCTTTATGGCCACAACCATTCCATCAGAAAGTAACCCTTTGTACACTGATCCAAAACTTCCATTACCAAGTAAATTGCTTTCCTCAAACCCATTAGTTGCTTCTAGAATTTCTTGGTAACTGATTCTACGATATTCTACCACTGGCTGTAAATCAACTTCTACGGGAAGTCTCCTTCTCTTTTGGCATCTTATCCATTAAAGTACAAACGTCAAGACAAGCACAACCAATAAAATTGCAGATGAAACACATATAATCACCACCTTTTGAAATGTCTCCAATCGACCAATAGAATTGGCTTTGCATGGACGAACACCAAATTGAGTCGCACCACATAGAGCTTCATTTGGCAGGAAAGATTTGCTTGTAAAGTTTTCAAATGGTCCCCCACTTGGGATTTCCCCATGTAATTTATTGTAAGACACATTGAAGTATTTGAGATGCAACAGCTTGTCTAAGGACTTGGGAATTACACCTGAGAGATTGTTTTGTGACAAGTCCAACGTTTCCATGCTCACTAAAGATTGAAATGTCTCTGGAATAGTCCCAATTAAACCATTATTTTCCAAAGAAAGTGTAACCAAATTCTGCAGATTTCCAATGCTGCCAGGGATATCGCTTGAGAAATTATTGTACGATAGATCTAATAGCCTAACAACCTGTAAATTTCCAATTCCAGAAGGTAGATTGCCATATAAAGAATTGAAGGATGCATTGAACACCAATAAATCCTTAAGGTTTTCGAAGCTTGATGGTAACCTAGAAAGTAACTTGTTGGAACTTAGATCAAGGTATCTTAAAGAACTGATGTTCCATAAGCATGTTGGCAACGAACCGGAGAGTTGGTTGGCCATCAAGTATAAGCCACTCAAGTTAGGGAGTTGACAAAGGGCATTTGGAATGGACCCTCGTAGCTTATTATAACCAACATCTATCCCTTGAAGCTTCTGTAACCCGTTGATGGTACTCGGAATAGATCCACTCAAGTCATTTTGAAAGAGACGTAAGCTAACCAAACCACTTAAGTTACCAATCTCATTAGGAATGGTTCCTCTTATTCTACATCCGCTTGCATAAAGCTTTTGGAGAGAAACTGATAAATTTCCAACAGAAACTGGAAGACTGCCAGTCATAGAATTTTCGCTAATCACCAACATTCTTAATTTCTTGCAGTTTGTCAAGGAAGTGATGAAACTCAATTCTAGAGATGATGGTTCACTGATGAAATTATTCATTCCCAGTCCAAGTATCTCTAGGAGTCCCAAATTACCAAGTGAGTTAGGAACTATACCACTGAAACTGTTATAGCTTAGGTCTAGGCCAGTGAGTTTTGAAGCATTTGAAATAGATTCAGGTAAAAACCCATTGAAGCTATTGTCCCCAAGAAAAAGCTCTTCAAGATTGGCTAGTTGATGACCCGTATACAATGGCAGTGTTCCAGAAAGTTGATTAGATACAACTGATAGTGTTTGCAATGTAGATATGTTAAAGATCATTGTGGGTATAGTACCTGCAAACAGATAATTAAGATGCACAAATATAAAGTAAGCTTAATTGTTTAATCTACTTTGGAATGCTAGTCAAAACCCTGGCCTAAAGGTAAGCACCAGACAAATTAAAAATTAAAAGAGAATATAGAATTGCATTTTTATTGATAACAACTATGCTTATTATGCTACTTTGAGCAAATTATTTATTATGCTTTCTAAGTTTCAAAGTTATGCAAGAAGCCATTTTTCAAATTTCACTAGTTTAAAATAGCTTGTGTTTGTTTTCTCCGTTATAAGTGCGTACGTGTTGAACAAGTGATCTGTAAACAATAAAAAGCAACGGGTATAATTAGAACAGTAGCAGAAAAAGACATTTTTTTTTAAGAAATATATGTGAGTTAACTCATTATACTGACTTGACTTAATTAACTCATTGTACCGAGTTAAGCCATTAGCAAATGTTTAACCAAACCCCTACCGTCGAATCCAATGTCATGATCACCAGTTATTCCTAACACCACCGCCATAACTATTCCACCCTCAGTATCACCATGCACCACAATCCCCTTACCAACCATGCATCATCCACCACCATCTATACCATCCCAACACTGTAGTGAATCCCAAAATAACTATGGTTAAGAATTAGCTGAAGGGAACTAAGAAATGAATTTGCAAAAGTAGTTAGTTGAGAGAAGAGAAAAGATGGAGAAGATGGAAGGAGGCAGGATAAAAGTTCTCATTTCATTTTTAAAAATATGCATACATTCTATCTCTCACTAACAACTTAGACCAACAGAACTAAAACAGCTGGGCGGCTACTTAACTCCACTTCGTGGCATTTTCTCTCAAATCTCGATTGTCAGCAACATAGCCATTGGGTTTGACTCCCCTGCTGTTGCTCTATTTTGACAATTGTTATTAGGGGACGACGCTTAATCCTGACTTTCAGTGGAGTTCAGTTACTGCGGGGCCTGACATTCCCATCCCCTTGAGTTGGTGCTTGACCGTTAGGGTCAAAATTTGGGAATCGGCATTACCAAGTTCAAGCATTTGATCAATACTTGAGCTACTGGTGAGTTGTTCCCCTAAATTAAACCACTGTCCAATACCATCACAGGGTCTATCATAATATGGCCTTCTGGATTGACAAAAGGTAGTTCTATGGAAGATCTGGTGCTGGTTCCCAACTTCTTTTAGAGCAGGGACACGCGGAACTGTTAGTGTTTTCCAAAACTTTGTGTCAATTTTGGTTCATTTTGTATGTCAAAAATGATTAAAGGAAGGTGAAGAGGCAAAGAGGGAGGAATCCCACGTAGAAGAAGGGAATTGAAAAAGTAAGTGAGTATATAATAAAGAGCTCTACTTACTTTAATACTTATGTGGTATGCTAAGATGTATGCATGTGCACCGAGTATGGTACCAAGCAACATACAAGGAACACAAGCGCGCGCGCGCGCGACAGTGGGCTGTGAGGCGCAGTGTGGTGCTTTGATGGTGCACTTTGCACTTGATTAGCAACCAGTAGTGCTTTATAAATAGAGTACAATGATCAGATTTTCGGACTTAATATTTAGCCTCTACTCTCTTCTCTTATTTTCTTTTTGTAGATCTTTTATAAGAAATTTCTGCAGAACTTCTTACTTGTAAAACAATTATCCAGAATTTCATACACTCATCTATGGGATGAATATCATGTGTGCAATTGTTATTCCCTAGTGCGCTTCGTTGTATCTTGGTGGACATTTGTCTGCAACCCGCTGCACACCGTTTTAAGTAGAGGCAAATATAAACTTAAGAAAAGTTTTTACAACATGCCTCGAAGCCAATTTTTCTTTCAATCACAAAGCCCTACCTATTTTACCACCAACAATCTTAAGTTTAAACTTTGCTACAATGGCGTTCGTGACGTTGAAAGACATGGGCTCGGATTTCCACCGCTTGGAGCGCTTTGATGGTGGGGACTTCGTTCATTGGCAAAGGAAGATACACTTTCTACTCGTTACAGTGAAAGTGTACTATGTGATCGTGAATCCAAGACCTCCGGAACTAGGTAAAAATGAGGAGGAAAGTGTTGCTAAAACGCGTGAAGGTTGAGATAGGATTAAGATGATGAGATATGTTGAGGACATATTTTGAGCGACATGTCCAACGCGATGTTCGATACCTATCATATTGTCAAGACCAGGAACTTAGGAACGAACTTGAGCATCGCTACATCATCGAGGATGCCACCAGTAAGAGGTTCATTGTCTCTAAATTTTTTTGACAAAATGGTCGATGGTAGGTCAGTTATGGAATAGTTTAATGAGATTAAGACTATTCTTGATCGATATTCCCAACATAAGTTGGCCTTGGATGAATTTATAGTGGTTACGTCTATCATTGATAAATTGCCTCCTTGGAAGAATTTTAAAAACAGTCTTAAGCATCATAAGGAAGACATCAACCTTGACGAGTTGGGTACTCATCTTCGGATTGAGAAAGACTTGCATAAGGAAGAAAAGTCTAAAAATTAGGGCGTTTGAAAAAATTTTGGCCGTGGAGGAAGGAGAGTCATCCAAGAAGAACTCCCGTGAGAACAACAAAAGGAAGCGTCAAAGAAATGACGATGAGGACACGGATAAGGTAAGAAGAAAAAGCACAAAGGAAAGTGTTATCACTGTGACAAACCTGGGCACTATAAGCGTGATTGCCTTACCTTGAAGAAATAGAAAAAGGCGACCGAAAATAATTTAGTCGTGGCAATCAGTAAGGCAAATGTCACTGAAGATGACGACATATGGTGGATTGATTCGGGTGTGACAAGGCACGTGTGTAAGGACAAGAGGTTTTTACAACCTATGAATCGGTGAAGGATGGAAACATTCTTTACATAGAAAATTCGTCAATTGTGCAAATTACGAGCAAAGGAAATGTCGAGCTCGAGTGTACACCCGAAAAAATTGTTACTTTCACCAATGTCTGTCATGTGTCCGAAATTAGGAAGAATTTAGTTTCGGGTTGTATGCTTAACAAGTTTGGTTTCAAACTTGTTTTTGAAGCTGATAAGTTTGTACTCTCTAATGGAGGGGGTTTTCTGGGAAATGGATTATTTGTGAGGGTTTGTTCAAACTTAATATTAATAATAAGAATGTTATTTCTGCTTATAATATTGAGTCACAATATTTTCTTTGGCATATACTTTTAGGACATGTTAATACTAGGAAAATGAATGACATGGTTAAATTGAATCTTTTGCCTAGTATGCATGTAGATAATGGATTTTGCAAGACGTATATGCTTACTAAAATAACTAGAGCTCCTTTCCGAAATGGATAAAGAGTGTCTAAGATTTTAGATTTAATACATAGTGATTTATGAGATTTTCACTCATCTCCTTTGTTAGGAGGAAACTCATATTATGTGACTTTTATTGATAATTATTCTAGGTATTGCTATGTTTATTTATTGCATAATAAAAATAATGTCATGCCTAGTTTTGTCACATACAAAAATGAAGTACAACATTTTTATGATGTCAAAATTAAAGTGCTTAGAACCGATAGGGGAGGAGAGTACTACAAGCCACAATTTTTTGAAGAAAATGACATAATACATGAACTTTCTGCACCATATACACTACAACAGAACGGTGTGGCAGAAAGAAAGAATAGGACACTAGACGAAATGGTTAATGCCATGCTCTCCAACTCGGGTCTAGGAAAAGAATTTTGGGGGGAAGCTTTATTAACGGCTTGCTACATATTAAATAGAGTTCCAGTTAAAGGAAATAATGTTACTCCTTATGAGTTATAAAAGAAAAGGAAGCATAATCTGAATTAAGTTAAAGTTTGGGATTGTAGGGTCGTTGTAAGGTTTCCAGAATCAAAAAGGAAGAAATTGGGTGAAAGAGGCATTGAATGTATTTTCATTGGTTATGCTTTACACAGTAAAGCATATAGGTTCATGGTAGTGGAATAAAATGATTATTATTCTAAAAATACTATCATTGAATCTAGAGATGCCATCTTTGATGAAAGTAGGTTCCAATCACTTCCTAAGCAAGTTGAGCAAAAGGAAAGTCAGCATCAAGTTGAAAAAAAACCATGAAAATGAAGTGGAACCTAGGAGGAGCAAACGAATGAGAATTGCTAAAACCTATGGACCCGATTTTTACATGTATTTGGTTGAAGGAATTAGGACAGCAATACACAACTCCATGCCGATTGTCTTTAACGTGGAATCTGACTCTAGGACTTATGAAGAGGCCGTGAAGTCTCAAGTTTCTTCTTTGTGGAAAGAAGTAATAAATGAAGAGATTGATACAATCATGGAAAATAGAACATGAAAATTGGTGGATTTATCACCTGGTTCTAAACCTATTGGTTGTAAATAGATCTTCAAGAAAAAGTTAAGGGTCGATGGATCGATTAAAAAATTTAAGGAAAGGCTAGTGGTTAAGGAATTTTTTAAAAAGGAATGTGTCGATTATTTTGACACTTATGCACCACTTGCAAGGATTGCCACTATTAGGATGCTTATAGCACTAGCTTCCATCCATAAGCTAGTAATTCATCAAATGGATGTTAAAACGGCATTCTTAATTGGTGAATTAGAGGAGGACGTATACATGCAACAACCGGAAGGGTTTTTTGTACGTGGGCAAGAAAATAAAGTTTGTAAATTGATTAATTCATTGCATGGACTTAAGCAAGCCCTTAAGGAGTGGCATCAAAAGTTTGATCAAATCGTGATGTCTAATGGTTTCAAAATACATGAATCGGATAAGTGTGTGTACAGCAAGTTCGATGACGGTAAGGGAGTTATCATCTGATACTCCCTTTGTCCCTTAAAAAGTGATCCATTTGAGTTTGCACGTATATTAAGGATTTAGGTTATATATTGTGTGTCTTTCTCATTTTACCCTTTAGAGATAGAGGAAAAGAGAGTGGGCCATGAGAGAGAAAATTGGTTGGTAGAGTGCTAAATGTGGAGGGAGAGATAGAATAAAAAAGTGTAAAGCGGTGGGTCAGGAGAGAGAAAATGAGTTGGTAGAGAATTAAATGTGGTAAGAGAAATAGAATAAAAAAAAGTATAAAAAGGGTAAATATGTAAAAATACCTACAGAATCTTTCCTAATTTGGAAGTGATCAATTTTTGTGGGACGGCCCAAAAAAGAAATATGATCAGTTTTTTAGGGACGGAGGGACTAATTTTTAAATGAAGGACATGGGTGTTGCTGAAGTGATTTTGGGAATTAAAATTATAAGGAATAATGGTTGCATAACCTTGTCACAATCTCATTATATTGAGAAGGTGTTAAAAATATTTGACCATTTGGACAGCTCCGTTTGATGAGAGTATTAAGTTGTCTCCTAATGATGGTAGAGCTGTGAGATAACTAGACCGGATATTGCTTATGCAATAGGCTGCCTAATGTATGCCACGACTTGTACTAGACCGGATATTGCTTATGCAGTAGGAAAACTTAGTAGATATACTAATCATCCTAGTAATATGCATTGGAATGCAGTATATAGGGTGTTTAAGTACTTTAAACGAACCATGGATTTCGACATATGTTATAACGGGTATCCTTCTGTTTTGGAAGGATACACAGATGCCAATTAGATTACGAATCAGGAGGATTATGCTTCCACAAGTGGATGGATTTTCACACTTGGTGGGGGTGCAATATCTTGGAGTTCGAAGAAACAGACTTGCATTACTGATTCTACCATGGCAGTAGAGTTTATTCTTTAGATGCAGGGGGCAAGAAGGCAGAATGGCTAAGGAATTTGCTTTTAAAAATTCCTTTATGGCCTAAGCCTATGGCTCCAATATCGATAAGGTATGATAGTCAATCAACTCTATCAAGAGAATGTAGCGAAGTGTATAATGGAAAGTCTACACATATTAGTCTTAGACATGGCTATATGAGGCAGTTGATTACCGAAAGAGTAATCTCATTGGAATCTTTCAGGTTATTGGAAAATTTGGTGGATCAGTTAACTAAAGGACTTCCAAGGGAAATGGTTATTAGGACCTCATGAGGGATGGGTCTCAAGCCCATTTCAAGGATCACCAATGATGGAAACCTTGATTCAACGCTTGCAAACACCATGTATTGAGTTCAATGAGTCAAAAGTACATTATGATGGTGATTGCAAGCACAAAATTTTTAGTCATCCCAAGTTCATGTGCTTGGTAACCGTAATGAAAGAATAGGGTGACCATTATTCTCTTAATATGTCCATAAAAGGATCATTCTTTGAAGTGTTAGTTATTGTAAACTCTTGATAGACCTGACTAGTGAGTGTGAAATGGTGCCTCTTTGTCGAGTTTAAAGGCTTAACTCTAGAGCACTCATGAAAAACAAGATACAAATAACAAGGCCTTTATTGTATAAGCAGTTTTCTGGATTTGTGTATGAATAGGAGTTTCATGTGTGATATGTGATCGACTGGTCATTAAGGATCGATAGTTCAAAGTTTATCTACCACACTATTGAGATTAGCTTTATTATGTAATCAGTAAGTGAAGATTCAAGTCGTAAAACATCTTCATTTATGCATGTACTTCACAGGATAATAAGATCAGGTTTTTTTGTTTTGTCTTTGTTTTATATTTTGTAAAATGGTGGGGATTGTTAGTGTTTTCCAAAATATTGTGTCAATTTTGGTTCATTTTGTATGTCAAAATGATAAAAGGAAGGTGAAGAGGCAAAGAGGGAGGAATCCCACATAAAAGGGAATTGGAAAAGTAAGTGGATATATAATAAAGAGCTCTACTTACTTTAATACTTAAATGGTATGCTAAGGTGTATGCATGTGCACCGAGTACGGTACAAAGTACCGGACGATGAACGATCACACGCACGCCCGCGCATAGCTGTGGGCTGTGAGGCACAATGTGGCGCTTTGATGGCGCACTTTGCACTTGATTAGCAACCACTAGTGCTTTATAAATAGAGCAGAATGGTCAGATTTTTTGACCTAATATTTAGTCTCTACTCTCTTCTCTTATTTCCTTTTTGCAGATCTATACAACGAGAAATTTCTATAGAATTTCTTACTTGTAAAGCCTTTATCCAGAATTTCATACACTCATCTATGGGGTGAATATCGTGTGTGCAAACGTTATTCACTAGTGCGCTTCGTTATTTCTTGGAGGATATTTGTCTGCAATCCGCTTCACACTGTTTTAGGTGGGGGCAAATATAAACTTACGGAAAGCATTTTACAACGTGCCTCGAAGACAATTTCTCTTTCAATCACAAAGCCATATCTATTTTACCACCAACAAAACATCGGGTGAATTGTTGTAGTGGGTGCAAGCTTCAGCTTGTATGCTACTAAGCCAATTCGTTCCAGGATCTCATATGGCCCATGGAACCTAAGAGAAAGATTGGGGTTCTGCCTGATGGCCACTGATGTTTGCATGTATGGTTGCAGTTTGAGGTGGACCTAGTTCACGCTCCGTAATGTTAGCATCAACATATTGTTTCGTTCTAACTTTGGCTTCTTTTAGATTTTCCTTAAGACGTTGTAGCATGATAGGTCTCTCTTTGAAGTATTGGTCTAGTGTAGGAATTAAATTGCTCTCATGCTGGACCATCCCTAGTGGTTTTGCCTTGTATCCATACAAGGCTTCAAAGGGTGTAGCCTGTAATGATTGGTGAAAATATGTGTTGTACCACAACTTGGCGAGGGATAGCCACTTAAGGCAGTTTCGAGGCCTGCCCTTGCCATAAATCTAAGGTAGTTTTCTAGGCACCTGTTAATCCTCTTAGTTTGACCATAATTTCTAGATAAGTAGTGCTTAAGGAGAATTTCCTGACACTCCAAAAGTCTTTGCCAAAAGTGTGATAGGAACACCTTGTCTCTGTCACTTTCAATAGAGCTAGGTGTCCCGTGTAGCTTAATTACCTAATCAAGAAAACTTGGCTACTAACTCAACTGTACGTATAGGAATGTGCTAAGGCAATTAAATGAGCATACATCCAGCACCACTATATGACATTTTTGCCTCTAGAATTAGGTAATCAATCTATAAAGTCTATAGTAATGTGTGGCCAATGTTGATCAAAGATTGGCAGGGGGTTGTAGAAGACCAGGCATGTGAACATGCTCAGGTTTGCTCCTCTGGAAAATATCACAATGGGACGTAAGTTGTGGGACATGGTTCTTCATAGTCGGCCAATAAAATCCCAGGATATCCGCCAGACCAACCTCCATACATTTCTTCTAGGATTTGTTTCTTAAGGTCATTGCCATTTCCCACGGATCTATATCGACAAGGTGAGGAGAAAGCAGCCTAATAAGAATAGCTCCAAACCAAAGCAGCCATCCATCTCACATATAGAAATGTTTCCCTTTGAATCTCAGGATCCAATTTTGATTAGAATATATATTGGTGGCCATATAGGTTCTGAAAATAATTCCCTGACATGTTGAGCTATTTCCTCACTCTTAAGGGTAGCTTATAACTCTTTGATCCAAGTGGGAATTAAAAGTGACAATGCTTCACATTTTAGATGTTCTCTAGTTAGAAAGGAATTCTAGTTGTAGTACGGAAGTGACCTTTTGCCCTAGTAGGTATTTGAGACTACAGTGGTCAGTTCTTAGGTTGAAGGGTTGATTACTCCGATAGGTTACTTACTGCCTGAACAACAGCGAACAATTCCTTTTCATAAGTGGATAACCCTGCATTTCTAGTTCCTAATATCATACTATAGTAATCAATGGGTTTGTCTGCTAGCATTAGGACATCCCTCACTCCACAGTCACTAGCATCTTTCTTAACTTCAAATGGCTGTGAAAAGTTAGACAAGGTCAAGACTGGCATTAAGGCCATGGTTAGTTTAAGATAGGTGAAAGTCTCTCAGCTTCAAGGGTCCAACAGTTGGCATCTTTTTTTACTGAAGCAGTTAAAGGTTTGTTGATAGCCCCATAGTTGGCAACAAACTTTCTACAATATCCTGTCAAACCAAACAATCCTTAGTCCTTCAACCACTTCGGTATTTGCCAATGCAACATGGCATATATCTTGCTGGTACACTTCTTTAGCAAACACTATATGTCTAAATACTCCACTTGATTTTGGGCAAAAGTACACTTGCTCATTTTGGCATATAATTACTTTTCTCTCAAAACATGCAGTACAGTCCTTAGATGGTCTAACTGGCTACTCATGTCCTTGTAATATTCTAGGATGTCATGAGAAAAGACAGGAACAAATTTCCTGATGTATGCCTTGAACACACATTTTATAAGCATCTGGAAGGTGGCAGGGGAATTAGGCAGCCCAAAGAGCATCACTTTGAATTCGTAGTGGCCTGGTGTGAGCTCCGAAGGCTGCTTTGTGAACATCTTCCTCTAACACTATGATTTGATAATAACCACTCCTTAGATCCATCCTAGAATAGACACTGGAGCTATGTAGTTCATCTAACAGCTTATTATAAGGATTGAGTATCTATCCTTCAGTGTCACCTTTTTCAAAACCTTGTAGTCTATACACATTCTTAGGGTGCCATTTTTCTTCTTTGCTAGTACTGGTGATCCAAAAGATGAAATGTTGGGCTGTATAACACCCGTGGTTAGCAACTCATTGACTATTTTCTCAATTTCATCCTTTTAAATATATAGAACTCTACAGGTTCTTATATTGATTGGTTGAGCTCCTATAAGCAATTGTGTTTGGTAATCATGTGGTCTCTGGGTTGGTAGCATTGTTAGTTATTAAAGGCATTTGTAAGTTCTTGGATTAATGCTTGGGCCTCAACACTTGGTGTGCTAGTTGTTATGGTATAGACTTGCCAATAAAGACTTCCCACACTGTTATTCAAGAGCTTGGTCATAATCTGACGGGAAATCATCTTAATGTTAGCACAAGTTACGTTACTTCTTATCAGCACCACCTCTTTTGTTGGCGTTTGAAGGCAATAGCGGTGTTGGTCAAAATTGAAATTAACCATTTCCAGTCATTTCAACCATCGCAGTCCAAGTACACAATCAAATCCTTCTAAGAGTAGGATCTTCATGTTAATAGTGAAAGCTTGGCTTCTCATTATCTAGTTGAACCCTTGACATGCGGTACTGCTTTGTATTTTGGCCCCATTAGCCATAGATACTATGTGGGGTGTGATAAGGATCAAATAGCAGCCCAGTCTAGCAGCTGATTTTGGATAGATGAAATTATAACTGGACCTGTGTCCACTACCACTATGGTGAATGAATTTTTATTCACCACCATGTGATTCCCATAATGGTGTGAGTGGGATTACCAGCCAAGACTTGCATATTGATTTCAGTCCTGTCCTCTACACCCTCTTCTATGTTATTGGTCCTTCTATCTCTTGTTCTACCTCCAAATGCTCAGACATATGATCAGAAATAAGTTTGGCAATGGATCTTTTTAGGCATATCCTCTAGTACCCTAGTGTGAACTTGCCATCACATCAAAAGCAAAGGCCATTTTTTCACTTTTATGTTGATATTCATCGGGGATCATCTGTTTGATAGGTTGGATTTTTATGAAAAATGGTGTATGAGAGCTGGAAAGAAGGCTCTTATGGTGGTTTTTGATTGTCGAATTGTTGATCATTGATGTTAAAAGGTGTTTGGTCTAAAGAGGCATGGGATGGGCAGGGGTAACGGGTAGTTTGGGGTTGACTGGGCTGAGGGCCTTGTTTGGGATTGGGTTTGTTTATAGAATTGCAGGGCTATAAGGTCTAGGTTGCTTGGAAAGGGTGGAAATAATAATTTCCTGCTTCCTAGCAATGTGTATGGCTTTGGACAATTTAGCCACTTCATATTGCTCAACTCTACTTCTTATCTCAGGTTTGAGTCCTTAAATGAAACCCTTAACATAATTCCTTTCATCTAGGATCCCAAATTTCTCTACAACATGTTCCCTCAATTTCTCAAAATTGTTACAATACTCTTTAACAGTAGCTACCTATTGGAGCTGGTTAAATTCCCCACTAATAATGTCCCTGCTTACATTAGAAAATCTAGCATTAAGGTCCTCTACAAACTTGCTCGGTTTTTCGAGTGGTTTACCGGTATTCTACTTGCTCATCAAATTGGACTGATGACTAAGCCACCTTAAACTCCTTATGATTTGGACAAAATTCAACGTAGTGCTCATATTCCCTAACTCATCCCCTAGGGTTATCACCATTGAATTTAGAAAAATTCGATTTAGGTGGTATTTCTGCATAGTGTTACCTGAGGTTGAATCTTATGTTTCTGTGAGAAGTTAGTCTCACAAAGTTGAGGTGGTGGCACGTGGTTGACTCTGATAGTTCCCATTTTCAATTGAACTTTCGGGGATCAATAGAGCTTCTAATCTGGATTAATCTGAGTTATAAGGGACATCATATTAATTTTCATATTTGAGTAATTCCTTTGAAGATGTCCGAGTGTTGCGTCCATAGGCCCAAATGCAGATCATAAGTTTTGAACCTTCGTTCCAACCCATCCAAGGGGTTTTGTATATTGGTTTATATATGAGATTGTTTGGATGATCTTGGCATGGATTCTCCAGTGAATTAACCTAGCTCTGAGATGCCAAAATCCTATAACCATTATGATTGATGAATGGCTGAAGCAAATTAAGATGTGAATTTGCAGATTATTTAGTTCAGAGAAGACGCAAGGAAGAAGGAGAATTATTCTCATTTTATGTTGAAAATATGTGTTCATGTTCTTTCTTAATCCTCTTCGATATAAGAAACAAACAAATAGAAATTTAAAAGCGTCATGGGCATCCCAAGGAAGAGAACATGCAGAGACAAACCCCTCGCTAACGACATAGACCAATGGGTGACTACTCAAGAGCAACATGGCATTGTTTTATTTAGCCTTAACTACTCCAACGACGTCATGGCATTGATTTCTCAAATCTCAACTATTAGTGACATAGCTGTTGGGTTTGGCTCTCCTTCTGTTACTTTATTCCCAACGAGTTGTTATGAGGAAGCGACGCTTAACCTTGATCTTTAGTGGAGGTCAGCGACTGTAGGGCATAACATAACTAGCTTGAACCATAATTGGTGCATTATTAGGTGAATCAAGACTTACAACCAGAGCATGAGGTTCAGTAGTGAAATTTACATTGTGCTAGAAAGGAGCAGAAGGGTTTAAACGAGTGGTGGGTTTGGGTCTTTATTCCAATTTTGTTGATTATGTGGCTGTGGTCACTTTGCACTACCGAAGATTGGGAGCCTAGGCATCGGGAAGGTAGTGACAGTGAGGGAAGAATTATGAACAATATAAGTGCAGAGGGAAATTATTGTCGTGTTAAAAATAGGGCGCTGCAGTAGTGAGTATATGGCTATGATGTTAGGTTTGTTGGATGATGGTTGTCGCATGTGATGGTGGGATTAACGGGGATGATGATGATGATGAAGACGACGGTGGATTCATAGGGGTGATGGTGGTGGTTGCTACTAACGATGGTGGTTGTGGGTTCAATGGGGGTAATAATTGGTGCTGGGTTTGAATGTGGTAATGAGGTTAGTCGATTGCGTTTACGGGTGGTGATGGGTTTGATTGTTCAACGGTGTTTAGGGCATGATGGGGTGTGCCCAGATTGTGATTGGGTGCATTTGATTGGTGGATTTGTTGGGTGGGTCTGGTTGGCAGTATTCAAGTGTGGTTATGTGGTGTCTACATATCTGGTATGGTATTTAGTGATGGTCACTCGTGGGGTTTGTACAGGTTGTCATGGGGGTGTTTTTTGGGTGTTAATGGAATGGGTTTGGTTGATGGTGTCTATTCAATGGGATTTCGGCAGGGTTAATGAAGGTGATGGTGGTGTTTAAGGGTTTGGTCGATGACGAAAGTAGGGCAGCCGCAGTAGTTGTGGCACAACAATGGCAGTTTATTATAATTAATTATGTTGGTATTTCAATTTTTATAGAACCTGATGTGTAAGTAATTAGGGAAGACAAGAAAATTAGAAGACGGGAAAAAATATTGGCCAAAATGTTTTAGTGTGCTTCCACTTATGCCGCTTGTTTATCATCATTGTAAACACATGGATCTTTTGATGCTTAAGTGGACGGTATGCTGGCAAAAGTTCTTCTTAAATTGGTAAAACTTTTCAAATGGCTTACAAAGTAATTTTAAACTGTAGAGGGCTTGATAAGTAATTGTTTAAAAAACAAGGGTTAAATAGAATTATAAAGCCTAAAAAGTATATTACGTTGCATTCCATGTTTAGTGTATTTGTTGCTAAATATGTGTGTAACTAGCGATAGATTGGGGGGACACTTTCCAAAACAGTCGCTAGCCCTTATTCACCATTCTGCAGCCATAAGCTGTATATTGTTCCATAGTAACAAGTATTGGTGGTTTTTTTTTTTTAGTCTTGGACTCATTTGTCAAAGACAAGCATGAGATGGAACCCGACATTCTTTTTTAGATGGAAGGTGAACACATAATGTTTAACCTTCAACATTGTTATGTTCCGCATGAAGAGATGAAATAGTGAGAATGCATCTCTTACTCACATGCAAGCCAACTTGGACTTAATATTCCTAAAGTGACTTGTCATGATAATGTGATCTGAATACCATGAAAATGACAACACCTCACTTGTTTCTTCTCCTATAAATAGAGAGGTACAGAGAAGGTGTCTTCACACTGAGCCCTTTGCCATTGAGAGCCAAAGGCAAAGATACATCGTAAGTTAGTCACAAAAAACTAAAAAAGAGTTTAAGGTATAGATATCTTATAGTTGTCGCTTCAATGTTATAGTGTTAAGTGCTTTTGTATAGCATTAGTAAGTGAGAGAAAAAAAATCACACAGATTTTTTCCTCACTCAACGAAAATAGTGAGGTGAGTTTGGAATTAGGCCTTTGTGACTGCGTAAAAGTTTCCCCACTTTATATGCAAAATTCTCGCAACCATCTATATGGACGTAGGCAAGAGGGCATACCACGTTAAATATCTGTGTTCATGCTTTTTTGTATAACAACTTTTATATTTTCTTGTTTCCTTATTTTGCTAGGTTTACGTGTTTTAAGGGCTTAAATCCCACAACTAGTATCTAGAGCTTTGATGTGTCAACTTTACCATTTTTGGATCAATGATAAAGATGAGCAAATCCAAAATGTGGGAGAGAGAAATTTAACGGTCATGATGGTTTTTTTTTTTTTAGGTCTAGCAAAAGATCATAAGAGATTTCCTTATTCAAGAAGGTGTACAGAAGGTACCAAGAAGAAGCCATAAAATCATGAAAGTGAAGACGGGGAAGACATGGATGAGAAGGTGAGCAGCTCAATCCGGCTTAATTTGTGAGGTGAAGTTTTGAACTGTGTGATCTATGTTCATAAGGCCGTTAATATTTGGAGGAAGTTGGAAAGCTAGTATGTGGAAAAAAATTCATGATTATTAAGTTTTATTTGAAAAGAAAGTTGCACGCATTGCAGATGGAAGAAATATGAATTTTTGATTGTTTTAAATATCTTTAAAGGTACAATCACTCAATTGAAGAACTTTGAGGTGGAGATTGAATAGGAGTTGGTTTGACTTTATTACAAGGGAAAAATACTCTTTTTTTATGTGATGTTACTTCATCTCTCTTATTAAGTAAAAATGAAAAGACGGAGTCGCGGACATTTGTTACTAAAATAGAGGCAGAAGTAACAACCGAAGCTGTGGCAAATTCGAAGGCGGACCTGGAAGTAGATCTAGGAGGTGAATCTCAGTCTGGAGAAAGATAGAAGTACTGCCATTATGGTAAAGAAGGATAAATGAAAGAACCTTTTTTTTTTTTGTATACAAGAGTGAAACAAAAGGAGATTAGAATCAGAAAAAGGCTGATGATAGCGATGTACAACCAGTAGAAGAAATGAGTTCCTTGTAGAAGAATAGTTTTTATGAGTTCGCAAAAAAGGCAGAAAAGCCTTAGAGAGCAAATGAGTGTTCAAATTGAAGAAACATGGTGGCAAGCTGGTGAAGCATAGAGCCATATTGGTAGTTAAATGTTTTGGCCACAAGAAAGGTATCAACCTCGAAAAGCAATACTCCATGGTTGTGAAGATGAGCTCCATTTATGTTTTATTGGGTCTAGCAATCACCTTAGACCTCAAGCTCTCGCAGTTATATATAAAGGCTGCATTTCTCCATTGTGATATAAAGAAAGAACGTTATATGAAAAAACTTGTCGGGTTCGAAGTCAAAGGAAAAGCACACATTATTAAATTAAAGAAAAGTCTTTATGGGTCCAAGCAGGAGCCAAGACAATGGTAGATACGTGAAACTTGACTCTTTTATAGTTCGCTATGGCTACAAGAAGACAATTTCTGGTTCATGTGTATACTTCAGAACATTGCTAGTGAGTTTGTTATCTTATTATTCTATGTAAATGACATGTTTATTATTAGACAAGCTAGGAAAATGATTTAGAAATCAAGACAGAGTCATTGAAGTCCTTTGACATGAAGGACTTGGGACAAGCAAGTCATATTTTGGGGATGCAAATCGTACATGATAGGAAGACCAAGAGGTTGTGGTTATCACAATCAAAAGTACACTGAAAGGGTACTTAGAGGTTCAATGAGAAAAATGTTAGCGCGATTCAGCAAACCTCTCACCGATCATTTTAAGGTGAATATGAAATCTTGTTCATTGAAGAGTTCATAAATACTCTATACCCCCTGAGGAGTTTGACTTATGCAATTGTTTGCACTCGATTAGACATTGTGAACATATTTGGTATGGCTATAAGGTTTTTTTTTTTTTGCTAATCCATAAAGAAACTAGGAAGCACTAAAAGGAATCTTCAGATATTTGATGGATTAGAGTACTCGCGACTTTAACAAAAGAAAATCCACTTCTGAAGTTTTATTACCTTTGCTGGTGGACCTATATCTTGGCTGTCCAGTCTGTAGAAATGTGTTGCCCCTATCGACAACTAAGATCAAGTCTATTGCAGCTGCCGAAGTAGGAAAGCAACTTTTATGGGTGAAGCAATTACTAAAGGAATTGGGCTTGAAGCAAGATAAATACATAGTATTTTGTGAATGTCAAAGTGCTAACGACTTGAGCAAGAATTCTACATACCACTCACAAACGAAACAAACTGATGCCCGATATCGTTGGCTTTGAAAAAGGGATTATCAACTTGAAGAAGATCCATACAAATGAGAATTCACTAGATACGGTGACAAAGGTTGTTCTTAAAGAAAAGTTCGAGCTCTGCACTGAGGCCATCTATATGTAGGGGCGGAGCTAATGCATGACCCCCCGAGGGGGGGGGGGGCACGACCACCCTCCCAAATTTTGGAAATTTTTTTAACTTTGTGAAATATTAAAAAGTATAGTTAAAATAGTTAGAAAAATGTTGCTATATTGTAAAATTAATGTATCGGTGTTCTTTTTTATTATGTTTTTATAACTTTTTATTTCACCGGCCGCCATAGTCTTTGTTTTTGTCTTTTTCTTGCTCCGTCTTCATTTTTCAGAATTTAAATTTCAAATCTTCATATTACCAAAAAAAAAAAAAACAAAGAGATCAAACAAAAAAAAAATTCTTAGTTTAAATTCTTATAGTATGTTAACTTATCCATACACTATTATCTTCGTATAATTAATTATCACATTAATAGTAAATATTTACATGTAAGAGTAAGTTTCTTTAATGCAAGATTAGTAATTTGTTGACTAATCTTACCAAATTAAACAAATCTATATTCTATATATATATATATATATATATATATATATATATATATATAAAGTTGAAACATTCGCTTAGAATCGCGACACGTAGAATTTTTAGAGCTTTATATTTATGCCACGTAGGACTTTTTAAGAATCTTCTCCTTTTGACACATAAGCTTCAACTTTGCATGTAGTAATCCCTAACTTAATTGGTCACTTTATTTAGAGTCCAACTCTTTTGAATTTGATATTTATAATCAAGAATCCTATTTATTTTAGTATTCTTTTCCTTTTCTACTCTATTTAACTCTTATTATTAAAAAATTCGTAGGTTTACTTTACCCTATATTTGTAAACTTTATAAAAGTAAGAAACTAATTTTACACCTTCTAAAACTGCTTAATCAATATACTTATATATTAGGCCTTAATTTTACTTATTAAAAGCTCAAAAGTACTTTGAAATGACAATATAAAATTTCAAAAATATAAAGTGCGAAAATCATACCCTATTTACTAATTCTTTTTGTAATTTTACAAAGTTTCATTATAATCTATCATACAAATGTAGGCATAATCAATTAATTCGTAATTATGTTAACTTCATTTACGAGTAAAACTTTTTATACAAGGCTATGTCTTTTTTACAATACATCAGACATCAACTTAAAAATTAGGTATTGCAACTACAACAAAATGTACCAGTTCTCTTTAAAATAAAGTTTTTACAATCCTACTTCTTAAGTTTTTACAATGTTTTTTACTAAACATTTTGTGGGTCTATTTGGCCGAAGTTTTGTAAACCTTAACTACAAAACTGGAATTTTAATTTTACGTATTTTAAATCTCTATCTAATCATATATATATATATATATATATATATATATATATATATATATATATATATATATATATATATTAGGCCTTGAACTTTGACTAATAACACCTTAAAAGTACTTAAATATAACAAAATCAAATCTGACAAATGTATACATAAGAAACATTAACTATTTTTTTCTCTTTACGGAACATATAAAACCTAAAATTATTTTTGATATATCAAGATAACAGGATAGTTAAAAAATTAGGTTTAATTATATAACCTCAAACTCTTTTATAAGTCACATTCTCTAATTGACACAAAAAAATAAAAAAAAAACCTAATATGACTAAATTTTCAAAAGTACTTTAAGATATAAAAATAGCAAGCTATTCTACAAATTAATTTTTAACTAAGTAACCTCACATTCTAAAGGTTCATCTCATCAACTAATTAAGTTATTAGGATTTAATTTGATTACTAAAGCTTAAATAAATTTTAAATTCAAAAAATATTTCCAATAGTATGTGAAATAAAAACCTAAACCAATATAGCTCATAAACCTAAAATTATAATCATTTAAGCATATTATCTAATATAAACTCAATTAACCATTTACAGTCTATTTGATAATAAGCATAATCATCGTTATATGATTATCTATCTCAATATTTTGCAAACTTTGTATCAACTACTATCACTTTAATGATAAATTTAGTTAATTAATAACTATAAAATTTACATATTAGGCCTTAAATTTCACTTTCAACATCTCAAAAAAAATATTCAAAACAACACCACAAAATATCACCAAGGTAAATTATGAAAATCATATGTGAAATTTTAATATTAATACTTCATAAGATAAAATATTTCTTCATTTTTAATTGTTTGACCTCAATATTGCAAAGTGTTACATGCGTAAGAATAGTCTTCACTTTATAACTGTTTAACCTCAATCATATGCTAAATTTTTGTAAAGCACTCTAAAAATTTTATAAGGAATTAAGATAATCATTAGTACTACTTTGTAAGCATATGTTTAAAATGATTGTCTTAGAAAGTCTTCAAAAATACATTAAATCGAATGGTCAAAAAATCATCAAACATGACCTTGAAGAAAACAATTACACACAGATATTGCTAATACATAATGCTATATAATCTATTTTTATAAGGTGTTTATTTGAAAGTAAGTGAAATCGCTCCACGTGCTTTATTTTCTATCACAAAATTTCATGGCATGTTATAGTAAGTTATTTAAGTCTACCCAGATATTTACTAAATAATAATTTGTGACCTTTTTACCTTTGTTTATGAGTTTTAATACAAATGACTCTCAATTATATTCAATTTAATAATAGTCATCAACTATATCAGAATCATCCATAAAATGGGAATGTTGATCAATGATGTGAACTGTAAAATGGAAAAGAAGAAAATGCCTACATTTACTTAGATAGAATATTGATAAAAAGTTCATTCAACGGTTAATAAGTAAATAATTTTATTTACTTATTAACCGTTGAATGAACTTTTTATCAATATTCTATCTAAGTAAATGTAGGCATTTTCTTCTTTTCAATAAATAGTCAATTATTGCAATAATTGACTATTTATTGAAATTTATGCAGTGGTGGAAAATAGTTTCGAACCCATAACTCTTAACCTTTCACTTATTGATGCTAAGGAGTTATACTTTTTGATAAAATGTAACATCTCTCTTGTTCTCAATGGATGTGGGGTTTTAGTGCCAAGGTTGAAATCTCAGTGCTCGAAATGTCAGGGTTCAAGATACCAGAGAGGCCTATTGTTTTTTCCATTCTGGTTATATATAATATGGAACTCAAAAATATTTTTGTTACAACTTACAGCTGTTATAATCACAATTTTATAGCTAAAAATGGCCTCCGCAAGTTCACTATATTTTTTAATTCTTTTGTAGGTACTATCCCACCTTCTCTTTTTAACTTATCAAAGCTTGAGCACTTGAATTTGAAGGTTAATCATCTGCAAGGAAACATTCCATTGGACATTGGTAACCTTCAAATTCAATCTGAAAGTCAAGAATAGAAGTATTGAAATTTTTAAAGTTTAAACTACAGTTAGGCCAAAAGAGACTACAATATGCATGAATCATACCGGTCAAGTCGTTATAGCCAAGATAGAACTGCTTAAGCAACTTTAGATCCCCAATCTCTCTTGGTATCTGTCCAGTGAATTGGTTGAACGACAATGACAACAGCTCAAGTTTTGAACATTTTCCAAGACTCGATGGAATTTGGCCATTTAACTCATTGTCAGTTAAAGAAAGCCGTTCTAGATTGAGGAGATTGCCAATGTCTTCTGGAACCAACCCTTGCAGAGAATTAGAACTCAAACCGACACTCTTAAGCTTTGAGATATTCCATATATAACGATGGTGGGATGGTGCCTGTAAAGCTATTATTTGCAAGAAGGAGGTGTTCAAGGTTAGGCAACTCATCCAGCCATGTGGGAAGACCTCCCCTCAAGTCATTGAAATTCAAGTTGATATATTTGATTCGGCGCAGATGAGCCATTTCCTTGGGGATGCCGCCAGAAAAGTTGTTGCCCCTGAGGTCAAGAGAAACGAGAAACGAGAGATTTCCCATGCTTGGGGGGATGGTGCCTAGTAGTCCCATGTTTGATAGGCTCAAGGCGGCAACTCTTCCGTGGCGATTACAAATGACTCCAGTCCAATTACAAACATGTGTGATGGAGGAGGACCAGCTGGTAATAGGGGCTTTCAAGGAGAGAAGCGCATGTTCATCGGTGGTGACGTTGGTTACTGCACTTACCGCTAAGAAACTCTGGATTAGAGCCAAAAATACTACTGCTGCCATTGCAAATGGGAAGCAACGAAATCTCACCCTAAGGCCATAAAATGGCATGCCTGGCAAAGCGTATGAAGTTCAGTCATATATAACATGAAATATGTTTCACAGGGTCTTGTACATCCCCCTTTCTTCACGTACAAAGGACCCAAGACTATTACTTACGGTAGACTTGCATTTAGAAGCCTCAAACCTTGGTGAAGACATGACTACCCCCTAAAGTCTGAAACCTCTAGTTGCCTACGTGGAAATTTGCAATCTAGATGCCAGTAAAAGCTTGAAAGTCTTGGGTTGAAAAATCTCATCAAGTCCATGGAAACATGCTGCTTAGAGCTTCGCACTCAGCGAGTGTTAAAAAAGAGGACAATCGTGCAAATGACCCAACGGTCCTGCACTAGATAATCTCCTAGGAAACATCTCGGAAGCTCAAGTGTACTAGGGTGTTGCCATGGCTTTCTAATAAAATGGACGCACATGCCTTCGATCACCATTAGCACAAGAAAGGACTCCGTTCAATCCATTCTTACACGCACAGATGGGTCCCTACATTCATATGGACGGTTATGTTTACATTGATTTCTAACTTGTAATTTGGGAAACACGTCTTTGGTCTTTGGTCAGAATTTTCTAGGATTTTTTAATGTTGGTAATTGTCCAAAATTAAGGAAGATAATACTGTACACAATTGGACAATTAGCTTTAACAATTTGTTGTCAGTTCTGTGTTACAGGAAAACACTGATTTTGACAGTTCGCATTCATCTTTTCCATGGGCGGCTGCTGCACAGGGTCAAAGCCAATATGATGATAGGCAGCGGGGATTGTTGTTTGGAGCTAGCAGCAAAATGGGTCATCTCTTTCCTTCTTCAGTTATTTTTGTTTACACCTGTTAGGTGACTGAGGTTATTACCAATCTCTTTGGGAATTTTGCCGTTGATCTTGTAGCTAAACGTGTCCATTCTTAAATAGATGTGGAGATGTTCCCGATTAACTCTTTACGGTACCATCAAATTGATTACTACCCACCACCATAATGATCAACTGTCTGCAGTCACTCTAGTAGCTCAGTAAGTCAATATATTAGTTGCCTCAAGTTCCGAACTGTTGGGGTAATCATACCAGCGATTAATCCTAGGACATCTCGAGAATCCAGAGAGTGGAAGCATTCAAGATAGCATATGGGGAAGTCCTACTGACCTCATTATTTGATTCCACTAGCTAGCCGTCAATGTATAGCCTTAAAATCAAATAACCATTTGCAAATGAAGAGTAAAATTATAACGATGTAGGTGCGCGTATGCGCCCGCTTAGCGGAGGCTAGGGGATGAAGTGGTTGACTGTGTATAGTACAATAACGTAACGGCTAAGATTGACATATTTGTCAGCAGAATTGCTATCAGAGAAGAACTAAACTATGTACCAAAGAACAGCAGGACAGAAAAAAGTGGTCTGCATTAGCCAAGTTATATAGTGGACTTCCTGTAATTCAACAAATCTGATCCTTCTCAATACGTAATCGTTCAACTACGTTTCAACTTTATATGTTACTTTCAGGTTCTACGCGATACAAATTTTTATAGATTGCCTTGCCAAGAACATTTGGACAATAGATAGAAACATATGTCACGAGATTTTTCACCAGACCTCAACCCCTTCCTGAATATGATTCTCTGGCATATATTTTGGACTTGATCATTAATCAACAATATGGTAAAAGGATCACCCCTCCCCTCTCCTACCCACCCCCATCCTGACCCTTTTATCCATCATGTCAGACACGATTTTGGTACTCCTCACTTCCCTCAGATCACACTGTCCTGGAGTTCATGTTGAACAGAATACATAAAGCCACTCGTACATCTTGTGTGCAACACCATATTTCTTTGCAAAGCCTTATGGTCTACTGCATCCACGGGTTAATTCTTGTACATGCATTTCATCATCCTTTAAAGGCATTATTTTGGGATTCTGGTCATTATTTTTTGGTTGTCAATGAAGAAAGTGAGATATGACTGATTGTTAACAAGAACACTCAGCAAACTCTTGGAATCAAGGAAATGCAGGACTGTGGTTAAAAACTTGCAATACTCTTGCGGTGTATGTACTACATTTGGAGGTACTAGTTAAACGAGAGCCTTTTGATTGATTGTTGAAATAACTTCATGCACCACACAAGAAACAGACATCATGAATAATCGTTTTAACTATTTCAGATTGAAATTTGTTCTATATCTTTACAGATCGGCACAAGAATAAGCTTTTCTGCTCAATCTCTGACAATATATCTAACTAATATCCATAATGCCTAGTCCTTTCATTTGTTAAATTCAATCACTTCAACCCGGAAACCATTTGCCAGCCCCTAGAATTAAAATTTAAGTACCTTTTAGAATCCTGTAAATGCTGAATAGAAGGAGATTCCAAAACTGCTGCGTGCATCGGAAATTTTATAACCAATGGATAATTTGGATGATAACGGAATTTGTGTTCTACAAATCTCTTAAACATATTTTAATCTCGATCTACGTATTTAGAAGCGTTACTTTGTTGTGTATATCAACGTACTTGAAAAGCATCAAATTAATATTACATCAATTTAAACTCAAACACTAGTTTATTTCGCGTTATTGACTAAAACAACACGAGGCACTAGAGCTTTGGATACATCAGGAAACAATTTTAGATTTGCCTCTCTTTCTGTTGGGTACATCAGAGTATTGTCCCCGTTATATTTTGAAGGTCTTTGAAGTATAGTTTGTTTAGTCCTTAAATCATACCATGCACCACGGAGAAATACGCAGTTGTTAACACCAATATTCTGTCATGGATTCATCATCCAGACACCCATTAAATTTAGAATTAAGAAGAAGACAGCAGCTCAGGCAATGGAGGGAAACAACTCCAATGGAAGACAGTTTGAGCAAGTGGATCACACGCAGGGAAATCCACAAGAGAAGATAGCGTGTGACCAGCTGACCACGATAAAGGCACAGGAGCGTGAGGAGAGTGACTGTACTAATTACTAGGAGGATTTTGATGAGTTGGAGCTATTAATGCAAGAGCATTAATAAGGAAGATCTATGTTAAGACCATTAACAGTGATTAGTCACAGCCGTTATACTTAATGTCATTAGGATTTCCATTTCCAGAATTTCTTTTTCTTTTATTTCCAATTCTACTTTCTGAGTTGGAAGGTTGTTAGCATTTCGGTTGTAACCTCCTTATAAGGAAATGAGGAGAGGAAATGAAATCAAAAATGAAATCTATGAAAAATTCCTTCTCCATTCTTCTTCTATTTTCTTCTCTGAAGTTTTCTCTCTGATTTTTCTGGGCCATTTCTTCCTTTGTTCAAATCTTTATGTAGCTGCGAAAAATTCCATGAGTAAGATCAGTTGAGGTCTTACAAATTGGTATTCAGAGCAGTGTTTGAATCCTTAACCTACTGCAATTTCCATTTCGTTACACCCAGATAAAGAACCACTCAAATGGGGTGCAATACCAGGCAAAGCAAGCAACACCAACTAGATGAGCATGTAAGCCTCATTTAGGCTCAATTCACAGATCACTTTGGAGCTATAGACGATCAGTTGATGGGATCAAAGGAGACAGTCTCGGAAATCTCAGACCTAAGGACATCAATAGACCAATTGAAAGATGAACTGCATGTGGTGAGACAAAGCTTGAATGAATTACAACAAATGATGCATCAGCTGATTCATCTTAAGGAAGAAGAAGGCTCTGGCTCAGGGTTTAGGCAATCCAAAACAATTAAAGGGTATGAACAACCACGCCCAGAGTATCACTACACATAGTATCACCGCACTACTACAGGTACTCTAAGTCCAAAATTGCCTAAATTAGAGTTTCTTAGGTTCTGTGAGGAGGACTCATATGGATGGGTACGAAAAGCAGAAAAGTATTTTGAATTTAATCCAGTGGATGAGCAATATAAATTGAGCTTTGCTTTAGTTCATTTTGATTGTCAGGTAGAATTTTGGTATGGAACATACATTAGAGCTAGAAGGAGGGTTTCTTGGCCTTATTTTGTCAGGGACCTAAATGCTAGGTTCTCTAGCCTGTTTAGGGAAAGTATTATTGGGGAATTCTACAAATTAAGGCAAATAACCGCAATAGAGCAATACTATTATGATTTTGAGACCCTCAGGTCTATCTTAGTAAGTGAGGGGAGCAAGTTTGAAGAAGGCTATTTCATTCAGAGTTTCATAAGTGGATTGAATGATGAAATTAGGCTTGAGGTTGAGAAATTTGATGTGGGGGATCTCTCTCGAGCTATTTTCCTTGCAAGGAAACAGGAGACCAGCTTGAACAATGTTTGGCACCAGCCCAGAACCATAGCTAGAACACAGTTAGCCCTAACAACAGTAGCCCAGCGAAACCCTAAACCAATAACTTAAGCTGGAAAACTAAGCCTATACAAGCCAACCCACTTGTTTTCCACAACCAAAACTCACCTACTCCAACACAAAAAGCTTTACTTCCTACACCAAATCAGGCACCTACCCAACGATTCACCAAGGGATTCTTTGATGAGAGAAGAAAAAAGCGATTGTGTTACTGGTGTGATGAAGTGTTCACACCAGCTCATACATGTAAGCATAGACAGATGTCCATGCCAGTGGTTGATGAAGAAGAACGGGAGGAGACACTCCCTGTCTACGATGAAGAGCTACCTGCCCAAGTGGAACCTACTGTGGAGAAGGAGGAAGACAGGGTTGAATTTACCATGAATGCCATCACTGGTACGCCCTCACACAACACCTTCAAATTGTGGGGCAGGCTCAACAACAAAGTGTTTTTTATACTTATTGATACAGGGTCAACACATAACTTCATTGACCCCAACATAGCAGACAGATTGGGATGTGTAGCAATGGTCACTGATCAATGGCTATTATGGTGGCTGATGGTAGCAGAATCACTAATGACTTCATGTATCAGGATTTTTCTTGGACTTTGCAGGATCAAACATTACCATTGGAGGGTTATGATTGTGTACTGGGTCTATAATGGCTCAAGACACTAGGTCAAGTTAATATCAGCTGAAGGAATGTTTAAGTATCTGCCACACAATACAGGGGCTCTATGTGGGCAGGTATACACTCTGACCACCTTACCATCAAATAATAACCAAGACCCACAACTCACAGCATTACTTCATACATTTGCTGATGTTTTTGGTGAACCAAGGGGGTTACCTCCTATGAGACCACAAGACCACCACCTCCCTTTAATACCAAATTCATAACTTGTAAGTATTAGACCTTATAGAATGCCATATACTCAAAAAAGTGAGGTAGAGAAAATTTTCCATGAAATGCTTGACTCAGGCATCATCTAGCCTAGCTCATCCCCATTTAGCTCTGACAGTGCTGTTAGTTTAAAAGAAAGATGGCACCTGGAGAATGTGCATTGACTACTGGGGCTAAACAAACCTACAATAAAAAATAAAAAAAAACAAGTACCTCATTCCAGTTGTGGATGACCTCCTAGATGAACTCCATGGAGCAAGGGTGTTCTCTAAGTCGGAGTGGTTATCACCAAGTAAGAGTAAACCCTGCTGATATCCACAAGACTGACGACCCACTTTGGACACTTTGAATTATAGGTGATGCCATTTGGGTTTACAAATGCATCAGCCACATTCCAGTCCATTATGAATGATGGTTTTAAACCTTATCTCTGAAGTTTTGTATTAGTATTCTTTGATGACATACTAGTGTATAGCAAGAATTTTGAGGAGCACTTACAGCACCTCAATACAGTGCTACAAACCTTAAGGCAACACCAGCTCTTAGTGAAACACTCCAAATGCACTTTTGTTGTTGGAAAAGTAGAATATCTAGGCCATTTGATCTTTGGAGAAGGTGTATCTGTTGATCCCAACAAGATAGAGGCCATGGTTAACTGGCCCTTCCCGAAGACACTCAAACAGTTAAGGGGCTTCTTAGGCCTGACTGTTTACTACAGGAAGTTCATTCAGAACTATGGAATAATTAGCAAGCCTTTGACCAAACTCTTACAGAAAAATAATTTCAATTGGGGACCAGAGGCTTTAACAGCTTTTCTTAAGCTCAAGATAGTTATGGTCAGTGCTTCAATGCTGGCATTACCAAACTTCTCATTACCTTTTACAGTGGAGGTTGATGCAAGTGACCAAGGAATAGAGGCAGTACTCATGCAAGAAGGAAGACCACTAGCCTTCTTTAGCAAGGCTTTTGGACCAAGGGCCTTATCCCTGTCTACTTATGAAAAGAAACTAATGGCAGTGGTACAAGCAATCATGCATTGGCATACCTATCTTAGCATTTAACCTTTTTCAATCATGACTGACCATTGTAGCTTGAAATACCTATTGGGGCAGAGGGTTACTTCTTTGCGTCAAAAGAAGTGCCTATCCAAACTCTTAGGGTTCACATTCACTATACATTACAAGTCAAGAGCAGAGAATGGAGCAGCAGATGCCTTATCAAGGTTGCCAAATCCTAATGATGACAATAGGGAGTGCAAAGTTATTTCTTGTATCACTCCAATCTGGTTTACTAAAGTCAAGAAGAGATATAAAGGGGTCAATTTATAACAAAGCAAATCCAGTTGCTTACCCTGGAACCTTATGCAACTTCAAAATTTACTTATGAGCATGATAGTTTTAGATACATAAGCAAGATTTGTGTAGGACAAGAAGGGGAATTGAGGGCTCAAATCTTTCAAACCATGCATTCATCTGGCATTGGAGAGTATTTAGGGATCTCAGGTACATACACAAGGATATCAGCAGTATTCTATTGGCCTTCTTTAAGACATGACACCAAGGAATGGGTAAGCCAGTGTGACATTTGCCAACAAAATAAGCATGAAATGGTTGCTTACCCTGGCCTACTTCAACCCTTACCAATTCCCCCTCAGTTCTGGATCAGCATTTCATTGGATTTTATTAAAGGCCTACGTAAATCTGAACACAAGGAAGTTATCTTGGTGGCGGTTGATAGACTGAGCAAGTTTTCACATTTCGTACCCCTAAGTCACCCTTACACAACACAGGAGGTTGCTCAAGTGTACTTTGACTTTATTTTTAAGTTGCATGGAACTCCTGATCAGATCATCAGTGATGGGGGAGTGTCTTCATCAGTCAGTTCTGGCAAAAGCTATTTGCCTTATTGGGAGTCATGTTACATATGAGCTCAGCCTACCACCCACAAAGTGATAGGCAAATAAAAAAAGTGAATCAATGCCTTGAGACCTACCTGAGATGCTTTTGTGGTGATAAGCCTAAATCTTGGTGCGAATGGCTTACATTAGCATAATATTGATCTAATACCAATTACCATACCTCACTCCAAATGACCCCATTTCAAGCTTTATATGGTTATGCTCCCAAACCTTTAGGCTCTGGAGCTAATGAAACTACCAATATTGCTTTTGTGGATTCCTATTTGGCTGACAGATCCAGGGTCATGAACTTGCTCAAAAGGAATTTAGGAGAAGCACAGGGAAGGATGAAGGTGTATGCTGACAAGAAAAGAAGTGACATAAACTTTTCGGTGGGTGATCAGGTGTATTTGAAATTACAACCTTACAGGCAGAATAGTCTAACTCTCAGGAAAAGTCTTAAGCTGGCACCAAAATATTATGGACCATTCACAGTCCCAGCAAGTTGGCAAGGTAGCTTACAAGCTAGATCTGCCTTCCCACTCCTTTATTCATCTAGTGTTTCAAGTCTCATTACTCAAGGCTGCCATTGGACACAGTTCACCAGTTTCACCTACCTTACCTCCTACCAACCCTTAAGGTCAAATACTGGTGTAACCATCTCAATTTTTAGATCATAGAATGATAAAAAGGGGGCAAACCTGTGTGTCACAAGTTTTAGGAGCATGGTCTAATATTCTAATCACGGAAGCTACTTGGGAAGATTGGGAGGTGGTAAAGAATAAATTTCCAGGGCTTGTTGTAAAAAAGGAGGCTGGTTTTGAAAGGGGGGAATGTCATGGATTCATCATCTAGATACCCACTTAAATTTAGAATTAAGAAGAAACCAGTAGCTCAGGCAATGGAGGGAAGCAGCTCCAATAGAAGACAGTTTGGGCAAGTAGATCACAAGCAGGGAAATCCACAAGAGAAGAGAGCGCATGACCAGCTGGACCACATAAAGGCACAGGCGGATGAGGAGAGTGACTGTGCTAATTACCAAGAAAATTTTGCTAAGTTGGAGCTATTAATGCAAGAGCATTAATAAGGAAGATCTTTGTTAAGACCATTAATAGTGATTAGTTACAACCATTATAGTTAATGTAATTAGGATTTCCATTTCCACAATTCTTTTTCTTTTATTCCCAATTCTACTTTCTGATTTGGAAAGTTGTTAGCATTTCGGTTGTAACCTCCTTATAAGGAGATGAGGAGAGAGGAAAGAAAATCATAAATGAAATCTATGAAAAATTCCTTCTCCATTCTTCTTCTATTTTCTTCTCTAAAGTTTTCTCTCTGATTTTTCTAGACCATTTCTTCCTTTGTTCAAATCTTTATGCAGCTGCGAAAAATTCCATGAGTAAGATCAGCTAAGGTCTTACATATTCTATGTCAGAAAGACTTAAACACCTCTCGAACTCTCAAGCATTCGTTGAAGGGAAGAGGAAAGGCTTCCTTGCGTTATGCATTTATTACTCCTACCATTAAGGTTTCCATCCCCTCAGGGTTCTCTTTATTGGTCATTATGAATATCCTTTTTCTTTTCTTGCACCCTTCTTGGGTTCTTTGTTTTCCACTCTTCTTGTGCCATTGTCTGGTCCAAATCTACTAATTATGTAATGGGATTTGGTTTTAAGGGCATTAATGTGGGGTTCATATTATCCAGAATGATGACTAATTGATGCAATCGCAGTAATTTGGTTATGAAGATATCAGTCTTGATTCTGTGTTTGTTTATATGGGGCTTGAAATCAGTGGCATGAATGTTTTGCTTGATATTTTTGCCGATTATGGTTTGTTCGATTTGTGCATCAATTTGGAGGATGGATTTCTACAGGCTCATTATTTGGTGTGTTTATGGTCAGTTTTCTTGCCCTGTTTGTCGGAATTAGTAATACAATAATGTATTATGTGAACTCCATTGGATGTTGACAAGAATAAGTTGGACCAGATATTTGATTCAATTCCAAGTATAATGTAATCAAGTGGGATAAATGACACGATTCTGTTGGAATGGATCCTTGTATCTTGGCGCTAAGAGTTAGTACTTCAAGCTTCAGCATCCCTTTAGCAATCACTAAGATAAATCAAATCAAGTCCTTTACAAATAGATTGAAGTACACCAAACTTCTTAAATTACTAATTTCACTGGGAATGATTCTCTTGATTCCAAAGCTGCGTGTAGCTATTTAGCTCAAAAGAAGCTGAGAGATTTCCAACCGAAATTGGAAGGATCTCATTAAGAGGATGTTGATAGCCTATCCTAGCTACATAGCTCTAACCGATGTTGGGTCCCGCTTGAACGACATGTCAAAATATATTCAACGGCTAAGGTTCAACACTACCAATCTGGTCAACTCAAGGAGCATGTGCCGTCCGTCAGCAAAAAATACTCTAATTGTTGATATTGGTGCGCAACCTAACTCTGGGTCCAGATAGAGCTCCTTCAAAGTTGGAACTCCAGCCCGAGTCCCCCCTTAGTTTCTCCACTCCTTGGGGACTCCTTGTTTCCCCCTTTGGACTCTCATTTCTTTAGAAGATCCTTGCTCCAAGACCTCTGACTTCGAGCCCCAGCATCGTCCCCACGTTATGTTCCCCCTAGTACTACATCTATCGTCGTAATGCCCAAGTGTGTCCCCATCATCGTCCCCTCATTAGTGCCCCCAGCATTGTGTCCATCATAGTGGCGTCGGATTGTGCCTAAACGTTGTCTCCCTGTTATATTCCCACGGCACTGCACCCGTCACTGTGCCTCTGCTCCACGCCTTGCTGTCTAACTGTGCCCGAGCGCCACCTTTTACTATACGTGCCCCAAAACTACTTCCCTCAGTAGTGCCCATATGCTGTCAACATATCCAGTGCCCATGCACAACACTCAGTAACCGTGCCCCCACATCATCTCCATTGAATGCTCCCGTAGCACTGCACATTTTTTTCTAAGCCCATGCACCATGCCACTCCTTTAGAGACATGGTTTTAACCCACTCCATGAAGTGTGTAACATCCCTCAGGTAGGTGACTCCTTCAGTACACTACTTTAGGGAGCTCTAAGTGCTATGGCATGAGGAATTCTCTCCCGCCAGGTAAGTGACTCTTCCAAGACAATTCCTTAGCACACTCTGATTGCTCAGGCACAAGGACTCATCATGGGAGAGGCGACTCCTTTGGAACACCATCTTTGCCAAGGAGCTTTGAGTGCTCTGGTATGAGGATTCCCCTCCAGCCAGATAGGCGACTACTTGGAAAAACACTACCTCAACGCATCTGGTAGGCAACTCCTTCAGGAAATTACCTCGACACCTCGGGGCAGGCAACTTTTTTGGGACATTACCTCGGCCCGTCAAGTAGCAGGCAAGTCCTCTAAGACAATACCTTGGTGTGCTCTGAGTGCTCTAGCATAAGAACTTACTACAGGATAGGCGATTTCTCTAGAAAACTATCTATGCAGGGTCTATGTTACTAGTTTACATGATCCAAGCATAGGCCTCTTCATCGACAACCCTATAGACCATGACCTCCAGGTTATTCCAAGTCAGGGGCAGGTCTTCAAAGACCATCGCGTCTAGTCTGTGGGCCGGGGCCTTCCCAACTGTTGTCAAGTTCTCTGTTCGGCTCAGTCAAGGCCTTGGGGTGGTGGCTAGATCAAAGGCGTTCTCTGGTCACATCGGTGCTTTGTGAGCAAGTCTTCCTAGACAAATAGAGAGAAGTTGTGTGAGGCAAAATGAGATAATATGCGATACAAATAAATCATGGTGTATCGGCATTTGTGGCCCCCTCGACGAGGTGTCACTCCCAAAGAGTGCTACTAGTCGCTTGCTTACATCACTTTTCCAACTTTAGTAAATAATGGACTTGACTATTCATTTTCAACAAAACTACTCATTGCATATTTTACTTTTAAACTGTGGGAATCTTAGAGTTAGAAAGTTCTAGGAAAAGTGACTCTGGCCTTAAGACCTTAACTTAGGACCTTGACTCTAGACCTAAGCATTGGACTATTGACTATTGTTGCATATTTCTCTTGCACCCTCATCTTCGCAGCACTACCACACCTCAGGCTCTGAATGAGAAGCCTTGGTCTTTGTCCTTGCTTTATCCCACACTAGCACATTTGGCTTTTGATTCGAACTGCATTCCTTCTAGTACCTCCGAGTATACTACGAACCCACATCACTGACAACATTTTTTGCAACTCCACTATGGAGGTGAGCATCATAATGTAGTCTAACTATTGTCTGACACACGCAGTTCATCAAACTTCAGTGATGCAAGACTACCAGCCGAAGCCTTGACCAAGCCATTGAAGAGGAGCATCACCTCGAGGACCAAGAGGAGACCAATGACACCTGGCTTCGGGCTTCCCCCTGGATGGACGAACCCAATACTGCCACCATCGTTAACATCGTAGTCAGTGACTCTCTCCTGCCATTACTGGTCTCCAAAAAACTCTCAGTCATCTACCATGGCGCGGTCCTAAAACATGAAAATATTGATACAAGTCTTAACTTTTGAACTCTCAATCTCCCAAAGCCTTAGAGCTCTCCATCTTGTGGAAGCTCTAAGGTTGGTCTTTGTTGCTCATATTCAAACTTCAGGGCATAGGCTAGTTCTAAGCACTGCCAAGGACCCAGTGTCATGACCATCGGTACCACGGTCCTCTAGGCCCATGGCAGTAGCACTTGTGGCACCTCCATCTCCAGCGCCTGACATGTTAGCCATAGCCCCCGCCACTCGAACACCTTAAATCGTCCTTGGCCAGGTGCTATAATAACTCCCCCTTGACTGAGCAGTGAAGGAGATAAATCACTTATAGTATTGGATAAAGAAAAAACTATGGAGGTAGATTTAGAAGATAAATTCAACCTATCTACCAGTTGAAATGAAAGAATTTTTTATAATAATCAAGAGATCTTGTGCGAGATGCAGGACTTCATCATGATCCCCCAAGAATCATTAGTAAAAGTAATATTGTTTCTTTATATTTTTTAATAAACAAAGATATGCTTTTAGATGGTGATGAGCAATCCAGGTTATAAGCCATTCTCTAAAAGGTTGGTTATCTGTAACATAAGGAGCATTATAATTCTGAGCGCCCCAAATACTATCAACAAAAGGGTTCCAAAGACAAAGGTGGCTAAAGGTTTCAACAAAGACTCACAAAAAGGACAAGAATTTGGTATCTAGAATCCTACATGAGTAAGATAAGCTTTATTAAGTAGATGCAACATAAGAAATTGCCACAAAAAAAATAATTTGATATATCTAAGAGGAAGGTATAAAAATCAAAGGGTATCCCAGACGCTTTCAAAAATAGAGTTGAGATGAGGCTCTGCGAGGATAAATTAAGTTTTTCTTCATAGAGTGGATAGTAAGCAGAGGCACATAAAAGTTGCGACCGTCACAAAATTTGCATTAAGGTAAATCCTAGTGATCAGTATATACTTGTGATACAACAACTCTTATATACTCTAAATATATACTTGTGATTAATCTTAAGTTCTTTGTTTATTTAACTACCTCCCTGCCCTCCCCTTCCGCACCCCCCCCCCCCTCACCACGAAAGAATGTTGTATTGGTTTCACTGAGAAAAATAGAGATATAGAATGTTGGGGAGGCCATGGCCCCTATTGTCGCATTGAAACTCCGCCACTGGTTAGAACACAAAATGGTGTTTCTTGAAGTTTTTATAAAATTGAGGTTCAGATCTGCGTTGCGAGGCTTTAACTTGCCTCAAAAGCTTAAGTTGCCAAGTAGTAGACTTCTTCATTTATATAGGTCATTTTAACTCGTAACTTTTAATTGATGTGGAATTCCATTCTTACACGGGCTTTTTTTCATCACTCTCTCCCTCGTGTATGACTTTATCAAGTTCATGGGCTCCCTTGGAGCTTGAAGCATAGACTCCTTAGCCGTATTATAATAATTATTATTATTATTGGAATCAGATATTTCGGATCGAGGTATCCTGCTTCTATCATTATGTTTACGAGGTGCCAGTTACTATGGCTGGTAACGCTTTGATCTTGTACCAAAATAAGGATTTAAACCTCTTCACAAATGGGATTTCTACATTCTTTCTTCAATTGGATCTCATCAGATAGTTTAAGCCTACGTATGGGAAGAATATGCAAAAGTGAACTCATGAATTTCATTGTCATTTGGCAATGTGAGGTGCCTTCATCCATGTGAAAACAATAATTTACGGGCTTAGTGAGAGGATTTCAAATTCCCAAAATAACGTGAATTCTCTGCACTTTGGGCACGTGCAAAATTAGTTGCCATACATTGTGGCTAAAAGTGTTATTATAACATGCCACCAATGAACTTTAGAACTATTTTTTTTCTTTTGGGCCAAAATGGAGCAAAAAGCCTGTAGATACCTATTCTTCTAGGCCTTATTTTGTAGTTGTTAGCCTCTGTTTACTCTAGCCGTTGTTTTGTGTAGGCCTTGTTTTAATTAATTAGTGTAGGCTATTGGACCCGGTCCAGTTTAGTTGGCCTTGTCGATCCATTTTCTTCTCCAGAGTTGGTTCAAAAATAAATTAAGAGGGGGAAGAGCACTGGTTGGTTTTCGACTAAACTGCCCAGTTTACTGTCAAGGTTTATATGTACCGGGCGCGGGTACAGGCATTTTGGTCTTTTTAGTTTGCACTCTTATCGCATGAATGGGATAAGGATATGACCAAATAGTCTCATTTTGTATTTCTTATGCTCCACAGACCAGCCTCAGGCGACCCAAAAGGAGGGTCAGTGAGAGAGAAAAAAAATTCACCCGAAAGGCCTTTAAATTTTGGTGGGAGACAAATTAGCAAGAGAGGATTAAAAAAAAATCTGATTTTCTCGATATCCATGCAATTTCATCCTTCGATTGTGGATAATCCGTAGTCAACGGTCAGCCAGTCTAAGCCAAGAGATATGATTCTTACCATTCCTTTGTGTCTTTTAATCTTAGATATTATATTAAAATTTTAGAATTAATTTCCATCTCTGCGACCAGAATTTGGTCTTTATCACATTTTTGGGATTTAGATATGATTCTTACCATTCCTTTGTGTATTTTAATCTTAGATATATATATTATATCATGCTCAAGAAGTTTTTGGAAGCCAAATGCATAATCTTAATTTGTTTCCATGTACACATGGAAAGATATTTCTAGTACACTTGATCAAGATTGAAAATTTATATTTTATTTTCTCAGTTAGGTTGTAAGGAATCACCGGACCAGTTTTGGCATCAATGGAGATGAAGTTCCCTTTCCGAGCGATTGTAAGGATACACTCCCCACGTCGGCTTGTTGTGTTACTTCCGATCATATTTCGGCTATGTCATACTACATATCGCTTCTGCGTAGTGGTCCCTTCTTTGAGCATGCTAAGTTATATGGTAGGTCATGTGCAAGGATCCTTTTGTGTGAGACACACCAGTGCATCTGGTTGGTCCACTCCACATACTTTGTGAAGAACTTCTTGTTATGCCCTACGTAGATTCATCATCTCAAAGTATGGTGATTCAAAGTAAGGATGTATAGGCACAACTATACAGGATCAACCAGGATAATGTTCCTGCTTTAGTACACTGCCCTACACAAATACCTCGTATTGTACCATCCCTTAAACGGAGTAGTACTAAAGAAAAGTTCATGCAGGCAGCTCCACTCGATATCATCCTTAGAAGTGATCAATATCTTTATACGACTTGACATATAGTAACTCGTAAATGTTCGATGACTTTATCTTCGTGAACTGCATCAAGGTAGGAACTTAAGTTGAATCCTAATACTTGTAGCGAAGATCAGACCACCAGTACCAGCTTGCAAACAAGCTGAACTGTGTGTATGTATGTGAGTACTAGCTCGCAAAGAACCTGAACTGTTTGTATATGGGTGAGAACGTGCATCTTTACGGCGAATGAAGCCCGAATTACTATAGTAGTGTGCGATGAACTTTAAAAACTATATATATATATATATATATATATATATATATATATATATAGGAGCTATCCGTTGATATCGCTAGTAAAATATTTTGCTATCCATCCTCATAGATAGACGGCCCAGATCGTGCTATTTTGAAAAACTGTCAGTCTTTAGTCTCGCTTAATTGTACATTATTTCACAAGCGCTCCGATCAAAGATTACAACTTGAAAATCCCACCACCCAAGGTGTTCAAACACTACAAAGTCCCCATTTTGCTAGCGCTATCAACGGATCAGTTCCCTATATATATATATATATATATATATATATATATATATATATATATATATATATATATATATATATATATATATCTCTCTCTCTCTCTCTCACTCTCACTCTCACTCTCAGAAGGAGCATCGGAGCAAAAAGCCAGTAAACATCCCGTTCTTCTGGGCCTTATTTTATAAGTCTAAGACATATACATTAAGCCCAACAATCAATAAAATAAGTCCCAGAAGAATGGGCTCTATTTGCTGTAGGTCTTGTTTGAATTTTCAAGTCCAATATACTGGGCCTAGTCCAATATAGTTGGCCCAGTCGGTTTATCCTGTCTAATTAGTTAGTTCAGACAGTTTAGACTTAACCCACGTCAGAGTTTAGATTGGATAGAGTCTGAGTAGTGGGATTAGTCTTGACTTCAAAATTTCTATGGGAAACGAATTAGCAAAAGGGAGAGTGAGAGAACTAAAAAAACAAAAAAATAAATAAATAAACTATCTTGCTCTATATACGTGCAATTTCATCTTCTCTTTTGGATAACCCAAGGTCAACGGTTAGACTGTCCAAGTTAAGAGGTATGATTCTCTACCACTCCTTTGTGTCTTCTATTTGTATATTATATTATAGTTGTCGCATTTCCGGACATATGAATTAGTCCCCGAATAGGTTTTATAGATTATGAAGCTTCAATTGGACATTTAGAGTCGAATTTAAGGTTTTCTTAGTTTTTCTTGTTAATTGTTAAGCTAACCCTGAAAAATGAGATGCGTCTTTTCTTGATGCTCGTCATCACAAAGACGTTTATTTAAAATGGATGATTTTTGCATTTAAGTTGCCGAGAACGAAGCAAAAGGATTCATACTCGTTTTTCAAGCTTATTGTTTAGTTTGAACTGATTGTAATATTGTATGGCCAATTATCTAATAGATAAGTTTTTACGGGTGGTTGTAAATTTTGAATGTATAGTAAACCTAATATCTCATTCCTACTTGCTATCATATGTTGGCTATATCATACAAAATATTGTTTTGTACATATTGGTCCCTTCTTTGAGCATCCTAAGTTTATATGGTAGCTCACATACAAGTATCCTTTGTGTGAGAGAGATCAGTGCATCTGATTGGTCGACTCCGAATACTTTGTGAAGAACATATTGCTATGCCCTACGTAAGTATGGTGACCCAAAGTAAGGATGTCTAAGCACAATTATATAGGATCAACCAGGATAATGTTCCTGCTTTAGTACAATTTCCTACACAAACACCTGATATTGTACCACGTCTCAAACAAAGTAATACTAAAGAAAAGTTCATGCAGGAGATGCTGAGGATTTGAACTCATGCCTAAAGCTCAAGACGATTAGCTGCGGTTATAACCCATCAAGCAAGATGCAATACAAAAGAAGCAAGTGCATGAGAATCATATGCGCATATATAGTGCAAAAGCCATGCTCAGTAATTATATATATTAATCTGCGAAAAAAATAGAATATGTTCAACGGATTCAGGCATCAGTGAAACAACATATGGCTCACTCCGCAATGTCCAACAACCCTAAGTCCGTGTACGCACGGACAGTGGCGATTGAGAAGTATGCATCACGATCTATCTTACGCCTACTGAAATATTACAGAAGATCGATAAGGGGTTAAGAGTTTCGGGGAAGAAAGAAAGAGATCTGTCGATAGATTCATGGCTCTCGTTTGAAAAACGTAGGGGGAACCATGTCCTGCAAAAGACCATAGTCAGGATGTTGGAGCTGGTGAAAAGGGGTTAGACTAGTCTGCTGGTAGATACTGCTAGTAGAATTAGTAGTAGCAGTGCCACCACCAGCATGGTTGTAAAATGGAGCCATCTGAAATAGCAGTTCTTGAGGGAAACTTGGTCCGGTCATCTGTGCCGGTGTCATCATAGCAGCGGGGAACATTCCCCCAACATTTCCCCTTAGGGTCGCCGGCAGGTAATGGTTGTGCTGTCCTTCGTACGTCGTGATCACAATCGATGGATCTTGGAATGACCTCTCTACTCGCTTCTTCACAGTGCACTTCTGAGTAGTGCACCTGTAGTAACTTCTGCAAACACAGTTGATTCAAATGGTTGTTAAAACAGCTGCGAACGAACATGCGGTAATTGAAGAACTATGATTATAAATTCAACCATATTAAGGATGATAGTTTACTCCAAAATGAGTAAACAATGGAGCCATAAATTCTTGGGGCATTATATATATGTGGTCCTTTGTGTACTATAATTAATATCCAAAGTCAAAGAGAAAATTTGGAACCTTACGAAAGCTATTCAAACCCTAGTCTACAGGCCAAGTCTTAGTTTATATTCAGTAGATTTTTTGTTGACAAATCAAAGTTTTCACACCAGAAAATGTTTAAATAACTAAGATCTTGAACAACTGAAGATGATTCAATTGCAAACTTCATACAATCTAGAGAATTGAGGAACCAGTAATCAAAGGGATTATGATCCTCAGAGAAGCGCGCGCACACACACCCACACACACACACAGAGCATAACACACTCGCAAAACACACAAACAGATGCGGCAGGCAAACACACAAACCTTGGATATGGACTATTCTTGACAGCCTTCTGTCCATATTTCCTCCATCTATATCCATCTTCAAGATGGTCAACCTCACTCTTTGTCATGAAAGCGAACCGCGGCTCTCTTTGCTTCTTCTCTCCCTTCTTCTTTCCCTTGCTATAATGAATCACAAGAGTAATTAAACTAGCTTCTCACGAAATGACCTACTTGTAAGAAGTAAGAAATGAGAAAGCTGCGACACGGAACAGAGCCTAAAACCAATTATAAAACTTACAATTTCTTAGAGCTTTCGCCTCCATCTTCAGATACCGCTATTGACTGCTTCTCTTTCTTAATGTTATCAGATTCTTCATCATCCCCGGCCTCAGTTGATGAAGAAAAGGCCGAAGAGTTGGGTGTAACCGGAGTTTCTCCGTTATCCCCCACCGCCCTTTGCTCGTCCTTGACACCAGAATATGCTGGTGATGCTGATGAAGGTGTCAAGCCAAAGGCTCTTGCAAGTGTGTTATACTCGGATCCATGTAAACACTCTGCAAAGCTCATATATGAAGGGTCAAGACCTTGTAGATTGCTGTCAGTTAGAGTGGAAGAATTAGCCGCGAAGAACGCAAGGCCTCGATGATCATCGTGGTACGGGTCATTGTAGTAGACATCTCTTGGCTCTCCAGACATGGGAGAAGAAGGTAGAAGGAAAAGGAAGAAAAGGGAGAAGTAGAAGAAGAGGAGAGTTTGACAAGCTTCTGGTGAAGATTGTCTTTATTTAAGCTTTGACAAGGAGATTTGTTCAAGGTCCATTTCTTATGTAGCATTGAGAGAAAACTGCGAACCCCACTTTGTAAAGGTGTTTGAGACAGCCAAGTCTTTGGTAGATACATTGGCATATTGATGACTAATCTTTCTATTGTGGTAATTTTAATTCCTTTTGGTTTTATTAGCATTTGATTTTCCATTTCAAGTTTAAGTATTTTATTCCAAATATTTTTAGTAGTAACTGTGCCACTATTTTTTAGTAATATGTTAGATTATGGTATCTGATTTGGCAAGATCTTGGGTATGATTCTTCTTACTTACATATTTGGATTCCATTTATTATAATACAATTTGCACTCTATTTACTTGTGCACCTGATGGATGGTGCAACTTGATTTGATTCTACACGTGCAATCTAAGACTTGTACATGAGGGTGAGTTTTAAGCATAATAACATTGTTCGATCAATACATTTCCGAATAAATAAAGGTTTAAGCTTCAATCCACACTCATCGAGTAAATAATTATGAAGGGAACCCTTGTTGCTCTTCTAAAATTTGAGTCCCTTTGATTTTATTAAAATTTTAGCACATGAGCATTACATTAAGGTGTATGAATTAACCGACAAATCATCGCTGCACTAGAAGTCTCAGCTTTAATAGAAAGATATCGGTATAAATTTTAACAACAGTAATAAAATACTAGCATCAATCTTGTGTCACGTAAACTATCAGAGAGCAGATGATCACAATGCATCACCCCTCAATATCATTTAAATTAAACCTCAACTCTCTTCTAGTTATATGCTACAATCAAGATGAACAAATTTTGGAGAGGTTAATTTTTTTTTTTTTCTTTTTCTCTTCATTGGGTGCAAGAACTACTTTGAGAGGTCATTATTGAGGTCTGAGTGATGGTTTGATGGTGAGGGAAAAAGTCAGCGATGGAATCCGGTCAAATGTTTCATGTCTGAGAGACTGCTCTACACGTGTCCCAGATTGGCACCGGCATTTGACCGTAGCCAGCACGTGGGAGGCGCTCTGTGGTGTTTAGGCAGCTGTCCGATTAAGTCGCTCTTCTTTGAGGCGCATGCATGTCACGTGTTACTTTTAGGGAGGTATATTTACAAAAACAAATTTATAAATTAGAAAAAGTTCTTGTGTGAGCTTTCATCTCGAGAAGGCTTTATTTAAAAACCATAAGATAAATTCAAAGTAAAAGAAAATCGACGGCCTTCCTACAAAAATGAAAGGATTTTTACACTTTTAAGTGTTCTTTTCTTTCTTCAACTCTGAGTTGAGTAAATTGGTACAACCAGGGGATCTGGATCCTAAGAGATAGTAGACTGACTGACTGACACAAGCCATTTCAGTGTACACTGTCATTCGAAGTTTCTTTTTTATTTTTATTTTTATTTTTTTTTGGCACAATACTTTTTTTATTTTTGGGCACCCGCAAAAAGAGGATTCTACCCTTACATTAAGAAATTAAGTAGGTAACTTTTATTTTCTTCCTATGAATGAAAAATCAGTGGCGTAAATAAATTTGTTAAGAATGTTAAACCAGCATCCAAACTTTTATTAGGAATGAAAATACGTGTATAAATCAATATAACAAAAGTTATAGGAAGAAGGAATAACTAATTCAAAAGCAAACTAAAAATGGGCTAGTTTCTATTAACATGATAATGTAATAAAAATAAAGGAGAAAGATGGAATTACATCATTACATTTCACTATGACTTTAATTTTGAGCGTAGAGGAAAATAAACATCTCTTAGTAAGGGAGCGAAAGAGCAACTACGCCGTCATGACCATTTCCGACTAAACAACAAATCGATTGCTATTGTTTCACATTAGCACTCATTACATCCTCAATCGCCTTTAAACAGTAAACCAAACTCAAATGTGCACCGAACACAATCGCGTTCTCCAGAGATAAAAGTTTAGGGTACTCAAAATGAGTGCATCTTGTTTCGACCATCCGATTGATATTTACACTGTATCATTCTACGTCATTTTTACATTCCTTCCCATTAAAGTTTATATACATATACCATCTAAACATTTTTTTCTATCGTTTTTACATTCCTTCGAAGATTGCATTAGGTTGTTGAGCATTATATTATTGAACCAATTAAGCTATGCTTAACAGTTTAAACCCATAACTAATCCATGACCTAAGTTAGGACAGAATCTGAATTTCTATTTATATAAACTTAAGAGTAGACGAGGTAGACCCAAACAAATCTTTATTTAGATTATCGATCTATGACAGATGAAAACTGACCTTTGTGTTGCATGATTAATGTGAAGCATTCTTGTCTTCCTGTACGTTGTTGATTTAGGAGGGATGGAAAGTCTTTCTGCCACTTTATTTATTTATATCGAGGGTATCCATCCGCCACAGATTCAAGGAGCCATTACAATTTGTTACCTAATTAGTAGTTGAGACAATATGAGAAGCAAGTATCCCCACAAGTAACTAATCATTATTTGGTGGTAGAAGCTTTCCCACCATCTCCTCAATAAAAATGACATTTTTGGAAGGAAGCATGTGTTACATATCAATGAAGTCTCACACACACAGGAAGGAAGCATGTGTTACATATCAATGAAGTCACACACACACACACACACAGAAGAGAGAGAGAGAGAGAGAGAGAGAGAGAGAGAGGTGAGATTAGCACGCAAGGCATCAGTATTCGTTGAGCAGAGTAGGAGGAAAAGCAAAAAAGTTAAAAGTAAGAGCGTAAGAGTGAGAGTGTGAGTAACAAACTTGATATATATAGTAACGAGAGCGTAAAAGCGGGGAGCAATATCGGTTATTGATAGTGGGATCATTTGCCGCTTTGTACAGGGATAGTGTCTAAGGTAAGATGATGTGTGGGACTATATATACATATGTATACATGCTTTTTGTCATTTTTACGTAATTTCCCGGTAATAAAAATAACAAAATTCTACTTTTAGCAACAAATAAATCTATACCAGCGCGAATTTAACCAAAAAAAATGAGGCAATGAAAAAGACAACATTTTTACCCGTAAATTTAATGATCATGGAAACAAAAAGATAGTAGTTAATTACGTATCCAAGTAGTATTTAGCTACGAAATCCAGAACTGTAAATAGAAATTCACAAGTTCAATTATTATTTCTTCTCTTATTCGGTCAAAGCTAATAATTTTTCATATTTATAAAGCGAACGGTATCTATAATCAAGCATATGATAATTGCATACGTTTCTTACTTTCTTTTAATATCCGATCCAAAACTGCACCTATTAAGAGAGGGTGTACATATCCACATATAGTAAAACTTATTTCAACTATGCGAATTATGAAACAGTTCTTTACATAATGTAGACAACTGTCAGATAAATTTTAGGGTTATATAGACTTTAGTTCTTCAGAACTATACACCCAAGTGCTTCAATTTGATACTAAAAAACTCCACCCTAATTATTTAGACAATAAGTACTTCATATGGTTTCCAAATTAAATTGATATCGGTACTTGGTCAATTAGGTCCCAAATTAGGGATAAATTTGTCAAACACATAAAGAAATTCAATTGAAATAAAAATGAAAATAACCATAAAAATTCTCTTTAAAAACAAAGAGCGACCACTACCAACTCCCGGGCCACCAAACCCAACACTGTCACCCAACCTGCTGCCTTCATGCTTAACAGCAAAACCGTCGGTCACCAAGCCTAAACCGACCACTATTCTCCCTCCAAAAAATCAAATTTGTATCGAGTAGATTGTTTGAAAAAGGAATGGCAGGTTTGAAAGAGGCCAGAAGGAGTTTGTGAGTATTACATCTACAAGTCTTCCTATTAGTCTGTGTAACATCACGTATAAGATTGTAGCCGAAGTTTTATCCAATAGATTGGTTCACATCATTCCTGAAATTGTTGGTAAAGCAAAAAGCGCATTTGTTATAGGAGCCACATCAGAGATAATATTCTATTAGCTCAAAAAATCATCCATCATTTGAAGAATGGAAGGAGGGGCAAACATTATTCCATGGCGATCAAATTAGACACGAGTAAACCATATGAAAGAGTCGAATGGAGTTTCTTGGAAGCTACGATGAAACAGTTGAGGTTCGATGAGATATGGATCAGATGGGTGATGACATGTGTTACAATTGTTACTTATGCTGTGAGTATCAATGGGGATAGTAAGGGGTATGTGCCGCCAATCAGAGGGGTTTATGGCAAGGTAATCCTTTGTCACTGGCTCTATTCTTAATTATTGCAAAAGGTTTCTCGGCTTTAATATCCAATACAGTCGAAAGAGATCTACTTCAAGATATTAAAATTTGTTGCCAATCAGTAGAGGTCGGTCACTTATTATTTGCTAATGATACTTTAGTCTGTTGCAAAGCTTCTGAGCAAAATTGCAAACAACTCTTCCATTTGTTGACCTAGCTCATATGAGAATGCTTCGGGACAATTGATCAATCCTAACAAGTCCTCCATATTTTTCAGCACGAATACGCCGTCTTTGACACCCCAAAACCTATGTTGAAAAATGGGTATCCTGATGGAGGCACATGCAGGGAGGGAAGCATCTAGGTTTATTGACAGATGTAGGGAGAAACAAGATCGAGCTGTTTTGTTATGTGATTGATCATATCAAGTAGAAAATCGAGAGTTGGAAGGAGAAATTGTTATCACCAGTAGGTAAAGAGGTTCTAATTAAATCAGTAACTTCAGCTTTGCCAACTTTTTACATGTCCTATTTTCGATTACCGTCGAATATATGTCATGAAATCAATCAAACTATGGCCAGATCTTGCTAAGGGGATGGAATGACGGATAAAAAAGTTCATTGGGCTTCTTGGGATAAACTAATCAAAAAAAAGAGCAATGGTGGCTTGGATTTAAAAAATATAAAGCTGTTCAACCTTATTTTACTGGCTGAACAAGGATGACGTTTGTTCATGGGCGAAAATTCTTTGTTGAAATAGGTACTTAAAGCAAAATACTTCCTAAAAAGTATCTTTTTGAAGGCAAAATAGGTTCTAATCCCTCGTAGGCCTAGAAGAGTTTGATAGAGGGCAGAGAGATATTGCAAGCAAGATGTTGTTGGAAAGTTGCTAACGGAGAGAACATTTCTATTTGGAATGATGGTTGGATTACTAGACCAAGCACTTTTAAGCCAATATTCCCGGTAAATCATGATGGTATAAACAAAGCGGCGGACTTGATTGACAAACTAAACGGAAGTTGGAATGAACAAATTAAAGAGTGTATGATGCCTTTCATGAGATGGACGCGAGCAAAATTCTTCAAATTTCTATTTCTATGGGAATATCAAACAGTATGGCATTTTACAAAACAACATCGCATACTTAGGGCGCTCAGGCCACAAGTCAACATGTGCTTTTCTTCGAGAAGAAAAGCTTACAAGAAAGGGCTTGCGTTCAGGTGAATCATCTAACCTACCGGAAAGAAACATGGAACATAACAATACCTGGGAAAGTGAAGATGTTTTTGTGGAGATGTTCTTATAACTTATTAGCGACAAAAGAAAATTTGCAAAATAGGAAGCTAAAAGTGGATGGTCCATGCCCTTTGTGCAATTCAATTCAGGAAACAACCATTCATTTATTTCGAGATTGTCATTTTAGTCGTGCTTGTTGGTTTATCTGCCCATTAGATGGATTCATGTGACGAAATTCAGGTACTTGTTTCTACAAATGGTGGAACAATTTGATGTATCAATTACAAGCAACAGATCAAGTGACTCAATTGAAAGAACTTGCCACTTAGGTGTTGTGGCGCATCTAGAAATGTCGAATTGCAAAAGTGTTTAATGGACAGATTAGCGATCTTCTGACACTAATGAGTTTGGCGCAGCTGCAATATCAAAAATATAGTAGCTATTTGGAATCAGTTATTTCTATGACTTCAAGAACTTCACTGTTTTAACGGCAAGATTGGACATGTTCGGACATTGATTTTTTGAAAATCAATGTAACCAATCTTGGGTGGCCAATACGGATAAAGAGAGAAGTTGGCGTGGTTATTCGGGACAATTATGGAACTTTTGTTGTAGGTCAAAAAGACCATTGGGAAATTGCACGAGCGCTCTCGCATCTGAAGCAATAGCAGCGAAAGAAGGGATGACACTGGCACAAGAATTAGGATTTAGATCGGTCATCATGGAAGGGGACAATAGATGCATTGTTAACCTGTCACAAGTGCAGTCTGGACCAAGACCTGAGATCGAAGTAAACATATACGACTGTCATTCTATAGCTAGGGCACCACATAGAAACACCTGGTTGAATGTACACCTGAGCCATTGATTAGCTCTTTCTGAAAGGATGTTGGCTTTTGTTAGTTTTTTAAGCTTGATAAAACCTTGGGATAATTACAGAAATGTTCCTGAGGTTAGGGTAAAATTACTGGCGTGTCCATTAGTTTGGAAAAATTATACTTATATCCGCTGATCAAACGGATTTTTAAAAAACCTAATGGTTTTAAGAAAATGATTTTATTGCCCTTGAATTAGAATGTTATTTTCTATCAAATGCCATTATTTCATCTCTTTTTCTTTCTCTTCCTTTCTTCTTTTATCTTTTTTCTCTCTCATATCTATTTCTTCATTTTACACACAAAAATTACCTTAATACCAAGGCAACCCTGCAGCAGTGGCTCGGGGAAGCGGAAGTAGCATCGGTGAAGGTGGGTGGGTTGTGGCAGCGGTAACCACGAGCCAATTTATGCTTGAAGCTATGGTAGCGATAGGGAAGTGGGATTAGGGTGTGGTAGAAACAGGGTAAGTGGGCGATTGGGGCTGCGGCAGGAGCGTGGAGATCTAAAAGCTGGGGTTTGATGAGCTAGAGAAGCTCAGGGCCACCGCAAAGGTGATAAAGAGGAGGCTGGCTGCGCGTGACGATGGGATTGCAGTAATAGAGGCCGATTTTTGCGATGACCATTAGGGTTTTGTGGATCTGTTTTGGTGGGGACACCGATGGGTTTTTAAGGGGAGGGTGGGGGGACGGCTGGGTGAGGGGAGGGTAGGACAACAATGGGGTGGAGGGACGTTGGGGGCGGCGATGGCGTGGGGGCAGTGGCGATAGGGTGGGGGCAGTGGCGGCCGAGTAGGGGAAGTTGGAGAGAGAGATAGAAAGTTAGGGTTTCAAATTAAATCCAATTCTTACCTAAGGAAAAAAAACTCAAATCTGTAATTTAATTAGGAAAAAAGGGCTTAATATCTATTAGAGAGCCCTAATTTAGAAATTAAACACTTGGTATTAGGTTTGAAAACCTAATTTTCTAAACCAGGGTTTTTAATCTTTGTACAATGTATATGTAGATATATGGTATAAGGGTAATATTAGCATTTAGAAAATACTCATGGATGACATTAGCCAAAAAGTACATTTTTTTTACGAATTCGAGATGGATGGGCATGACTGATACATTTTTAAAGTGTTGGGTCGGGTATTTTACATTTTAAAATTTAGTGTCCATGATGGTAATTTTATCCTAACCTCAGGGACATTGCTGTAATTATCCCTAAAACCTTTCATATCGGTTGGGAAAAAAGAGGGAGGGGGGAGGGGAGATGCTCAAAACTAAATTCAGAATCTTCATTCTCCTAAATTCTGATTTATTCAGTTCTAAAGAATCAAGTTTGACCAAAATAATTATCAAAGTATACTCATATAAATAGGTATCAAACGTCTCCATGAAATCATAATTTTACCACATTAGACCTACTTTCAATACTTTAAATCCAATCACCTCTCATAGCTTTTAGCTGATTCTCTTAAAACAATTTAGAGCTGACTTTAAGAATTAATTTTGATTTAATCAAAATATTACTTCTGAGAATCAAACTCAAAAGGCCTCTTAACTTATCTGCAACTTTTGATCAGCACTGGTTATTTTATAGGTTAGCAAACATTGTGCACGATCTTCAACATAATTTGAGGAATAATTAAAAATTGGGCTAATTACACCTATGTCCCTGAGGTTTGGGGGTAATTACATGCGATGATACAAAATTTCAAAATGTAACATACGTGACCAAAAAAAGTTTAAAAAGTAACACTTTTATCCAACCGTTAGGGTTCCGTCCAAAAAGTGTACTTTTGAAAATTAGGGTTTCAAAACCCTAATTTTCAAATTAGGGTTTCTATCTCCAGATCTGATCTCGCCGCCGGCAGCCCAAGCCTCCTCCCTCACCCCACACTGCCGGCAGCCTCTCTCGGCCCACCATCGGCAGACTCGCCCCACCCCACCACGCTGGCAAGCCCCTAGGCAAACTCACGCCGTTGAGACACCGTCGGCAACCCTTTCTCACTCTAAACCCTATTTTAATTCAATTTAGTAATTCAATTCAATTCAACGGAGTGGTCGTCGTCATTTCTTGGGCGACGGGGGTCTTTGAGCGATGATCGGTGTCCGACTCAAGGAGAGGAGAGAAAGCTGTGCGGCGACGGGGGAGGGGGAGGGGGAGGGTGGTGCGGCGGCCGGGGAAGAGGAGGGTGTTGCAGTGACGGGGATGGGGTCAGTGATTGCAGCAACGGCGAAGGGTGAAGGCAGACGGGGTGGGTGGGGGTGACCGGGGGAGGGAGGGCTGGGGGGGCCCCGAAGGGCAGGGGTGTGGGTGGCGGCGAAGTGGATGGGGAAAGGGTGGGGGAAGAGAGAGAGAGAAAAAAAAATTAGGGTTTTTCTTTTCTAAAAAGAGACAATGGCGTTTAAAAAAATAACTTCCTAACATAAGGGCAATAAAGTCATTTTGTTAAAACTGTTAGAATTTTTAGGGTTCCGTTTGTCAACGGACATAAGTGTTACATTTTGAAACTCTGTGTCCTCGAGTGTAATTATCCCCAAACCTCAGGGACATAGGTGTAATTAGCCCTTAAAAATTTATTAAGCAATAGCAGATTACAATGAACATAAAAAAGAAATTTGTAACTCCTACGCACTCCCTGAGAGTGCCACATGATAGCAGGACTTAGCCTCGTTGTCGTTCTGATAACACTAACGGTTATAGAAGAGTATTGTAGAATTTGCCAAAAAGAAAATAAACAAGTAAATACAGTAACCCGACATAACAACGCCCTAACCACCTACCGATACAAATCATAAGCTATAAAAAGGAAGCCTTTTTTTACAACTTAAAACGAGATGAACGAACAAACTACAAGAGGCCGCACGATCGTCCCCGACCCCACCACCCAACAGAGGCCAAATCAAAGGAATGTCAAGCACCCCTCATCGGACACCAATGAGAAAAAATCGATCTGAAGCGCAAAACCCTGCCTCCCGAAAGGGAAGCCAAAAATCTCCCTAAACGTTCAACCATAAAACTACGCCAATGGGGATAGACCCCGCGCAAACTCAAGGCAACCCGAACAAGGATAAAACTTACAAGCCTAGCGGTCGATGTGTAACATCAACGAGTAGCACATACAGTTTTCAAGGATTTCTATTACTGTTTTAGTTTCTAAAGAGATGTATAAAGTTATAGCGTTTTGAATTCAGACAAATCATACAGTCCACTTCAGTTTATGTGACATTCTTCCTACTTTTTATGGTTAGTTGGTAAAGCGACAATTAGGCATTAGTTTGCCAATCAACTGTCTTGTTTGCAAAATTTCAGTAAAAAAGACTAGTCAGAGGTCACATAGGAATGATATAGACAGTCACCAAATATTAGCTATCTTACCAACCATTTAGCACCTCCTGTTAAAATAAAACTTTTCCCCCCGAAAAGTTGCTATTAGGGAGGCTAGTTTGCTTGTTCCGAAGGAGCAACTCAAGTCTTCTTCTTCCCTGTCTTGATTGCTTTGCGCTCCCTTGTTCCCAGTAACTTATTTGACCCGAAATTAGATGTCGACAGCGCTCAGGGGTTCATTTTCATCCATATCATTTGCGTCGAACATCTTAAGGAAACACGAATTATCCGTTTGGCGCAACAAAGAATCCACTGTAGACAAAATTTTCTGCCAATAGGAAATGTCTCTGCGACTCGATACACGAACTTGAGATAAGGCTAACACTATTTGATTTTTTTTATTTAGATCAAAATTGTTTACGGACGGTCAAAAGAAAGTAAGTTATGATAAAATCAAAGAATCGCCTAACTATTTCTGTATTTCAATATGCTTGTTCACACTTCTTTTCTTTTGATACAATTATTTTATATACCGAAAAGTACTCTTCAGCAAAAAAATTCCTTTTGATGGGGTAATTTTTTCTCCCAAAAGTGTCCTTTTGACTTTTTTGATCTCAATTGTAAGATTGGTTTCAGTCCCATCCATCCATTCATCAACATCAATTATCATTCCAGGAAAGCACACCAAAGCGTGGTTGAATGTACAAAATTGAGGTAACCGTCGATGGCAAGTGACCCAGTGAAACTCATCATGGTGCAGTTCTTCTACCGCATTGTCTTGTTATGTACTAGTAGACTGCAAGGATGGCGCAGTTTTTCTTTTTATATATGATGATGAAATAGATTTAGGAACGCGAGACCTACAAGAGCTACACTCTTAACTGATGGGTTACTTCAACATAAAAATGGCAGTGTAAGGAAGGGAAGCCACCAAAGCTTATTATACCTCCGGTCAATCAGGTTGTAGGAATCTCCCGACATGGCCGGACCAAGGTCGAGCGGTTCAGATATCAAGCTTTGGCAGTTTTCGACTGAAAGGTCTCATTCTGTATCCTTTTCTCAATCAAGGTGATAGCCTGTATGGTTGAACATAGCTCTATTTGGATGTTGAATACGAAAGCGAACTAACTATCATCGGTTTTAAAAAAAAAACAAAACAAAACAAAATCGTAGTTTCAATGGTTTGGACGAATCAAACGTATCTGTTCAAAGGGACTAACCGGTTTCGGCTCATTTTCAGACTTCTTTGGACCTATCCATTGACTATTGCCCTTCCTGATATAAGCGGCCACATATATTTTGGAGCCTTCTTATTGAAGTTAGAGTATGTTTTTCTTATATATGTTGATGGGTAAACCATAAATAGGGGAAAAAACTACATAGTAACTAGGATTGGACTAAAACATAAATACTTTTAATTGTAAGTATCTAGGTACAGTTCTATTCAGTTCAGAACGTCTTTGAAAAAATCAAATCAAACCAATCGAACAAAGCAGTCAGTTTGGAAAAAGAACCGATTGTTTTTAAGTACGTTTGTGATCTGTCGGATCGGTGTGTTCGGTTTGACCGGTTGGATGAGTTTGAAGGGTTATACTGGTCACCCCATCAGCCTCTCCCCATATATATGGCCGGATTAAGCTCGAGAGATTCAGCCACTATACTGAGAGGTCTCTGATGTGTATCCTTTTTCAACAATTTTAGGTGATCAATTACCTTGAAGGTTGAAAAAAAAAAGGTAACAAAGTAATAAAACTACCGTTTTGCTAATTACCTTTTCGTTTACTTGCATCTGTCTCTGCCCTCACACTTATACACTTTCATACATTCTACGTATAAGCGTGTGTGAGCGCGCGCGACGCTTGTGCATGACCTTTAATGTGAACCAAGGTACAAGAGCGATGGAGACATCTTATCTAAAAAGACAGCATTTGAGCTAGATCATTAATGTGTTATGTTAACATATATGGACTATTCAGATGGGGAGGTTGCTTCAGAGAGACGACTTTTGATGGAAGGCGAGAAATAAGAAAGCATGAGATTGCTGACCTTAGGTGTGTCCATTGTTATACGTGACATAAAGTATAATATGGTCCTTTTTTGGTGGTGCTATTGGAAGTCCTTGTCAAAAAATAAGAGGGGCAGGTTTTTGGTTAGGTGTGTTGGACCAAAGAAGGAATCTTTGAGATGTTGACAGTATTTGAAATCTCAAGCAAAACCAAGTCATGCTAAACTCAAAAAAGCACCTTTTACAAGTTTAGAATGTAGCTTATGGCACTAAGTGCTGAACTCAAAAGGTGCACCATGTGAATTGGGGTAGAGACCAAGACCTGTTCAAAGGCCTCACTTTATGACTAATGAATAGGATTTGTGACTAAGAACTGGCTGACTTCTCTATTATAAGGAAATAAAATGCCCACTTATTCTTTGTCATATTTGGTTAGCTTTATTTTAAAAGTTTGCATACGATGAAGTTGCCAAAAAAGGGTCTGTATACCCAGATTGTAGTTACACAATTACAGTGATTAAGAAAATTATGTTGTTAAGTGATGATAACCTATTTAGCTATCTGTTTTTAGCTGTTTAGCTATCTAGTTATTTAGACTGTTCTTATGAGAGCTAGAAGGGAGGATGTAGGGAGTTATTTAACACTATATCCAAGGGTAGTAGATGGTCAGGACAATTAGTCCAAGACCACTCTGTATTCTCTACTCTATTAGCGCTTTTAAGTGTCTTATGAAGAAAGTACCTTGAAGTTGTCTCAGGTAAAACGTCTCCTTATTTACGGTTATTGTGCATGGGAGGAACAAGCCTTCACAAAATTGTAAGTCCATTTGATATTAATTAAGGTCAAGTGTACGAAACACTGGAAACGGCGTCCAGAGCTAAACTACTTAGCTATAACCCCTACATGCAAAAAATTGTGAAAAACTTCGTGCAATGCACTTACCTTCCGTAAACATGGGACGACGAGGCATGAGCTATAAAACAAAGAATTAAGTGTGTTTAACACCATACTAAATTGATCATATTTTCTTCCTTTTTTGGTGTCACACACACCATCTAAAACTGGTCCACTTCACTGGTTTGTGAATGAATTGGAATGTCAGGAATCGATATGATCCTCATAGTAAGAAAAAATGTTACAAGGGAAGTCTAAAGATGGCCCAGAGAAGCACATCACAGGGAGCTTATCTCTGTGACTCTGTCGTTGACAAACCTGGCCGTTGCATCATTTGCCGACCAAAGGTATGTGCAGTTCAGAGCCCTACCATGTGAGAGTGCTGTTCTTTCAGCCAAAAAGAAGAACGAGAGTTCTGCTCTATTCAAAGTCAAATCTACATCGGACAGTGCTAAAGTATTGACAAGCTTTCATGGGCACGTTTGGATCAGCAAGTGGATGAAGCAGCCAAGTTAAGAGTCAAGCTTAATTACTTACAGGTCCCGAATTATTGAGACAAAGAGCTTAAAATTGAGGTGTATTATCGTAAGAACGCGAGAGTATAACGTGCAAAGTACGAGCAAGAGCGAGATTCGGGAGTGATTAATTACCCTATGCACTAGTGAACTCGCCTATAGCTTAGGTAAGTATACCCCAACCATTAAAGTCATGAACAGCTCACGGTGCGGACGGTGGGGTGTGAAAGGACAATATTGCCCTTATGTTGAATATAGGCTTTGGGTTATTTGATACTGTACTTTTTGTGTGACATAGACCCTTGCCCACATCAATGACATGGAAACGTATGCGTATATATGGAAATTAATAATAGTTTGTGTGATGGTTTAGCATCTGGAATTCTTTGATGGTCTTGGTTTCAAGTTGTATAGATGTGTAGTGTTCATTCATGGTTGCTGGCGGCAGAGGAAGAGAGTTGTGGTCGACTGTAATCGAGGTGGCGGTGGTTGGTGGTGCTCTCTAATTTGATAGAAACACATATAGTGGTTGTGGGATTAGATTCAAACCCCAATCTTGGTGGTGGGATTGTTTTTTGACGGTGGCGGTGGTTGAAAATAAGGGGACATCATTTACTTGTTGTACCCCGCTACACTCAAGTGAAGTGTAAGTAGTTGTCAAACCATGGTGTGTCGAACTGTGATCATCAAACTTAGTTATAGGTGAGCGTAATAGAACGGAACCCCAATAGTATTTATTGTAATTAACATATTCGATAATGAAGATTTGAAAAGATTAAATCATCACAACGAGTTAGTCTGGTGGTCAAAGAGATTTGCTCCCTTCCTTAATTTCATCTGTTCAAACTTTAGACTCAGCACCCAAAAAAAAATTTTGCCTCCAAATTCACTAGACTGACCTGAAGCGTTCTTTTCTTAAAACCAATCTCAATTGACGCAAGCTAGCTCGAGAAGGCCTTTCTAACTCCGAGAAAGAGTGCAACTATTCGGATTTAATACACCACAAAAATAAATATATTGGTTTCATTAGCCTCTCTCATATTCCACTTTTGTAACTCCCTTCTGACCTCTTGTGGCTATTTGAATTGGTCAAGATCACGTTATCACTTAATCCTATACAGACCTCTCATGTAACAACATGCTTAATCTTCGTCAACATAACCCAAATTTATTAATCCTTGGCTATTATTTGGTGACTAAATAGTGGAAAGTCAACATAACCCAATCATTCGATAGCCATCTACTCCACTTGGAATGTTCCAAATTAGTCAATATTTTGATTTATTAATTACCCAATTGGCTGAATTAATTAAGTACAATCCACATTTAACCGCAATTAAGTTAGCAAAACCCAACATCTGCATCTGTCTCTCTTGCCTACCTTGGGAAAGTTTAAGCTAAACTGTGCTTCAAATGTGAATGGTCCTCGCTTTTGATTAGATTCTCTCACAACTCATAAAATACTTGACCAAATTTCAGCGACCTAATCATTATTATAAGTTTGCATTTTAAGTTACGAACACTTATATTAACAAGGAAGATGTATCTATAGATGGTCTACAAGTTCCTGAACAATTTATTGCTTCAAAATTCTAAACATGCCTTTGAGATTTTAATCGCGCGTGCTTCTTTTAGGTGTTGAACTTATTGTTTAAGAATATGTTTTTTTTTTTAGGCACATAAGAATGAGTAGGGCTGTAATTGAACTGAGCCTAAAACCGAGACAGACTTATTCTCAAACTCGGTCTTAGTTATACATATTTATTTGCTTACTCTGCGAGCTTAATAAGTTAACAAACTTTCTTAGTCTTAAATTTTGTTCTCTCTCTCTCTCTCTCTCTTCTAAGATAATAAGAGAATTGCACTAATAAAGAAAGGTTTAAGAGTTTGAAAACGTACTTATGGCCATACAAGTATTACAAAAGGCTTAGTATCAAAGCAAATAAGTATTTCTGGAGCACCCAATATATACATAAATTTGTATTTATAATCAGCAGTTGCCAAGGGCTCAATCCTAAGGGACGGTAATTCTAGCCTAACAAGCAAAATTAGCTAGCTGTCTCGCCTCCTTGGATAGATGTGCCGGAGCCTCGTTGATGTTAAAATGGTGGAAATCTGACATGATATATAATGAAGGTCACAGATAATAGGTGTTATCATGTTTACGATATTCTCAGATCCCTACATCTGTTTAAGTAGAAAACGCGATGTTATTGAACTTCTATATGCAAAAAATTGTGATGTAGGGACCATAAAGACGTTGTTAGTAGTTTTACTCTCTTGAACCGACTTCCTGTGAGCTTCTAAACGAGCGAACATAAGCGGAGCCTCAATAGAGCGGTTGCGTTACAGTCCTGGATGGTCCCCACCAATTTTTATACTATAAAGATGAAGGTATAGAGAAAACAATAGTCAAACTTGCTCGAGTCTGCAAAATATAGAACCAAAGAATTGGAAAGATTATTTGACGAAGTGGTGCCGTAGTTAATAATTCGTTCTTTAATCTCCTCTCGAGGGTATCTTTTCTTCACTGACTTTGCTCATCCAGTCAAGGTCACTGAAGACCAGTTACTTCATCAAAATTCTAAAGAATGTGCACTAGTGTGTGTGTGTGTGTGTGTGTGTGTGTGTGTGTGTGAGGGCAATGTAGTGCAGCAGTTGAGTTCTATCTTTTCAGTTGAATGGCCAAGTGAAGCACATTATCATGGAGACTGGAAATTTTTGTACAAAAATAAGTTACTTTTTGATGGATTTGCTTCCTTCTTTTTTTTTAATAAGAGGATGTGACATTACTTGCTTGCATAGGTATATGGCTACATACGAATGGTTCACAGTTCACTTGATTTTATTAGGCATTTTCGTAGCAGCGTATGTGTTTATCATATTAAATTTCATTTAACAAGACGTCAATTCTTCATTTTTCGTCACACTTATGAAGAATTCACCACTAACATATTAACAGGAAGGACGTGGCACCATGACAAGCTTATTGCAATCGTCCTTTAAATTTCTAGTTTTAACGACAACATCAAACTTTGTAGTGGCACTTCGCACATTAATTGTGAGCGGTGTTCAGTGCCTGCGTGCCATACATGTTAAATGCCAACGTTTTCTTGCATTTTACCAAAATCATTAAAATACATCAGAAATAGTGTACAAACAACATTCCGCAGATTTAATCTCTAAAATCATGTCCAATTACTTCCAAAAATTTTCATCTTTTAAAAATTGGTGTCCAAACAAAATAAAAACTAATTTTTTCCCCCATATTTTCGCTATGAGGACAGACATTAATTTTCTTGAACTTTTCTTTTTTTTTTTTTTAATTTGTGCACTGACGCATGCCTATTAGCCGGCGGACGCAAAAACTGACCAGAACCAAGAATGTCGTACTAGTGATCACTGATCAGCTTTTCCTTCAAAGTTTCGTACTAGTCAATAGCTTTTCCTTCAAAGTTTCATCATAACATCTTTCTGGATCAGTTCATCGCTGTAATGATTATAGCTGCCCACATTATCGCCTAATACATATTCGGACATCTATCTTGCTGATCCGTATAGCCACATGCGTGAACGAGTAGAGTTGTCAGCAACGCTTGCCGGGCTTTGATCTGACAAGTTCAACTTGTTTATCAGCAACGCTTGCCGGGCTTTGATCTGACAAGTTCAACTTGTTTATCTATCCTACGTATCTGAAACGGACTTAAAACCAGAAAAAGCTAAATTCTCAAGCTCTTGTAGTAAGTTCGTTTACCCGCGTCGGACGAGCATCTAACAATAAGCATCCACGTTACCACCTAGAATACTTCTAGACATGTACTTTGCTAACGCATGTCGTTGCTTGTGTGGACGAGTAATAATTGTTGGTAACGCTTGCCGAGCTTTGATCGACCAAGTTTTAACTTGTTCGTCTATCGAATATATCTTGAATGGACCTAGACCCGAGAAGCTAGATTCTCGAGTTCTTGCAATAAGTTCATTTAACGGACCTGGGCACGCATCTTACAAGCGATCACGAGCAGGGCTCCAATGACTTGGATTGGAAGGGGGCTTGTGTTTATGGGAGGTTGGCTACACAGGTGATAAGATGAAATGATGAGACCAGGAGATGTCTATGGCCCAAAAGTTAACAGAGGAAGAAGGCCAGAGATAGTGGTTGCCCTTCTCCTGGAGCTAAATCTGTTGAAATGTCCTAACAACCAAAATCCATGAAGGTCATCAAACAAAAATAAGAGAGGGAACGCAGTAAAATTCGATAAGAGCGCAGCTTCATCTTGACCTTCAAAATGGATTGCAGGCAGTTGTATCGACGTATAATAAACTTTACAGGGAACTAAAGAAATTTCTATAGCTCAATGCCTGAACAATCCAGGAAAGCAGACCAAATATACTGTTTTGGACAAGGTCTGTGTTTTCCAGGATGGACACATCAGGCAGTTGAGCTTGTAAAAGAACCCACCATGTACAATTTGAACTTTACTGCCCTACCTCCATCTCTTAGTAACAACAAAGAACTCCTCTTCCCTCCGCCGAGTCTGAGACGCCGGTGTTTAGCAGGGAAGATGTGCTTCAATATGCAACACGCCGCTATTTCTTGTTTCTTGCTGGAGAAAACACGTCCAGAATTCTCAATGATGACTCTCCATAAGATCAGCAAGAGTAATCTTTCCACAGTTGCCAGAATCGAGCCGATCAAACTTTTTGCAGATCTGCAAGATGTCTTTTTCTGAAACCTTTCCCATCTCCTTGAGCTTGTATATAACGTATTCCGATTTACTGCAGATAACATGTAGATTGTCATTAAACTAAGTGAAGCCTGCCATATTTAACACATTTAGCTGGATAAGTAAACACAGTGTGATCTTATGCCAGACACAGAATTTCAGGAAAAAACTTCTAAACAAACCACATTCCACGTGTACGAATTAGTTTGCCGCTCATGATACAGCAGTTTGTTTCTGCTGTTAGCAGGCATTCGCTTTCAAAGCATCAGCTGCTATCATCAACATCACATCAAAGCTACCACTGTACATCTCGGATATTCAAGACGGTGAAAGCACCATACCATCATCACCTTATAAGATTTACCATATGGTTTAGGGATGTGTAACCATAGGAGGGCACAGCAATTTCCCTCCCTTTTTGTCGTTCAAAGGTTCATAGCAATTCAACTTATGGCCTTTACCGCAAAAGGGGTGCAGCATTAGCCAAAAGCAGTGTAAGAACATCCCCACCCTTATCGCGCACATGTTTGCGTCAAGTCGTCAATAATGATTCTGACGCTAAATGAAGGTTATCCAATTCAGCGCATCGTTGTTCTGCCTAGTAATAGTACATAAAACCAACAAGCACGTTATATGGTTAGTAATAATGCGCTGTCTCCCTTCTTTCTTTTTCATGAGTTCTTCAAACTACTTTCTCCATCTTTTCCTTTTCCTTTTTTTTTTCCACAATTTCCATATATGCAAACCTAAATACGAAGCTTGTTTTTTCTTTTCAAAGAAAGCAGCAAACTATAGAAACACATTATCTTAAAGTATAGGAAGTCGTTCAAACTATTCTGATGAGTCAAAGAAAGACCTTCATTTGTTCAGTTCAAATTCTTCTATAACAGCTAATAAATCAGATGCATTTTTAAAGACATCAAAATCAGCAGAAATACAGTTCTATTAACTAGTTGAACCTAAAACCAATTTCATCACTCATTGTTGTGCCAAAACCTTTTGAGTGATATCAAACCTAACTGGTTCTGTTAAAGGCTAAACCGAACAAATATTTCCGAAGTGTGCAAGAAGTTTTGCTGGTGACACAAAAGATTGGTGAGGTAGCAACAGCGAGAGGCAACGGCAACGATGGACGAGATAGTAACGATCACAAGTGGGTAATGAAAACAAATATTATGCAACGACATGCTGCATTACTCATAAGCTAAAGTAGAATTTCTTATATGACCACCAATTCAACACTAGTGTCAATGGCAAGCCCAGGAAACAACTAAAAGAAATATCTTTAAGTCATTATCTTACTGAGGAAATTCAAAAGTAATGCTTAAGATTCCCCAGGCAAAAACTCCTTCCGAAAGAGGCTTCACAATTGTGATACCCAAAATTCCTTTCTGGCCTTAAATCCTTTTCCAAAACAACTAATGACAAGCACAGAAGAAATCTGTGTGATCCAAATATAGAAGGAAGACCTTCTATTTTCCCTGAAGAATAGCCGTTAAAAGAAAGAATACACATATGCATACTCATTTCCTAAATGCCAAGGTCAAAGTAAAATATGCACATTTGCATTAGATCTAATCGAAAAGGGCATGTCATGTACTTGTTAAGATTAAAGATCATCCAGAGGGAAGGGGGGTTTGTATGCTCCATAATTCTCAAGCTACTCCACTTTTAACGTTCTTCACGTGATATTGTCAACCAAGTCTGCACCCATGATAAGTAGACCTAAATCGCAAACCAAAATCTCACCAGCTCTGCATGTCTATAACCTAGAGGAAGGTAAGTGTTTCAAGCCATAACCTTGACCTGTCATCATATAGTACTGATGGAAAAAGGAAAGCTAGACTTTAATCCCACATATCAAGCAAAACTGAAATAGCCGTTCTTCTAAATACTCAAACAAATACTTTCGTGCAAACAAACTAATATCATGTCAGCATACTAAATTTGCAAAGCAACACGAGTTAATCAGAATGAAACTCAGGTCAAGTGGAATGCGCCAAAATAATTTCGGACCCAACTTTCCATCAACAAGAATTCAAAAAAGAGTCGAGTAAATTTATGCATCCATGCCAAGGCTCCAAATGACAAATAACATTTTGGGGAAGTTCCAAACTTAGTTGCACAAAGCGGGAGCAGGCACGGGGGCGGGAGCGGGGGCGGGGGAGCGTAAGCACCAAGAAGAATCTGAGGTTGGGAGCGGCTTGAATAAATAAATGCGTAAAGAATATTATCATTTATTTAGTATAGATTACATAGCCAGCATCAACAAACAAGGAGGCTTTAAGGACTTGAAGGAGGAGAGAAACAAGGAATTGAGTTGAAAAGGGCTTAATTTTCAGGTATTCACTCACTTGTTCCATGCAACTTTATCCAGCTAACGGGATCGAGTTCCCATATTAGCTTGGGACGAGATCCCATGGAGCTCCTAACTTGGAATCGCAAAAGCGAGTTTCCGAGAGAGAAACTTCACCTTATTAGGAGTTTCCTGCAACTAAGGTTCCAAATAATTCATGGTGTAATCCAAATAAAAAGGATACCAAATATAAGATTTCACCATTAAAAAATGTTCTCCCCCATATACTCCCAAAGAGGATTGAAACTACAAAGATTTGTTTTTTCGCCTTGAATCCTCTTCTGAACAAATAATCAAAAACACATTTCGAACAAAAGATACCAAAAACTAGGAAGCACGGACACCTCTTTTTGGTCGAGGTAACATGTCTGACACCTACCGACTCCCGGACAGCTCTTGACACATGTCTAACACCTCTCAGTAGTGTCCAGATATTATCATACACCATGTCCAACGCCTTACATAGAAGTGTCCGACACCATGTGCAGAAGTGTCCAACACCTACGGATCAAAACTGCAAACTTTTAACCTAAATTGAGGGACGTGATGAATGCAAGGAAAAATTAGCGTTTATTAGTAATCGGAAAGGGCAACTCCACTGCTAGATTGTATTCTAATCAACTTATGCCTAACTTGAAGGGGGATAGGGCTCTGCGACGAAGACATTCCAAAATAGAAGACGAATCATTCCATTGATAAGTTTGTGCAGGGAAGAGGTTTATGATGGAGATCCGAAGGACAACAAACGTGATGAGGCAATTGATGTTTATTAAATCTTGGTGGATGGAAGAGATGAAAGCCGTTTATATTTTCCTTTTGGCTTGTTTTTACGAGATCTTGCACTACCGTATAATCTATAGTAACTCGATTCCACGTATGACTCCAATTATGGTTTGATAGTTGTGTTTTATATTTTCATGAGGGCGGAATCTGCTTGAAACTTATATAAACAAGCCCATACAATATATACATATGGATATTTAGCAATGCCAACTGTCCAAAATTTGTTATTTTGGAAATTGCAGTGTCCGGTCTCCCCGTCAGTGTCGGTGTCGGACGCGGTGTCCGTGTCCATGCTACTTAGATCAAAAGAGATTCATAATTTCCCTTTTACTCTCTTACTGACTCCAAATTACCTCAGCTCTACTTTAGGTTGGCGTTCCACAATGCTCTAATTACAGTATCATGAGAGGAAGAGAACACAGTTCCTTCAATACCTCATCTAGAAACAGTTAGTCCTGCAACTAAGCACACTTACTACTGGAACTTATGATGCAAATTAGACCATATGGTGTGAGCCATGAGACAGTGATACTAGAGAAGAGGAGTCTCTTTACATGTAAATTTGAGAGATGTTTTATAGGACAGGGAAAGGTACGTAAATGCATATTACATACACAGAACAGAGACCAATTAAGACTAATATTGTTGGTCCCTATTCAATGTAGGTGGAGTCGATATTATCAAGACTAGTATGTTGCTTATTAGTACAGAAAAAACTGGCATTTAATATTTTACGAGGTCCAAGTCTAATTATTCCTTTGCAAAAAAGTTACTACACTTTTTAGCCCATTAGAACATATGTATAGATGGGAAAGGAAAAAAAAAGACCTATTCTGAAGCATCTCACCGACTGAATTTACGATCATGATTTTCCTACCCACAAAGGAAAAGGTTCTCCCCTTTTGGCCGTTTGTGGCCCAGGAGGGATTCAAACCCCTGACACCGTGCTTCTAGCCATCCCCTAGTTCTAATGTCAAGAAATAAACCATCTGCTTATTACTTAAACAAACTATCGTCGTCAATTATACTGACTTGATCACGAACTAATAACTCATCTACAAACAAAATATTGGAAGTGAAACATGGAACTCATAGTTAAGTAAGGTGGGTCAAAATTACTTAGAACCAAGCAGTCCATCAACCAGAATTCATAAAAATGTTGGTCAAACATATGCATCCGTACTACATTTCGTAAACCATACATACCAGAATTCGGAAAAGTTTTGCTGCTTACAATTCTGCTTTTTTGTTGAGAGATGTTTTTGAAGTAAAAGCATATGTAATGAAAACACAACCGAGTAATACCTCACAAAGCCATTGTTGTCAATGTCAGCAGCAAGAAACTGAGCAACAGTCATATCCTGACCAAGCACCCAATTTGCCATCCTCCTATGCCGCTTATCCACTCTAGCCTCAGCCAAGTAAAGAAAGGCTCGAGCAACAGCAAGAGTCGACACAAGCAACCAAATCGATGCAAAAATCCGACCAGGCAAGGACGTAAATGCCCTGTCACCATACCCAACTGTAGTAACAGACATGACCGAAAGATAAAAGGAATCCAACCATCCAAGCCTCTCGACATAATGCATCACAGCCACGCCAATTCCAATGCAGAGAACAACCACCCCCAGTGCCAACGCCACCTTCATCCGAATCCTCATCCTCCCCTTCTTCACATCAATCAACAACGACCCGCCATCGTGCTCTCCCCCGCCCTTAATCGACCTCAACAAATAATTCTCTTGCAAATCAAGCACATAACCAACCATACCAGTAAGCAAAATATCAATAAACCCAAAACCCACCAGCACAAACAAGATTGAAAACAATTTTGTCATGGTACTATCAGGAGTAATATCCCCATAACCAATAGTACACATTGTCACAATGCAGAAATACAAAGCATCAACAACTGGGTGCGTCTCGATCGCCTTAAAGTGATGGCGATTAACGGAGTAAATAATCACGCCCAGCGACAAGTAAAGAACCAACAAGAGGAATGCCTGTCTAACAATCGAAGAGGACGAACCGAATTGCGGCGGCTTTGGCCCACTTGGGTGGTTGAGATCATTGATTGCCGCCATGGCCGGGGCAGTTTTCGACCTGTGAAGGTTGCTCTTGTGCCATGAAGGGTAATTGGGGTCTATTAACCAAGAATTTGCACCTTGTGCGTTTTGTGGGTTTTCTTGAATGGGGTTTAAGGTGGGGTTAGAGGGGGTGGTTCTTGGGGAGTTTAGGTTGAGGGTAAGGGCATCAAGAAGGTTAAAGGAAGGGTCTTTAGGGGGTGATGAGGTGGATGGTAAGGTGCCAGCGGTGGGGCCAAAGATAAGGAGGTCCTTGAGTTCCGATGGGGTGAGAGGGGGTGGGGGGAGGGTGATTTCGTCATTTTCAGGAAGGGGGTGGAGTGGGGAGAGTGGCGGTGGTGGTGATGGGTGGAGCCGTCTTGGGCTGGCGTAGGGGAGGAGTGGCTCATTTTCCATCTGGGCTGGCCGGAAAAGTTGGTGCTACGGTGGTGGACTCGGTGGCATGCGGTGGGGTTGTGATGTTGGGTCAGTTTAAAGAACAGAGAAGGAACCAAATGGAATCAAGGATTTCACGAATTGGAGGAAGTGTGAAGGTGAGACGTTTGTGAAGGTGGGTGTGTGCGCGTGAGTGTGTATGAGAGAGAGAGAGAGAGAGAGAGAGAGAGAGATGCGAATGAAGGGCTTTATGAAGCTCTGATTCGGTCTTTCTGTTTGGACCTTTTCTGGGCTTAGATGGAACTACATATAGTCTGCACTTTGGTAGGCCAAAAGTGTCAGTTTACTTTGGAGAAATGAAGGGCTTCGGTTACTCGCTCCGTGCCGCGTGGACATTAGCATCTACCAGTATCTACTGGGATCATCCCCACCCGCAATCTGCAATTTCATGCATGTGCAGTAAATATGGAAATATGTATAGATTAAGCCCTAATTAATACTCTTTTAAAACTTAATTACTAATATATTTCATTTTAAAACTTATTTATCCACATAACATATTTTTAAAAATCGATGTTTGAAATCACGATTTGAAGGAAGAAATCATTATTTCATTATTTCAAATAGCGATTTCAACTTTAAATCGTTGTTTGAAACAGCGATTTCTACCTTAAAATCGTGGTTTCAAACAGCGATTTTCAAAAGTGTGGTATGCGGGTAAATAAGTTTCAAAAAGAATAAATTGGTAATTAAAATCCATCTAAAGATAAAAGATACTTCATCTGCCTCTGAAAATTAGACCGGTTTATCTTTGTGCGCATATTAAAATTTTAGATTATATATTGTATATTTTTTTTTTCATTTTATCCTTTAGAAATAGGGGGAAAGGCCATGAGAGAAAAAATTGGTTGGTACAGTATTAAATGTGGAATAAAAGTGTAAAGTGGTAGATTAAGAGAGAAAGAAAATAAGTTAGTCGAGAGTTAAATGTGGAGAGAGAAATATAATAAAAAAGTATAAAAAGGATAAATATGTAAAAATATATACAGAATCTTTCTTAATTTGAAAGTGATCAATTTTTATAGGGCGGCTTAAAAAGAAAATATGATCAAATTATGAGGGACGGAAGGAGTACAACAAAACAAAATGAGAATCAGTCTACCATGAAAATGAAGATCGAAAGGGAGGTAGCTAAAATATAGAGGTATTAACATTTCAGTTCAATGATATATAAACGGGCGAATTAGCATATTACAGAGTGACAAAAGGCTTTTTTATGCAAAACCTAATAGTCGCAAATCTGCATTTAGTGATAAGAATTTTTTAAAATAACTTTTTGTGCTCTTTTAGCGATACTAGTATTTTGTGTAACAATAGAAATGTAATATAGAAAGGAAAAGTGTTGAAGAAGAGAAAGTACCGATTCCACGTCATAATCATGGGAACATTGGCTTCTCGAGGCTAATATTTTTTTTTATGTACCAAAAAAAAAAGCTAATATTTTTTAAGTGGTAATCAGAATCACCAAGTGCTTGCTGCTAAGGTAGAGGCCAACGCTGTCTTAGGCACCGTTTGACGCTTATTATTTTTTCAGTTTTGAAAATTGGAAGAAAAAAAGTGCGTTTGATAATAATTTTTTTTTCCTTCTCCAATTTAAAAAACTAGTTTTTAAACTGAAGAAGAAAAAAAAACTCCAAAAATATTTTTTTTTTTTACTTTTGATTTTTTTTTTTAGACCACCACCACCACCCTCCCACCGCCGGCAGCCACCTCAGGCGACCACTGGTGGCTTGCGGCAATCGCCGGAGATTACCGCCGGTGACTGCCGGCAGCCACCGCCGAGCGGTAGCCACCTCCAGCCCCACCGCTGGCAACTACTGCAACAACATTTAGCCGCCGGCAGCCATTTCAGGCGACAACTGTCAGCCGCCTGCCGGCCACCACCACCGTTGACCACCGCTGCCACCGCAAACCACCACAAAAAAAAACTCAAAATAAAAATTGGGTTATCAAATACCAAAAAAAAAAGACTCGAAATAAAATTGGGTACTCCTGCTTTATTGAATTTTTACTTTGATCTTTTGTACAACTCTACGATAAATTTTGGTACGTATAAACTTTAGATTGAACTTAATATCAGTCACAAATTGAATAAAGATGCTTTAATATGTCAACATAAACTAAAATCAATATTTGTAAGCACTAACGTACTCGTGAGTAAAAAATGAATGGAGAGAATTTAAAGAAATGGCAGGCACTGTGTAAAGTCTCATGCAGCTAAAATTATAAAAATATATACATGTCTCACCGGTCTAAGCATAAAATAGCATGGTTGGCTAGTGGGGCAGGGCCCCGGGCTTATTCAGGCTCTATTGAACTAAGTAACAAAATCTTTGGTGCAGAGACTTTGCGAGGGGGTATTATTCAAATTACAGATCATTGGCATAGAGAGTTTTCTGGGACAAATTTCAATGGGGCACTACCTTTCCTAAGTCAAAAGAGTTTTTATCTCATTGTTATGCATGTAAGCCGTAATGCTGATTTTATATATGTTGTTTTTTATTTGTCAAAAAAAATAATAAGAAGAATTTTATTTTGTTTAGAGAAAAATAACAAAAACCTCCCTGATATCCCCCTTTTAGAATTTTTTTTTTATCTCGGCTAATATTTTACATCCCCAAGAGCTCACAAATCATCTCAGACTTTGCAAATCGCGTTGCTCTTCCTTAGCAACATTAAAGATTGGCTTGAGTGAGGCGTATAAGTTGGGTTTGCTCTGAAATGGAAACGTCTGGTTTTGCAATGTGCATCTTTATTAAAGATGCAAGCACATGTAATATGTAAAGGGTCCCTGCAGGGCGCTACTAAGGAAGAAAAAATCCCATTACTATTTGACTCGGACATGTTCTAAAAGAGTCGCCTGATCTTAGGCCCTGACTCACCGTCCGTGGGCTCGCACTATAGGGTATTAGCTCAGTTAGGTAAAGTACACCCTCTCCAAGACGACAGGTAGGGTAGCCTCTCTCTGTATTCCTACTCCGCCAAATACAGATACAGCCCCATGGGCTTTGGCAAGATGATGGGATCGGTCCATGGATTTGCCTTCCTCATGGCTTGGTTATTAGTTTTATCGTTATTACTCCCTTGCTTGGGGATTGGAACCCGACAATAACTGTACGAGGCCTCTGCCTCGAATATAGGTAAACGCGCATACATCTTCAAAGTGAGGCACAAAATAAAAAATAGATACTAGTACATTAAACCGATAAAATCATCTAAAAAGATTCATAACATGACAATTTAACAAACTTTCAATACTAGAAAAGATTCAAATTCAATAAGAAGAGTTAATCATAAATGAGCATGACAACATCATCCTCATCATCGGTGAGGGCCAAGGCAATAATATTTCTTACAAAGAGTATCATAGGCTCTAAGTCCAAGAGAGATTTGTCATTAATTTTATCTTTTTCATCTACAAGGTGAACCGAAGGAATAGATCTACTTCAAAGGAAGCAGCACTTCGCGATGGGGCACTGGCACAGTGAGCAATAATAGAGATTCGATTGATTTGGGAATTGGAGTTCTAGTTCTTTTTTTTTTTTTTGGCTTGGATATTGATTCATGATGTTATGAAACAAAAATTAAAGATAATGAAGGGAGATGGTGCAAAAACAATAACTTGACTTGTTGAGCTTTTCTTGTGCCTCCATACCCGCCTTGCGCCTGGGTGTTGCTTGTCTCTTTGAAGGGGCTGATTATGAGGACAAACTTATATGAGATCTCACCGACGTCGATCACTTTGAATTCAAATCTCCCTATCTTCTCCTGTATAAAGAAAAGCAATCACTCCTGCTACAAAGTGGGGAACTCCAAGTGCATGTCGGCTCTATCCTGTTAGGTGTTTGGAAGAAACTTCAGGTCTTTCCTATCCCTCACAAGCTCATGGTCTTCCATTGGAATCTCTCTAGGACCGACTTCCTCTTAAATCAGCACTCTTCAAATTTCATTGTGGAAGTGACAATGTTTGTTCCTTTTGGTTGGCCCATGTTATGACGATGGGTCATCTTTTCCAGGAATGTTCGTGCATGAGCTTGTGTGGTTAGGTTTTTCCCCCAGTTTATGTGCTCCACCATTGGCGAGTCCTTTACGTGAATGGCTTTGACTTTGAGCCTAGATTTGTACCTCGAGCTCCCGCAATAAGACACAAATCAAAGTCATTCTCCATATTTTGTCGCACCGAAATGAAATCACGTATCCTTTGACCCTTATCATATAATTCGCACCCATTGTTTACTTGATCGGGATACTTGTAAATTGCTAGCTCCCTTTTTCCCGCGTTACCTTGCCTTTTCCACCAAAGTCAAGAAATTTGTGTTTATCCCTTCGGTTACGTGCTCTCGCTAAGGCTCGTGTATTCTTTTGATCATGTATCTCCTAAAGTTGGTACGGAGTTGGTGATCACTCTTCCTTCGGAGAGAATCCTTAAGCACTTGGTCCATTTTTTCAAGTCTCTGAATCAACTTACTGCTTAGGCTACGACTAGCCCTTTAGCGTGTTGGTGGACATTTAATAGACGCATTAGACACGTTATTCTCCATACTGACTCACAATTTTACTGTATCCTCGATGGCAGGTTCAAATAATGTATCGGTTACTTTAATTCCAATATGCTTTGACACATGTTTTGTCTGTACAGATTTGCATAGTTTTTGTATATATCCAGGTGGAGAGGAACCCTTTCCAGAAGCCCAAAAAATTGCCTATTTATCATGTCAAGCCAGATTCTTCTTTTGACGAATAACTACTTCACGGCACTGCTACATGTGTCTATTTCCTTCATGGTAAATATTGTCCTCCATTCAGTTGTTATTGAAAAAGTCAAAAAGAGATAATGTGTTTCCTTGGCCTTTACTGCTAATTTGTTCTTTATTTATTGTAATGTGGACAGGTCTGATGACAAATTTACGTAATTTTGTTTCTCGCTATTGCAATTGAACAAAGTGCAGTGGAGTCAATATGATGGTCGCTAATTATGTCATGGAACCACTTAAGCTCCAATTTTGTCATTGAAGTCCTCAAAAGTGTCCCCCGTATGCCCACTTTACCGACAAAAGTGATGCTCGAATGGCATTCGAGACGGCGGAAAAAGATAGCCATTGGAATGTTATAATAAGTAGTTATAAGGTCAAGAAATCATATTGATTTTTTTATATTTTTTGTAAGCATTTAGTTGTGGAAGTGGCACTTTCAGCTGATCCTTCCACAATGAGGCCAGAAACACAGACATTCATGCCAGAAATAGCTGGGGACGAATTAGAAAAGGTTGAACGCATTAGAAAGCAAGAAAATGTGGACAAATCCTAACGTGATTTGACATTAATAATAATAATAATATAACAAAACTATGGCTTCAATCATTGCAACCAGCGGTGCGGGGGTATAGATGATTGGGCAACATCACAAATCTAAGGCAAAGGCATCTCAAACTGAAATTCTACTGGGCAGTGCAATTTTCAATTCCATCTATTGGTGTGTATTTTATAAGGATGGTTTGAATGCCCTCGCTAAAACACGCGCGCGGCGCAAACGCCCGCTCTGTCACACACTGTTTTTTAAAACTAATAGCATGTTTGCGAGTTTTGAGACGAAAGAAAAGAAAAGAAAAGAAAGGAAGAGAAGGGAAAAGAAGACAATTATCCTTCCTCTTGTTTGCGAGTTTAAGAGAGAAAAAAAGTATCATTCTTTCATCTTGTTTGTGAGTTCAGTAGAAAAGAAAAGATACATGATTACGTATATACCCTTATAATAAATTGTGATAATTCTAACAAAGATTATGAATATATGATCCTAAAAAAAACATAATTTTGTTCGTAAAATAATTTAGTTATCGATAAATCATACAAAATACATATCATACTAATGTCATAAGCCTTAATCACATAGTTGATTAATTTCATCATGTAAAAAACAAAAATAGTCATGGGTTCACGACAAGCATCCCAACATTTAAATCTAATTAATGTCACACCAAAAGCAAAATAATCAGTTATGAGTCAACTCCAACATCTAAAACAATCACTTAATTGTAAATAAAGTGATAAGCTTTTATAAGAAACCTTAAAACTAGAAGTCATTCAAAATTTAGTATTCATTGTCTCAAGGGTAATATGGACATTATTAAAATGTTACTTATGAGAGTTTCCTTTCTCTCCGTTTCTTCTCAATTTTGGAAGGAAAGATTTAGAAACAAAAGAAACCTAAACTTTCATCCCCTTTCGCTTCTTTTCTCTCCTTAAAAAAACTCACAAACTAAAGAAAAGGGAGGAAAGTAGTCACTTTCCTTTCTTTTCCTTCCCTTTCTCTCCTAAAAAAACTCGCAAACAAGTTATAAAGGTTCGCATTTCCTTACTGAAAGGAAACGCCGTACACACAAAGACATCCTCGGGAAGGTGGAAGGGTCACCATCGCCTCCATCTGGCGCGTACACAAAAACACAGAGACATCCAATGGTGAATTCGTCACCATCGGCCGGTTCATCGCCTTCATCCGGCCGTCACTTATCGGGAAGGTGGAAGGTCACAGGTTTTCGTTGTCGCCGTTTCGAATTGAATAGAGCTGACGAGGATTTCGTTGTGATGGTAAATGCGATGTCCAACTGACAAATTGCAAAAATATAATCTCATATGCCATATAACCGTTGCAGCCAAGTTTTTCTCACCACAATGCCATTCAGGCCGCGCCCAGTTCGAAAGTCAGAACCTAGTTCCGGACACAATTTGAAGTAGTTTGACGTGTGGTATGCCCATATATATGATTTAAATTCCACTCAACAACCAAAAGATTGATACAGAACAATTCCTCTCATTCTCGCATCCTGAATACATCACTCTATAATAAAGCCATACTCAACTGAACAATGTCATCAAGGAAAACAAAGGGAATAACTGACGAGATCATGCTGACCACGATATGAAGTGTTTGGCACATTACAAACGAAGCAAGGTACTGCAAAATATAATAGATGGGTACAAGCTAATCATCATCCTCAAGAACACTGCGCCGCCTCTGAATCTGCAAAATAATAGTAACAAAACAAAACAACAACGTAAGAATCATCAAAATCACACAGAGAAACAGGAGAAATATGGTCCCAAAAGAAAAGACCATGACTTACCGTGACTTTCGTCTGTTTAGTGTTTTGGTTATTAATTTGTTCAAGTAATGATATAAGCCTCTCTTCAGAAACCTATAAGTGAACCAGTATTCACCAAAGTTGTGATTAGGTCTTTACATGAACCTTTCTGGAGGAGTTAATCTGAAACAGTACATATAGTTAGCGTGTAGGAGAGTCTACCTTCTCAGCTATCTGACCCATTTGCGCAGCTCTCAGTATAACATCTTCAACTCCTCTGGCCTTCTCAGGCTTAACCAAAGCAATTCGAGCAACTGTGAGTACGATGTAAAGGTCAAGGTTAAAGAAAGAGTTCAGATAATGGTACAATTTTATGGGATAAAATAAGCTAATTTGAACAGATATGTCTACTGGAAGCAATGTTTTGGTAATGTATACTCTCTATTTACCATTCATTTCTATCGGTCCCTGTCCCTGTTTAAACGGGATTAGATGCAATATCAAAAAATCCCTTTTGTTCCCCCTCCCAATTCTAAAACACCCCACCTTAAGCCACCAATGTAAAAAAAAAGTAAAAATTAAAAACAAAAAAAAAAAGAGTTTGGGGAGGGCGATAAACAAGCCTATCAGAATTCTGAGTGAAAGGGTTGTGAACTATGCAGAACAAAGGCATAACTTTCCGACTCCAAAACATCAATTCAACCCACCTGACCTCCAACAAGCTTTCAACAGGATGGCATGTCTCATGTCTGCATAAGATACACCCCACCACCCCTCTAAACTCTGATTTGAATCATGACTATTCAGTCAAATGCAGTAAATACACTCCATAATTTTATTTTTTTTCTAACTCCACAATCACTACTTAACCAACAACTTACCTCAAAACAAATAATCAGAGATCTTAATGATGTTTGGAGTTATCATAACCATCTACATCAAAGCGCTGGAATTCAGCCTTCCAATATCTATCTTACATGGACTCGGTACGAGTTCCAAGTCAAATTGGTCTCCAAGTGTCGCATTCGTCTATTTTTAAAAACCCAAGACATGGGGACACGACAAAACATTCCTATCTATTCTTGGTTTCTAATTTTTCCTTAGTTTACATGGTGTTTTATGTTACGTATATCATTTGAATTTAAAACTGAGATCATCTTAAAGCACTAACGAACTAAAAGAAACACTATAACGTTTTTAGTGGCATATCCTACGGTATTTGTCAGACACATATCCCATACCCATGCCGAACACATTTTGAAGAGTCTAATAGTCCAGCATTCCTAAAAGGCTTGATCAATTCCAGAAAAGGACGCTTCCTGTCAAGAAGCAGAAGCGCATATCCCGATCAATTTCAGTCAATGTAGGGAAAATTAGAAGGCCATATTCAGCTGATATGAGCACCCCAAAAAGAGACAGAATTCATTGCAATGACCATTTAAAAGCTCCTGTTCCCCTTAAATTCTTTCAGCCAAACTAGTTATCATTTTCAAATCAAGCTCCAACAGGAAATTGACGTCTTTGACTTGGAAGTTCATTTTTCCCTTAAGTGTATCTAACTGCTTCAAACCAAATAAATGTGGCGATTAAGCAACTCTGCACAAAAGCCTTGTTGATAATGCTAATACAGCTTTGGAGACTGGTCCTCTTATTGCAGACAGAGAAGCTCCTTGTTCAGCGTTTAAGTTAGTTCAGTTCACTCACTCGTCTACCTAGTAGCTGCCACGAAAAGTCTCTCAGATATTCCAATGAGTTTCGATATTGCTGCATTCTTTCTTTCTTTGTTTCTTTAACTTGATTCACACGAGATATGGATAAACAGAGAAAGGAGCTCGCGTATACCGCAACATAACAAGAATTTGGGTCTAGCAATGTTGAGCCAAAAGACTCAGAGCTGTGACACGACCCATTTTGTACATATTGGATATGTAACTGAAATCCCTTCACCCTAACAAGAAGCAAGTCTTAAGGTTTTGAGAAACGGAAAATTGCAGTGTGTGGAAATTAATGCGAATAATAATAAAGTGATCTTCCCTCCATTTCCAAATCGGGCACAGAGATATCACTGAAACTATAAGCAAAATATTACCTCAAGCCCATTATTTCATGGTTGAGTTTTTCTTCAATTATCAGCCAAAGAAACTATTGACAGACCAAATAAAATGACAATGTCAACAAACAAAAGAAAAAGACGTGCAGTATGACCTGTTAACATCTATGTGCGCTGTTTTTATAGCCAAAGCCCCAGTTGAACCAAATGCAACGTCCTAATATCCTCCTAATTGCTATTTATCGCCAACGCACTATACTAGATTCGTATATCTTTTAACATTCCACGAGCTAAGAGTCCATCCACAACATCACAAGGTCCAAATGTAAAACTTGAGAACGTGGATGTCACCGTTTACAATTGTGCTTGGCTTAAAGGTGAAATGCATGATAACTTAAGTCAGGCAACCAGTTTTCAAACATTAAGCACGGATTCTCAAGCAACTCACGTTTCATTAAATGAAAGAAAGACTGCATATTCAGACCGAAATACAGCTTTATGCCAGAAGGAAAGTTCAAGCCAAGAACAACAACTATCAACAACTTACTTCTTTCTCGAGCTTCAGATGACAGAATCTGACTAAGCATCAATTGCCTTCGTTCATCCGCCTCCCTATATCAGTTGCTTGAACAGTTTAGATCACATAAATACGGTAGAAAGAAAGACTAAACAGTTATTTTATCACAGCTAGCTGCAAAGAAGTTGCATAAACTCTTTCTACAACCTTTTAGCTTCCTCCTGGGCATTCTGCTGTTCAGGATTTTGCTGATTCCCCTATATATGTCCGCAAGCTGAGTTAGTAATGGTGTTTTAGTGCACAACTAGAAGCAAAAGCTAATCTTTATAGCAAATTTTAACACACCGTCAAAGAGGCAAACACTTACATTTCCTCTCTGAGCCATTAGCTCTTGCATTCTTCTTTGTCTGATAGCTTCCAGCTCCGGGTCAGCCTACGATACAGCAATAAGTGTATTTTCAATGAACTCCTAGTAGTAAGCATTCAGAATTTCCCACAGCAGACAGAAACTTTATTTTTTACTTGGACCAGATTGATACCATGAACTTGATATCCTCCAAATTTGAAAAAGTAATTATGTAGATTGTCATATCAACCAATGAAGTGACACAAAGTCTTTTATCTTTAGTAAATCTCCGTAATTCTGCTCTATTTTTTGAAACAAAATACACTCTTTATACTAAACTAATAAACATAATTAGAAAAAAACACATGCCATAAAAAAGAAGTACAATACAACAACCTCACTCTCAATTCTATCGATCAAATCAAGCACCAAATTGGACTAAGAAACCAAAAAAGACCCAATTTCAAACAAAAAGTACCAAATAATGTTAAGAGAAAGACATCACCAAATAACGCAATGACCATTTTTACCATTCAAAACCAACTAAACAGTCAAACTCAGCGTCGTAACTAGACATGCTATAGATCGATCAACTGCGTACACAAACGAATGCACTCTTCTCAATTTTTCTAGGGGTTGTTTACAAACTAATTCAAATTTGAAATTCAGTTTGAAGGAGAGAGACAATTGAGGCAAGCTATTAGAAAACATAGTGTAAGAAACATGTTTAAATGGCTGCGATCCAACTGATAGAGCCCTAAATTCTCTACCCTTTTTCCACGGTTCAAATTGAGATACTATGCGAAGTCGATTAAACCCTAGGGATTGATGCACGTAAAACACCCAAACAAATAAACGAAATGTGTGTGTAGAACAAAAAAGAGGGATTTACCATTGATTTGAGCAGAGCAGAAGGCGATGAGGTTTGATTCGCTTCACAGACCAGTCTAGAAGAGTGCGTAACTTTAAGGCAGCCAAAAGGAGAAAGAAAATCACAAAATATGTATGGAAATAATTTATGAAAAATTATGTAGAATACCCTTGTAGTTTGAGATCGTTACAAAAAGTACCCCTAATATTAAAAAAGTTGCAAAGAGATACTTGAGGTGACAAATTTGTTGCATCGAAAGGTTTCCATAACAAAATCAAAAAGTATCCCTATATGAAAATCTTAAGATCACTTTCGTATTTTTGTGCAACAGAATTGTCGAGCAGGGGCGACAGCGTGCATGCACTCAAATCCTTAAAAAAAATAGATCAACATTAACATAGGGGCCGTTTGACGGAGTTTTTTTTTGCTCTTTTTTTTCAGTTTTAAAAATTAGGAAAAAATGGGGTGTTTGGTAACTCTTTTTGTTTTCAATTTAAAAACCCACTTTTTAAATTGTAGAGTAAAAAAAAAAAAGAGGAGAAAGCTCTTTTTTTTTCACTTTAAAATTTTTTTTTGAGACCTCCACCACAACGCACCCACCGCCGGCAGCCACCACCCACCGCTGCCCGGCAGCCACCACAACCACCTCCGGCGGTCGGCAGCCACCACCGCCGCCAGACAGCAACCACCGACAGCCACCTCCGGCCGGCGGCAACCACCCCCGGGTGGCCACCTTCGGCAGCCACCACCACAGCCACCTTTGACCGCCGGCAGCCACCACCGGGCAGCAGTGGACGGTGGCCACCACCGTTGGCCGGAGGCCACTCTGGCCACCACCACCGGCAGCCACCTCCGGCAGCCACCGCCCATCGCAGCCAGACAGCAACCACCGACAGCCACCTCCGGCCGCCGGCAACCACCACCGGGCGGCCACCTCCGGCCACCACCGCCGGCAGCGACTGCCGCGACAACCGCTGGCCACCACCACCGTCGACCACCGCTACGCCCCACCACTGCCACCGCAAACCACCACAAAAAAAAAGTCAAAATAAAAAAGGTTACCAAACACCCAAAAGAAAAAAACTCAAAAAAAAAAGAGTTATCAAACACCCACTTCTTTTTGTAAAAAAAAATAAAATTAAGCTGCTCTTTAAAAACTGACCACTGAAAAAAAAAGCTGTGTCAAACAGACCCATAGATACAGATTTTTAGGATTTGTGACTTTGATAACATAGATCTAGGATTTGTAAATAGATCTAGGGTTCATGGTGCATAGATCTAGGGTTTTGTTTGAGTGATAGGCATGAGTGATGGTGGTGGGTACGAGGCAGTGATTATGAGAAGAAAGGGTGGCGATAGCGGGGTTGTATTGGTGGCCAGAGTGAAAAGATGGTTCTGGTCACAGCAACAGGAGTAGGGTGGTGATAGCGACAGTGGGCATAGGTGCAATTAGTTAGGGTTGATGGCGACAGCGGATTGGGTGGGTTGTTGGCCACTACGCGATTGGGTGTGGCTGATTGCTTGCAGCGTGGCGACGGGGCGATTGGACGGAACAGGTGGCAGCGACGATTTTGGGTGAGGCAAGTGGCAGCAACGATTAGGGTCAGGCAAGTGGTGGCAGCGATTGTAGGTGCCCTAATTGGGGTGACGCTGCACAAGGCTGGTCTGAGTGGCAGAGAAGGGTGGTGGTGATGGATGGGACTGGGGTTGTGAGGGTGGGCATTAGGAGTTGGTTAGTTGGAGTGGGAAGAAAATTAGGACTTCGGGAGGGAAGAAGAAATTGAGGGCAATTTAGTCATTTCGTTGAATTAAATCTCTACCGAATGTGCTTCTCAGGACAATTTTTTTGGCAGTTGAAACAAAATTGTCACCATCGGTGTCTCTTTACAACTTTTTCAACCCCAAGGGGATTTTTGCAACCACCCCAAACCAAAGGGTATATGGCATAATTTTCCCAATAAATTTGGAAAATGTTATTTCCATCTCTTTCATGTACTTCTTTTGCTATCCTTTCATCGCTAAAACTATATTTCTAGGGACAAAAAACAAGGTGGATGAGCATGTAAAAGGGTAAAAATAGTAATATTTTTCTTGTCTTCGTACATTTTTTTATATGGTTTCATTTATTTGTTGCTCAAATTTGAAACTTAGTACCTATTAAGAATCGTTCCCTTAGGAGGGACTGGCGTGATAGAGAGGCTAAGAGGCCGTTTGAGATTGATTCTTGAAAGTAAATTTTGATTAAATAATAATCAAATTTTTAGATCAGCTTTGATGCCAAGGAAAGTGGGTTCATAGTCGACGTGAAGGTGTCACAAGGAATGCAGTCCGAGTCAGATGTCAAGTATGGTGATATGGGACACGGCAAAGATAGAGCAAGGGCAGAGACCAAAGGCTTTTCAGATAGAGCCTGAGGGTGGCAGTGCTGTGAGGGCGATGGCGCAGGATGAATACACGACGACAGTCACAGTCCGATGCTTAGGTCCAAAGTCAGGGTCCAATATGTTTCTCTTTCTAGAATTCTAGAGTGAGAAAGTGAAAAATGTTCAAGTGTCTATCCCCAAATGAATTCTCAAGACCTCTATTTATAGAGGTTGAGATGATAATGTCATCACGCGACACATGGTGCTCCCCGAGAGTGACACGTTACTGAGGGGTCAACAGCTGCCGGTACTCCACGGACTGTCGAATCGCATATTCACCCAGCCTGCCCACACAACGTTGCTCTGTCTATCTGGAAAGACTGGCTCCCACAGCGTCGGTGTGGTCAGAGAATCCCTTACAGAGTCCCACAGGCCTGGCAGCGGTGGGAAGACCCGATGCCTAACTGCTAGGCAGACTAGGCATGATGCCTCTGAAGACATGCTCCCGTCTCGAAGTGACCCGGGGGTCATAGTCCATAGGGGTGCCGAAACAAGCCCCCAATGCTGGAGCACATAGGCCAATCACGAAGACACCCTAACGGAGATAGAGTCCCGGAGGAGTCGCCTATCCCGCGGGTGAGTCCTTGTGCCGAAGCACTCGAAGGGCATCAAGGTAGCATCCCGGAGGAGCCGTCTACCCGATAGGCCGAGATAGCATCCCGGAAGAGTCGTCTACCTGGCGGAAGGGGAGTTGAAAAGCTCTTTGGTGGAGATAGTGTCCCAGAAGAGTCGCCTGGAGGAAAGGGGGTTAAAAAGCTGTCTGGCGGAGATAGTGTCTTAGAGAGCGAGCCTATCCCGCAGGTGAGTCCTTATGCCGGAGCACTCAGAGCGCGTCGAGGTAGCGTCCCAGAGGAGCTGTCTACCTGACGGGCCGAGGTAGTTGCCCGAAGGAGCTATCTACCTATCGGAAGGGGAATTGAAAAGCTCCCTGGTGGAGGTAGTGTCCTGGAGGAGTCGCCTAACCCCACGGGTGTGTCCTTGTGCCGGAACACTCGGAGCGCGTCGAGGTAACCTCCCAGAGGAGCCGTCTACCTGGCAGAAGGGCAGTTGGAGAGTTCCTTGATAGAGATAGTGTCTCAGAGGAGTCGCCTATCCCCGTGGGATGTTGCACAGCATGTTCCACATCCATGGCAAGGGCACATGGTGTGGTGCCCAGGGAGCATGTAACATGATTGTGACGCATGGGCGAGATGAAGTGCGTATGGTATCGGGGGCACGACATTGTTACAGAGAGCCTGGGGGCACGACAACATTAAGGCACGACACACGGGAGCGACAGAGTGTGTAAGGTATCGGGGGCACTGTAGTATGACAAGGAGCCAAGGGTGTGACCGTATCAGTGGCGCGGTGCATGGCGCGACAAAGTGTGTAGGTGACGGCATTGACGATGGGAGTCGCGGAGACAGCACGCCTACGAGGAAGACGGGGGTCGCAGAGATAGTGCTCGGGCGACAGGCGACGAGTGTCGCGATGACGACGCCTGGGTGACAGGTAACGAGCTTCACGAAGTCGGCGCACAGACGTAGGCACGGGGTGTAGCGGAGACGGCGATAGGCAACGAGTGTCGCAGAGACGACGCCCGGGCGACGAGCATCGTGAAGTCGTCACAGGCGACAAACGTCGGCGAGTTAGCAAGGACGATGGACGTCATGGAGTCCCTTGAAGAGAAGTGCATGTCCTAAGGGGAAGGCCTAAGGCCAACCCTTAAGGGAAGGCTAAGGCCACCTTGGGGGAAGGCCAAGGCCAACCTTGGGGAAAGGCCAAGGCCAACCCCAAGGGCGTCGACCCCAAGGGGAAGGCCAAGGCCCACTTCCTTAGGCAAGTGCCAAGGCACACTGATAGGCAACGACGACATGCGACGGTCGAGGCGCAATGAGGAGTCTCGCAAAAATGAGTTTCTTCGTGACGAAGTAACGTAACAAAACTGAGAAGTGCACATAACCTGAGCATGCATGTTTTAACGGTTGGAAGCGTTGAATATTGACTGTTGATTGTGCGGACATGTCATGAAAAATAGAACCCTAAGTGGGCCCTTAGGTGCAACCAAGATAGGTTAGGAACAAGCTTTAATCTATTATAAGCAGAATAGATTAAAATTTGTTAAACGTGTTTTGATAAAAATTGATGAAAATAGGTCTAGTGTGGTAAAATTATCATATAATTTAAATTCAAAATGGGGATTTAGTATTTGTTTATATGTGAGGATATTTTGGTAATTCTCTTTTTCAAACATGATTCTTGAAAACTGATTAAATCAGAATCCAAAAAAAATAAGGATTCTGGATTTATTAAATTTTGAGCACATTAGAGCAAATTAATTTTTTTATCAAACATTTAAAACTTAATTTAATCTGAATTTAAACAAGTTTGACATTTTTAAAATCAATCTCAAACACCTTTTAAGTGAGATTGGGGGTAATTATATAGGAGTAATACTTTTGATGGTCCTTGCTTGTCGAAAGCATTGAACTTAGGCTGTACAATTTTTTCTACACATTTAATAACAAAAAGGAGTGGGGAGGATTGAACTTGCACATCCCAAAATGCTGACAAAGTAATGTTTAAACTCATTCTTGAAAGCCATTGAAAGTAAGCTAAGGCCCGTTTGACACTCATTTTTTTTTTCAATTTTATAAACTGGAAAAAATAAACCCGTTTGGTAATCAATTTTCGTTTTTCTTTTCTTCAGTTTAAAAAATCAAATTTTAAATTAAGACTGTTTTTGAAAACTCCAAAAATGAGTTTCGATTTTTACTTTTGATTTTTATTTTGAAACCACCACCTTCCCACTGCCGGCCGCCACTGCCACCGCCACTATCCACCACCGACGACCATTGCCAGCGTTTGTCGGCTGGCAGGCTACCGCCACCTTCGGCCACGTCACGCCACACTTCACTACCGACACCTCAAACCACCACCAAAGAAAAAATTCAAAATAAAAACTGGATAATCAAATACCAAAAAAAAAAACTCAAAATAAAAACTGAGTTATCAAACAAGCACTTGTTTTTGTAAAAATAAAAAAATAAACTGATTTTGTTTTTGTTTTTTTTTTAACTGAAAATGTTGTCAAACGAAGTCTAAATTTTCACAAAGCAAATACTTAAAACCATCATTAATGGAGCATTAAGAGGAGATCTAGGACTGGATGTCAACAGTGTATTGTTAGACATGACAGAAGATGCTTGATAAGAGAATTCTATGGACATCGGCAAGAACCAAAGTTTGAATACCGAAGTGTGAGGTATACGGAAAGGACTTTGTATAGCCAAAAGGAAGAGCCGACCAAGAGTGACTCTTGAATGTGACTCAGCATTGGCACTTCACTGATCAGGGAGTCATCCCATGCATGCACCGGCGTTGGATTGCCCATACAAATTTTTTTTTTGGTTATATTGGATTGCCCATACATCGTCAAATGCTATATATGTATGACTTGACCCAATGTATGACTTGACCCACAACGGGAGTCGAGACAAGAGAATCAATGTACAAACTACACCACAAATGTAGACCTAGACAAAGTAGACTTCGTGGTGTACATCTCAGACACTCGTGTGTAAACGGTGAATAGCCCTGTTCTTGCTAAAATGTGTAGAGTTATTTTTTACCGACATTCCAAATAAATTTGTACAAATATTTAAATTTATATCTATACTATTTATAAAAGTATGAATATCGTAAATTATTTCTGGACGATTATGTCCTCTGTTAATTTTATCAATAACACTTTTACCCTCCTTTATGACTCCCGAATAAATTTGGTTAAAATTAAATAAATATTGAATAATGAATCCAATTATATACATTGAAAAATGAAAAGTAAAGAAAAACAAAACAAAAAAAATTCCTTTATTACTCGCTTTTTAATTTGATTGAAATAAAATAAATATTAGAAAATAAATTGGGTAATGAGAGTTGTGATTATTTTTCCTTACATTTTTAGGTTAGTAAATAATTAACCAATTGACAAACTGAAAAACAAAAACAAAGCAAAAAAAATTGAAATACATGAAATGTCAGTTAAGAGATAAAAGGCTGTTAGAAAAACAAAAACAAAAAAATAATATTAAATATGCATCAAAAAATGAAAAAAAAAAATATGGCGCAAATTTGAATTGAAAATTTATTCAGTTACGCACATGGTCTTGAAAATTATAAATCTTAAGTACATATCATAAACCAATTTAATTGATTACAAAAATAAAGACGTAGATTTATTCTTTTAATTTTTTTATTTACTTTTCTTTTCAGCAGTATCATCAAATATTTCTTCAATACAAAAGTCTACAAAGAAGATTTTCAGATATTAAATGGATTACAATTGCGAATATCAAATATACATTTATTCTAAAACAAGTCACAAAAGAAATATAAATATAAATATATTATATTATTTTGATCCCAAAAAAAATAATGATATCAATTCAAAAATTATCGCTGACCAAATTTATGTGCAACGCACGTGCTCACTACTAGTAAATATAAAAAGGACAAAAACTTGAAAAAGAAAAAAAAAAGGTTTCCAAGTTAATTAGTGGATTTTTTTGGCTTATTAGCCTAGGAACTCATGCAAGTGATGTAAGCAGCCCTTGCAAACACAACTCAAGATCATGTATATCATCTGAAGTGTCCCACCGAGGAAGAAACGCAAAATCCATGACAAATCCGCAAGGTAGAATTTTTATATTTCACTAAATATTATATCTTCGACAATCCTTCAGATATTTGAAATGTCGTAAGGATTGATTAACTAAAATTTTACGCAATTCTTTGCGCTCCATCGGATGATATGTTTCAATTATTTCTGAAGGCCACATAATATTAACGAGGACGCATTAACTTAAGGGTATTATCTATTTTGTTGGATGGACAAGGCACAATCGATATTCCGGTAATGAAATCAAAACTAACCAAAAGTTAAATATTTTGGTGTACAGAAGCAACGTTTCCGACCTGGAACATTAGATATGCTACAACATAATGGTTTCTTGTTTCTCTTAGATCACCCACCCACCCACATCAGTCTCTTTTATTTAAAAGTATCAGGACTAATATCTAAAAACTTGCAATATATATTTACTAAAAGCATAGCTGTCCTAATTTTTTTTTTTGGTACAAAGGAAAGATAAAAGCAGTTTACTTGGAGGGCCTCACGAATGCCACTCCATACAAATCAGCCAAAATCAGGTTGTTCAGATCTCTAGGAGTTTCAGTGATGTGAACATATTGTTCATTTTGTTCGGCACCTAGGTTCGCTAGAAAATCGGCACACTGATTGCCTTCTCGCATGGTATGAGTGATGGCATTTCCCATCTGCCTGATGATAGTCCTGCAGTCTTCCACCAAAGCTCTAAGAGGGTGATTCTGTATCTCTTGTTCCATGATAAGCTGTAATGCGGAAGTGGAGTCAGTCTCAATTGTTGCTTGCTGCCAGTTTCTCTCTCGGATGGTAGTGAGCCCTCTGTGAATACCCCAAACTTCAGCATTTAGACTAGTGTTGTGTCCAATGTTTCCAAAGAAGCCTTCTAACCATCTTCCTTGGTCATCTCTAATTATCCCTCCATAACCACTTTGGCCCGGGTTACCCTTGGATGCTCCATCCGTATTGATTTTAATGAATCCTGCATCTGGAAATTTCCATCTAATCAGTTTGGTTGTAGTAATAACATGATTGCTTGATGTTAAATGAAAAGCTTCAGATACTTCCCTTGCGAACTTTCTGCTGGAGTATAAAGCTTCCATGGTGCTTGCACTATGATTGTCAAAGACTTTTTTGTTCCTGCATTTCCAGTTAGTCCACATAATAGAGATGAAAAGAATATTCCAGGGGACACCGTGGCCATGGTTAGTTTTCAATTGGAGCCCTTTCCAAAACCAGTGTATCACATGAAGGTTATGAATTTGTTTCATTTGGTTGTTGTCCAAGCTTTTGGACCATAAATCAGAGGCATGAGAACAACTCCATAGGACATGCAAGGTGGTTTCTTCACAAGTGTAACATCTGGGGCATAGATTAGAATCTGTCATCCCTCTATTTTTCCTAAGGGAATTGGTGGGCAATCTATCATGAAGAACCGTCCAAATGAAACATTTAATTTTTTGGGGTATGGGCATGCTCCAAAGCTTTTTCCAGTAGTTTATGGCATATAAGTTTTGGGTAGAAAGAGATGTGGTCAGCAGGTCAAAAACCTCTTTGGTCGAGAAGGTGCCATTACCTGAAAGACCCCAGCTAGGGGTATCCTGAATAGTACTAAACTTAGCAAGAGGGGTGTTGATGATGTCACCTTTCTCAGACGAAGATATGTAGTCCTTAATCGAATTGATGTTCCAAGCTTTATCATCAATGATACTGAAAACTTTGATATCCTTATCACCTCTTTCACTAATCTGATTTAAAGGTTTGGTACCACACCACCAATCCTCCCACAAAGATATGTTAGCCCCATTCCCAACTATCCATTTGATACCTTTCACAAGGATTCCTGATTATTTAGAATGCATTTCCAGATGCTAGAGGCTCTTTTCCTTTTTTCCCATTCCCTAGGATTGTTAGTGATTTTATACTTATCTTTTAGCACCTCAATCCAAAGTTTCTGTTCCCCTTTTATGATTTTCCAACCAAGTTTAGATAGCATAGCAATGTTATTGTCCCTAGACTTCCGGATGCCTAGACCACCAAGGTTCTTATGTTTACTCACAGTGTCCCAGTTGACGAGGTGGATCTTTTCGGAGCTGGAGGTGTCACCCCATATAAAGTTTCTGTTGAGTCTATCAAGCATGTGACAAGTAGCCATAGGAAAAGGGTTGGTTTGCATAGTGTAAATGGGGAGGGCAGCAGTGACTGCCTGCACCAAGGTAACTCTACCACCCAAAGACAGTAACTTAGATTTCCAGCCTGCCAACTTGTTCTGAACTCTTTCAATGAGGTAAGAAAAATTGCGCTTAGATAGTCTATTGTGAATGAGAGGGATGCCAAGGTAAGATCCGAGATTGGCACTAATGGGGATCCCACATATGGCACTTAGGCTATAGGCCTCATGCCTGGGAATATTACTGGACACAAACATTTTAGATTTAACAAAATTAATACTCTGTCCAGCTTCAGCACAGAAAATGTTAAGGACCTCAAGCATATGCTTACAGTTTTTCTTGTTAGCTTTAGCAAAAAGCATGAGGTCGTCAGCATAAAAAAGATGGGAAATAGAGGGGCCCTTTTGAGAAGCCCTTAATCCAGTCCTTTTTTTTTTTTCATGTGTTTTCATACAAATGAGGTTTGAGAGTCTTTCCATACAAAGAACGAAGATGTAAAGGGATAGGGGGTCTCCTTGTCTTATACCTCTCCCAGGTTTGATGGGGTTGGTAGTGTCCCCATTCCAAAGAAAATTCATGAGATTCCCCACAATACAGTCCATGATTAGCTCTATGAGGGTATTGGGAAATTTAAATTCTTGGAGAGTGTGAAGAATAAAATCCCATTTTAATTTATCATAAGTCTTTTCCATGTCGATTTTCCAGACCATGCCACCATGTTTTCCTTTTTTTGGAGTTAAGGGAGTGAAGAATTTCCTGGGTGATGCATATGTTGTCAGAGGTATGTCTTCCAGGAAGGAAGCTGCTCTGGAAAAGGGCTGATAATATCGGCAAGCAAAGGACGAATTCTGTTGACAATGATCTTGGTGATAATTTTGTAATTCACGTTAAAGAGGCTAATGGGTCTGAATTGCGAAATTTTTTCAGGTAGATCAACTTTGGGTATAAGGGCAACCAGGACATTCTTATCCTGGACAGGAAGTTGCTTATTTTGGAAGCATGTCTTAGCATAAAGGCAGATAGAAGGTCCGATCTCAGTCCAAAATTTTTGATAGAGCAGGGAGGGTATCCCATCGGGACCAGGGGCCTTATTGGCCTTTATCTCAAAAGTGGCTCTCTTAATTTCAAAGTTTTCCACAGCTTTAGATAGAGAACATAGGGTGTCAGGACTTAAAGACGCATTATTAATCCATTTAGGATATTGCCTGGTAGGTTCAGTATCCACAAAGAGGTTATTGAAATTAGATGTGATGATATTTTTTAGATCTTCAGGGTCGTCAGTCCAAACATTATTGCTATTTTTGAGTCCTTCAATTTTATTCCTTTTCCTTCTTTTGAGGGTAGTCACGTGGAAAAATTTAGTGTTTTTCTCACCAAGAGTTAAAGATAGGGCTCTGGATTTCTGGAACCAGAAGATAGCTTCCTGATTAAGGATGTTATTATACTCTCTTTTAAGGTCTCTATCGAGTTGTTCAAGATTGAAATTGAAGTGGTTAGATAAGGCCAATTGTATGCCATTCAATCTGGCCAGGATACGTCTTTTCCTTCTGAAGAGATTACCAAAAATATCTTTATTCCAAATAATGGCAAGGTTCTGAAACTTTTGCTTGGCAGGGTTAAGGGCAGCATTATTGTCCCAAGCTTTCTTAACAATGGTTTTGAAATTTTCATGTTCGAGCCACATGGCTTCGAGGCGGAAGGGTCTATTACGAGTATTTAACTTAGCAATGCCATGTAAATGTAAAATTAAAGGAGAGTGGTCCGAATACATACGTGGCATGTTTATGATGGTGGCCTCAGGAAACTTGATTCTCCAGTCGCTGTTCGCAATGGCACGGTCCAGGTGTTCTTTGGTGTTAGCGAAGCCATGGCACCCGTTATCCCAGGTAAGCTTCGGTCCTCTGCTTCCCAGGTCCATGAGCCCACAATTGTTAAGGTTATTGTTGAACATTTGGCACCCCTGAAAGTCGTTGAAAGGGGTGAAGCTTCGACGTTTTGACGAACCAGTATAATCGTTAAAATCTCCCGCAGCGACCCAAGGAACAGAGAAAGAGTCGACAAAGTCAGACAGGTTTTTCCAAAGTTCAGTTCGGGTAGCTTGGTGGGGGCTGCCATAAACCGCAGAGAAGAACCAGATGTCGAAGTTGTTTTCTTCACTTCAACGTGGACCACCTGACTGTGAGATGGATAGGGGTGACCGTGACTTCCTGAGGGTTCCAAAGGACCCAGATTCCCCCAGAGCGGCCTTGAGGGTCAACAATGCTGGAGCTAGACAGACCAAAGTTTTCAAAAAATCTTTCCATCGTATGAAATTCAACCTTAGTTTCCATCAAAGCGACGATATAAGGTTTGAACTCCTGAAACAACTATCTGAAGTTGTTCTTAAATCTTTTATTTCTGGCGCCTCTTACATTCCAGATTAACGCTGTCATCGAGTGGTTGTGCAAAATATCCTCTTCAATAAAAGGAAGTTTACCTTTCAGCAGAGATTTCATTTTCTCCACTCCAAGAACAGGATGCGTCAAGGCTGACATCCTTATTTCTGAGGGGGCTTCTGCTTCGATCCTCTTTCCTGTCTTTGGTATCATTCTGAAACTCTCTATTAAGGTCTCTATCACGGTAAAAACTATCAGTTCTTCTTCGATCACCTCCAATCCCATAAAATTGAGTTTTCAAACCTCGATTTGTTTCCTCATCGCTGTGTTGCAGGAGATGAGGGTCAGGGGGCTTATTTTCCTGGACAGTAAGGGGGGTCGTATCAGTGGGTGTTATGGCTTCGACTAAGATCGCGGTATAGGGGGAAAGGTGGTGAGACCTGATCTGGGTGGGATGCGGCGCTTCACGAATAATGTCTGTAGGCTTAGGGTTTTCTGTGTGAAGGTCATTAGCTTGAATTGAGATAGGTGGCATGATCATGGCTGTAGAAGTATCCAGACAAATAGATGTGTCTAGATCTTTAGGACTCAAAGACTGAAGCACTTGCTTCTTAGGATTGTTGGCATAAGGCTGCTGGTTGGTCATGGGCTGAGGGTTAAGAGAGCCCTATCTTCCAATGGTTGCTTGGTCCAGTAATGGGTTAATTTCACTTGGGACTGGGATAGAGTTTTCGGGGTTGAGGGCCTCAAATCTGTTCTGGTTTTTCCTGGGCCCCTGGTTTGGGCCTTCACTTATTTTCCTTTGCCCCATAAGGCTGTTTTCTGTGTGTTTTCGTTGGGCATTAGGCCCGAACCGATGTGCTTTCCTCTTGACTATCATCCAGGTCGCATAGCTAGGTTTTTGCAGGCTCTGAGCAGATCTGGTAGCTGTCTCTGTCAATTCATGGACGTTGCTATTCAGCACGTTGGTTTTTTGCAGGTTACCGTTGGTATTTGTCAAATTGCCGGGATTTCTATGGGAATTGGGCTCCGGTGTGATCATCTTGTCCGGCCAGTGGATGCAGTTTTCTTTTCGGTGTCCCACGCGTCCACAATCAAAGCAGATTTGCTGGAGGAATTCATACTCCACTTTGTATTCCTTGCCGGCGAGCAAATAGGTTGGGATAAGGGGCTTTGACAGATCAATTTCAACGCAAATACGAGCGTATTTGCCTCTGATGGATGTAGCTGTGTTGAAGTCAACCTTTATAGGTCTACCAAATTTGGCAGCAATTCTTCGTAACACAAGTTCACTGTAGTATTCTATAGGTAGTTCAGGTAATCGGAGCCATATTGCAGTAGAGGCTTCTACGACTTCCGAAGGCTTGAAATTGGGCTCCCATTTGCGAACAGTGAGGTAGTGGTTGAGAATTATCCAGGGACCTCCATTTAGTGCATGAGAAGCATCCTGTGTAGAATCGAATTTGAGTAAGAAGAACCCATCATCGAGATATATCATTTCAAAATCTCCCTGTAGATCCCAGATAGCTTTGAGTCTTGTGGTCAGTGCTCTGTATCCAATGTTTTTACCCAGTAATTTGATTATAATGGATTCCTGCCACTGTGCCCTTATAGAGTGTATGAGGGTTGATGGTAGGATGATTTCAGGAATGCAATCTCTATTCGGGTGTTGGGGGGGATTGGTGTTATCCGAAGCTTCGTCGAAGGAAGGGTCTTCCATTTCGTCAATAAAATAGACTGCTTTGTTTGCTTGGCTTTTGAAAACCGCGTCTCTATATGATTTGGTCTGAGTAGTAAACGAAGGTTGAAGTGAAGATGGGGGGTGGGGACTAGAGCTCCATTGTCTTGAAGAGGGGGTATTGATTCCATGACAGAGTCGGTTGTGGGCCGTGTGATGCAGTCTGGTTGTAAGTCAGAGTTGCTTTCTCTTGGCCCTAATTCTATTTCTCCCATAATAACATCTTTCTCTTGTCTCTTCGCACCCTCATCGTCTTTAAGGCTTTGATGAGCTTTCTTGACTTTCTGAGAGTTTCTCTCACCACCATTAGTACACAAAGGCTGAGTCTTCTGGACAGGGGATGCAGATATTTCCAAATATTTTAGTGCTTTTGGGTAAGAGATCTCCATTTCATGATCAATAGATTCTTCTTCTTCCGCATCATCAGTAGAATTCCAAAATTTTCCAGGTAAACAAGGAGCGGGCGGAGGGTCAGGTCTTGGAGGGCTAGGGTGAGACGGATCAGAAATGGGGTTAGCTGGGGGAGATTCATCGCCGACCAAAGGGGGATGGGGGTTGAAGGACTGAGGGGGATGGTCGGGGATAATTCTCGGAGCTGATTCCACTGTTTTCATATCCTAGTACTTCTAGTCTTCGTATCAACCTGCATAGCTGTCCTAATGAATCCGCTTTAGCGTATGATGAAGCCAGAGTTATATGTTACTCCAAGTTGGCCCCTTGTTCACGTGCCTGCCTACACATCTCCACACATCAAACGCAACAGAAAGTCAAGAGAAAGAAGAAAAGAAATGAAAAGAAAAGAAAAGATTTGAAGTCAGCAATGCTCGACACTCGTGATCCCGACCACAAAATTCTCAATCAAACGGCCACACACACCTCAACTTAGATCCCAAATCGAACACACACACACACTACCCCACTTCAGACAACCGCCGATCTATGCACACAAACAAACAAACACACACACAAAACACACACTGTTTTAGATCACTTATGGATCATTGAATCAGTGATTACTCGCTGATCACACTCCCAGCCTGAAATCTAGAGCCCCCCGAGAAAAGCTCAAAACGCCATAAAGCCAACTCCACTGAAACCCAAGAAGAAAATGGGTTTCACAATGGGCCTGAACCTCCTCCTCTTGCTTGCTATGGTGGCCACCAACATCCTCTCTCTCTACCACCTCTCCTCCATCCTCCAGTCCAAACCCCCCACCCCACTTCCAGTCCCTGACCACCTCCTCCACCAGCTCCAAACGATACGCGCCACAATCAACCACCTCACGCGCCTCCAACCCACCACCACCCCCACTACTACGAAAAGACCCTCCATCCCATCTGACCTCCTCCTCTACACCCACCTGTCCCCCATTGCCTCCTCCTGCCACCAACACCCTGACCTCCTCCACAAGTACATGACCTACACTCCCTTTTCACTGTGCCCATTAGACTCCTCACTAGCCGAAGCTCTGATCCTCCGTGGCTGCCACCCTCTTCCCCGCCGCCGTTGCTTCACCAAAACACCGCCCAGCATACCCACCTCATTACCCACAAACCCTTTTGGCCCCATCCCAGATAATGCCATTATATGGAACCCCTACACCTGCAAAACCTTCTATTGCCTAAACCCTTACCTGGGCTTTGACCCAAAATCAGAAAAGTCCAAGTTTGTCACCTACAAGTCAGATCTGGATCTCCCCATACAGCAATTGCTAGCAATCGCAAACTTGAGTTATAGTGTTGTTCGATTGGGGTTGGATATAGGTGGTGGGACCGGGACTTTTGCAGCACAAATGAAGGGGTTCAATGTGACTGTTTTGACCACTACCATGAACTTGGGGGCGCCTTATAATGAGGTGGTGGGGCTTAGGGGGTTGGTGCCGCTGCACACACCGCTGCAGCAGCGGCTGCCGGTGTTCGACGGGGTGGTGGATATAGTGAGGTGTGGGCATGGTGTGAACAGGTGGATACCGGTGACAGCTTTGGAGTTTTTGTTTTTTGATGTGGATAGGGTGTTGAGGGGCGGGGGGTACTTTTGGTTGGATCATTTTTTCAGTAAAGGAGTGGATCTTGAGAAGGTTTACGGGCCGTTGATTGGGAAGTTGGGGTACAAGAAGGTGAAATGGGCAGTCGGAAACAAGTCGGATTCGAGTGGGGTGAAGAATGGGGAGGTTTATTTGAGCGCTCTTTTGCAGAAGCCGGTGTCCAAATGATCTGAGGTAATGTGGGCTCTTTGGTTTTTGAAATCTTAGTTTTTTGTGTGCTTAGATCTTGATTATTTAATTTCTTTCCTTATTCCCTTATTCGGATGGTTAAATTAAATATCTGAACCAAGAAGAAACATGCCGGGAATGATTTAATTATGAAAATGCCATGGGAGATGAACTTGGAACATTAATGTTCATGTAATGTGTAGAATTACAAGTACCATATGTGCTTTTGTTTTGTTCCGGTGGAGGAATTTTCTGTATGTATTACATTTAAGTCTTTAGTTCACTGAGTTCAATCTATGAGAACAAGTGGAGAAAGACAATTTCTTGACAATAGTATTCAAGACGTGGATCTCATCAAAATCTACCTAGAAATCCACCTGGAATGTGAAAAGAATTTTTAAATGGCTGGGAAGTAATTAATTAAGTGTAAGTTGCCGTGAATATGAGAATGTGATAAGAGATGCAGTTGAAACATTAGTGAGGATAAGTGACTTGAGATTTTATATATGGACGGTGTCAGATTATTCCCCTGGCTTTGAAGGAGAGGTGGTGTGGTGTATTAGCTTTTTCTCTTCCTGTTGGACGCAATCTGGAATTGAGATCCCTCGTCAGTGTGTACTTCATCCATAGTATCGGTCTAAGAAGATAAGTAGAATAGGCAATGGCATGTTGGGGAACTCATTGGGGAATTTAAGTATGAAAATGCTATGGGAGATGAAGTTGGAACATTAATGTTCATGTAAGGTAAGGAATTACCAGAGTCGTGTGTGCATATGTCATGTTCCGGTAGTATGAATTAACTATAGTACTGTATAAAGTCTGTAGTTCATTAAGTATCAGTCCATGAGAACAAATTAAAATGTAGAAATACAATTCATTGACAAGATTATTCAAGATGTGGATCTCATCCAAATCTACCCGGAAATCAACCTGAAGATAAGTAGAATAGGGAAAGGCATGTTGGAAAACTAATTGGGAATTTCTTCTGATCCCAATCCACTGGGAACCAAATGCGAAATATTCAAAGTTCTTTTCAACTTTGCCTTAAGAGTAACTATTATCATTCTTTTAGAAGTTTCTACTTTGGTATGATTACCTTCCGGCGGTTAGAAAAGTCCATCCCTCGGATACTTCTACTCACCTGACAATCACAGCCACTAAAATGCAATTTAAGTATGAAGTTAGCTTTTGCTGAGTTATCTCCGAGGCTCCTTTAGCAGATTTAGAAGCAATTATGTGCTGTCTTACCTTCCGGATCGGTACAAAACCTCGTTTGAATGTTCTAGATGGATAAGAGGGCTGATGTGAGGCTCGACCGACGATACCGATTTTGGGAACGGCCAGTGCCAAGTCACTGAATGGGTAAGTCACCAGTTTTGGCGAGCCGTATCTGTCAAAACTCCCTCGACAACAAAAAAGATAGAACTTGTTATTATAAGACATAATTATGTTTGTTCTGCATGCCGCATAATTTATGAAAACAAAAATGAATTAGTGATAAATGATAATTTTCTTCTTGTTTTTAACTCTTATAGCTTCTTATATTAGACTTCCTCCCAAAATTTTCTCTTACCTACTCCATGATGCCAATCTCAAGTACTCAATAGATATGGCCTTGAAGTAAATGGAGAGAATGGTAGTGTATGAAGATGGACATATAGATTTTCTCAGAGGAATTGAGTTAATTTGCCTATCGTGCATCGATTTTACTACCTGGTACAAATTTCACAGTAACATCCAGGCATCCTGAAATTTGAATGATTTAGTTTTTACTGTTCATAGGTATATGATGCTATAGATAGTCATTTTCGTTACGTACTTCATCAGTCACATAATTGTAACACTGCATTCAGAGTTGGCCACAAGATCGATACCGTAAGTTTTTGGTTTTGAGAGTGCTAACGCAAAACTGAATCATACAGACACGTAATCCAGACCTAGTCTGCAATGATTTGGTTGGCTGTACGAGAAGTGCTTGGACTACAAATGCTGATTTGTTGTTCTAACTACACACTGGATTTGCTACTTCTTACTCTTACATGGTGGTGCTGTGATCTTGCAGATACGACCATAACCGCGTAGTTGGCAAGAATTGCTATCGTGAATGAATCAAAGTTGCCCATCTATACTTGAAAAGCTGAATCCAAGTGCATTTATGCATTGGATGTGGGTAAGTCTTTACCAAGTTCTCGTGGATGCAAAGGTCTGAAGGAAAATGGCGAATGGGACGGACGGCCTTCGTAATTTTTTCCACATATTAGTTAGATTAACAAGGTTGATTCTCGAATTCTTTTGTACATTTTATGTGTAATTGCTGGAGGTTCTATCCAAACTGTAAAATAGTAGTACAAGAGGAAGCAATGTGATTGCCAGCAATCAAAAAGCCTGAAAAAGTGCACAGGGAAAATGCAGGGAGAATGTTCACTTTCCTGCACCATTTCCTGCAAGTTAAATTTTTGTAGCGATTGCTATAGTCCATTTCATCTCAACTAGTTCACCTCAACTTTTCACGAGGCTTAATTGCATTTCAAACGTCGTGGTTTTCCGAAGTTGCAGCTCTCAGAATCCTAAGATTTACGTTTCGTTGCAATCATGCAACCAACGGAAAAGAGAAGAATGGTGACTTAGGTCTGAATCGTCTTCAACACCATAGGTCAACGAAGTCTGCTTTTAAAACGAGCATACTTGCTGCTGCGCAGCATCACCGACCGACTTTGACCACTTGATCGCCACAACACCCTTGTACCGAAATCACTAACTGCCATGTCCAACACCACCTCAAATATTTGCACCGACCCACGACCGTTGCCCTCACCTTTGCCGGCTCCCAAACCCAAATACTCCAAAACTACCCCCCCCCCCCCCTGAAATCCACATTCGAACTCAAAATCTCTTGGAATTTGAGTGTGCTACAGTTATGGAAGAAACCATTAGAGAATGATATCAGTCAAGTGACCAGTTCAGCTCTTGAGTAGAAAACCAAAAGAAAGAAAAGACTGATATGTAGTGCGCCAAGTTACTCAGTTTGTGTGAGCATGTGCTACTCAATGAGTTCACGTCAAGAGCATGAAAGGACGTGAGGTAACACCAGACAGGATACAATACGTCTTCTTTTATATCTATCAGACTTGTAATATGTTTAACAGATGCTAGTTGTCCACTGGAACCGCCGCAATCCCCATAGCAACTCAAACCTTTGCACCCTTAGCACGAGTTCACCATTTTGGCTCCGAATGGTACGTGTACAGCTTGGCTATTTAGCTCATGGGATGAACCACGGCATGACTATCTCCGGTGTTTTGATCACTTGTAGCACTATAGCATGAATACTATGACACAGCAGAGACAACATGATGGGGTCTCCCGTGTGACTTAAGATGATTTTTGAATATAAATGTTTAATCGCAGTATGTAAATATTTAACTACGTAACTCTTCCTGCTGATAAAAAAAACAGTTCTATCTTAAAACCAAAAGAAGTCGAGAAGATGTCTGGATAAAGCGGAGAGAATGTGAATAACCCACTATCAGCAGTGTGTGGTGCTTTTGAGTTGCATTCACGATTTTTGAATGTAAATGTTCAATCACATTATGTAAATATTCAACTATATAATTCTTTCTGTTAATGAAAATGCAACCGTATCTTAAAACAAAAAGAGTCAAAAAGATGACTGAATATAGCAGAGAGGATGTGAATAACCCACTATCGATAGTGTGGTGCTTTTGAGCTGCATTCACGATAATATGAATGAATTACACGACGTGTCAAGTGACCAGGTGATGATTGTGGTGTTGGTAGGTTATATTATTGGTGGTTGTGAGTTTAAGACTTACCGCGAAGATGTCCAACTAAAATGTCATTAAAGAATGGAGGTTTACGGTGATGACGATGGTTAGCTACACTTTAGCGATAAATAATGACGACGATGACAATGAGGAGCTGAAAAGGTAGTTAGACCCTTCATTTTACACCACTTCCAATAGGAGATAAACCTCGATATTTTGAAGGTAATGTGAAAATATCACGATTTTAGCTGTAAGTTTTGAAAAACCACAGGGTTTAGAGTGCAAATAAGCTCTTTCATAATATCTTTAAAGATACGTAAAAGGCACCAGATGCTCTCTCTTGATCAAGAACATCCGCTTCATGGTACCTGCTGATTAAACCTGCCGGATAAAAATCCTCTACTGTACAGCTACTGTAACAGTATTACTGACAAAGATTGTCACTAAAAAGGTACAAAATTATTTTGCCGCTGTTGTTAAAATTATAGTGACAATCTTTTAGCGGTAAAATACATTTAATAATAATTTTCTGTTACATCTGTAGGGCAAAAGATCCTAATTCAAACCGGCCTAGTATTTTGGCATGGTACATAGACCTCCCGAGTGCATCTTAAATGGGATCTTACGATGATCACAATCGAACAATAAACTTCTCTGTATTACACTCCGATCATCATATCATGCTTTCAAAGCAATAAAAGGAAGCCCTGTTGTTTCACATTGTTTACTAGCAAACAGCGGATGGTTTCGGACCACGATATTTTAGAAAAAAAAGAAAACGATATAAATTTTGGACATTTTGACGTACAGATCCTCTGGAAACCCCATACAGATGAACAACATTAAACTAGAAAACCTCGTGATAGATCAGAAACATTAAACTAGCTCTGTTTAGGTAGTGCCTCCCAGGAGGATCTTGCACAAGAGGCTCCATTCAGTTCCATACAGACCAAGCATTTGCTTATTTACAAAAAAACTACTTAAAAATGACGACTCATTCAGCAACTTTCTTACTCAAAAGGTGATGCAGGTCAAGACCGTTGATCTTGGCAGCGAGTATGAAATCATTTTCTGTAAGACCACCTGCACAAGCGTACGAAACAGTAAAAACTTCTTCCAAGTGAATGCTAGCGGGTACATTTCAAGCATACTAAAGATAGGCAACATTGGCACTGACTCCAACTTGTTCCCTTATGTTTGAGAGGGTTAGGTCTTGGGTTTTCAATCGAAAATGTAATGTCAACACGCGCTCGTTAAAACCAATCAAGCACTTATCACATGTCATCAACGAATCGATACACGAATAATGTTATGTAAACTGGAGGTGGTAGCTCAGCAATCAGCTTGTACAACTAGAAGTACAAGCCTGAAAAAGAGCAGAATACTAGCCTGAAGAACAAAATGATTTTATGAATTTCTAAAGCCTGTTATATCTGTTCAACAAAATAAGAAGGGATGTAATAGTGTCATGATCTGTGTACGTTGCTAATGATCAAGGGTCACAAATTCTCAGATAAACTTCCATATATGCAAACACTCGCATAGATTTCAAGAAAATTAAGGTAATATAGGGTGTGCAACTATAACTTCGCCACATTTTACTCTTATGTCTTTTTTGCGCAATAAAGCGATAGCCTCAAACGATAACTTCCACCTAAAACTTTCTGTACGGTGCCAAGTGGCATAAATTTGAAAGAAGAGACATCATTTCAGACCAAGCAGATCAAACTCTCACCATTACTCCCTTAGATGTTATGAAATGATATATTGAGAAGAAAAAACAGGTTACAACAAAATTTTCCGGCATTCCTTACCAACAGAGTGAGTCCATATATCAATTTTCACATTGTTCCATCCAACAAGGTGGAGATCCGGATGATGACCTGCGTTGGAACATAATAACTGCTCACAACATGTAATTACCAAAACATAACACAGAAAGAAAAAAATGCTGACAGGACATGTTAGCGCAAGTATGTGGTAATACTGAGCAAGTTATGAACTTATGTTTGACTGAATTGGTTCCAAACAAGTCTGGCTTCTACTCTTCGGAAAGTCGAGACCGACCTTTAATCAATTACCATTCTGTTCATAGTAGTATATGCTGAATTTGATCAACTACTTGTTAATCAACTATAATATACGCAGCATTTCTGGTATAAAACTTAAAGCATATTAAATATCAGGGTAATTTAGTACAACCTGAATAGGCAAGCCCGTGTTTAGAAACATTTTACAACACAAAACCTTGAGAATCTTGATACAGGAGAGAATTACTGTTACCAAAAAGAATGGCATCAAGACGCCCAAATGAAAAGGAAAATATAGTCTGATATGCCTGCCAAGTATCTACTATATTCGAAATAAAGTATAGACCAAGGCATCTTTGAGCTCAATATGTGTTTGCTTGTTCTTCGCGCTCAAACGGCTTGAAGAGCTCGCGGCAAGTCCAATAAAAATGTTTGCTTGATAAGTGCACACGTAATTGTTTTAGATTTGCACTCACCCACCCGTTTGGTCAACTTGCATCAGCAGGGCCAGCAACGGGCAATGGGTACTTAAGAATGCTGAAATTAACACAAAAGGATGTGATCCTCATTCTTCGTGCTAAAGATCACCCAAATACACTATTTTCTTTTCTATAGTTGCCAGATTATCATTTCCCTTGCCTTTACCAATGTTCATGTTTTGTCGTTTCCATGCTATATGGAGTTCCTTCAGACCAGTCAGTTATGAAGCACGGACACGGGTGCGGATATGGCATTTTTTAAAATTTTAGGATACGGGTGTGGCGGGAATACGACATATTTTATAAATATTTTTTAATTATGTATATTTAATTTCTAAACAATTTAAATCTTAATAATCATAATATATGTGTTTGATATATGGAAAAGATATTAATATTCCAACCAAAGTAGTATGTTTTTAAGTTTAATGGGTTCTTTTGTAAATTTTAAAGCTTTCAACCAAAATAGTAAGACTGTTAAGTTTAATGGGTTGTTTTTTAAAAATTAAAATTGTTAGATGAACATAATAAAAGTTTTATGTGGTATCACTTTTATTTCTTTAAAGTACTGGGGTTGGTTTATGTAATAACTTAACAATTGGGTCCTTAGTCCTTAAATAATATAACAAAACTAGCAGTGTAAAAGTCAGAACATGAACATAGAGAACATCGAACAAACAGATCGACTCCCCCTTCTTCTCTGGAAGCAAGCGCAAAGCGCACGGCGCACGCTGCACTGGGTCACCGGTAAGTCCCCTTCTCCTTCTCCGTCTCCTTCTTCTCCTCCTCCTCCTCCTCCTCCTTCGCCTTCTTCTTCTGCTGATTCTACTTCTTCTCTCCAGTCTCTCCTCTCAGATTGGTCGCTGGTGGTCACAGATCTGCCTTTCACAGAGCCGATATGCACCCGAGCCGCACCCGGGATTTAAGAATTTAAAAAAAATAAAAAAAATGTTGGACACGCACCTGACACGCACCCACGCCGCACCTGAGGCGCACCCGCACCCGACGCGTACCCAGTGCCGGTACTTCACCCTAAGTGCCGCATCGGTGCTTCATAGCCAGGCGGTAAGCACCAAGAGCATTCATAGTCATATAAGCAAGCAGATTTGTCCTAGCTCTCCCTACTAAGCACTTGAAACAAAGAAGCAACTGAAGTTACCTTCTGCTTCCGCAAGTCTCGCTACTTCTTCGAAGAACGCCAATCCTTTCATGAAAGTCTTCACTTTCCATGACCGGTTCAGCTTCAACACACCGCCTTCTTTTACCAAATTCCATTTAGTTACCTAAGTTGCATAAAGTAAAACAGTCAAAAAGGCTCAAAGATTCTTACAATCAAAACACCCATTATCAAAGATGTATTAAAATCAAACCTGTTGAATCAGATTATTTGCAGCTTCTTCAGTCATGGGCCTCAAATCCTTGGTATCGCATGGCACACACTTCTTAATCGACAAATCTAAAATGGGAGAGTTATCGCTAGTAAGAACAACTATTTACATGAATATGGGCAACATCGAACCGCAAAATTTTTAAAGTGCTGTTGGCTTTCCCAATCTAAGACCATAACCGGCTTTGCCTATCAACAAATGAGTGCATTGTCAAACAGGGACAAGAATTGACAAGGTATTTACCACTCCGCATACATGCAAGAAATCGCCTCATTTTATAGCAAAGAGAGCAAATTACTGAACCAATTCTACCCATCTTGAAATGATTGTCCTCAGGAAACAACAGACTAAACATACTGCATCCATTGCTGAATGGTGGAGCAACGCTACAAAGAGAAGGTACCCTGACTGGTGTACAAATGAATGGGGGTCTCCCCATCATATATTTGGCTGAACATCCAATGTTAAGTGATGCTATCACCCCCTTCTTCTTCGTTACTATGTGGAAGAACCTCCCTTCTTCTTCATTACTAAGTGGACGAACCTAGTTTCTCCCAGAGTCCCTTGGGTAGAACGATCATCCCTCAAATCTTACTGACAGGTGATGCCAAAGCAGATGGCATTAGGGAAATCCTACCTCCTACTAGCTTGGACTCAAAGGCCTTTGACAACAGAAGGTAGCTTTAAATCATATTTTCAGTTAGTTGTGTATGACAAGTGAATGATGCCAAGCTTCTTGATGAAGAAACTAATTCTTGACCAAGTTGTGGCAGACGTTCCAACACACGTTGAGGAAGTTTAAGATAGTGTGTTTGCTTATAATGCCTTTGTTGCAACAGGTGCTAATAAACTGCTTAAGATTTGGCGTTTTCAGATATCTATTATATCCACTTATACTTGAGCATTTAAACCTCAATAACAGGTGTACGTACATCGTCTGTACTCAAGGAAAGGTCAGAAAACAGGCTGACATCCTCGATCAAAAGTACATGGCTGATCATACCAATGACAAGTTCCTTGGAGAGAGAGAGGAAGAGAAAGGGGGTGGGGGATGGGTGTTTACTTATGGATTATAATCTGAGAGCTATAAAAGAAGTGAAATGAGGTTGTAATTCTGTTACATGCCCATGGCCCTCTCTCCTCCCACCCCCAGCACCCCAAAATGCTCGGACCCACTATTATGAATTCAAGTTGAGAGCTTTGAAGTATCATCTTGTTAACAGAAGAGACACTGTGCAGTTTTGTAGTAGGGGTAATGATATCGCCAGCAACACGGGGGCATGGTCAGCGTATGCCAAAGCCAGCATGGGCTTCATGATATTTATCCACCAATTTTGTGTGCTGAAGATGGCTCTGTAGTGGGCAACTGCAGAGATATACTGAATGTATCCACCGCCCACATTATGAGAGCGAATAAGAAACGCTCGAGACCAAGATTGCAGCACATGCGGAAAGTATGGATCACAAAATATCAAGCAGTCAGAAATCCACAAGCACCTTTGCCAGTATAAAATGCCCTAAACCCATTTAGTGCGTTTCCATTTGATGAGACTTCCACAAGGTCCTGAAGTATCTGAGGTACACGAGTAATTGAGCTGTACGTAAAAATCAAAATTTATCCGCACAACGTAACATCTCAGAAGAATGGCCAAAAACTACGCAAATGAACCTTATTGCAATAGAAAATTGACGTAGAAGAAACACAAGCAAGTCTGACTGAAATGAATCATTATCGATACTAAGCTCAAATAACAGATCATAGGTCTGCAGTGCAAAATGGTGCATTATTTTCATCTAAGGAAAGTTTCAATAGAGCACACTTATGAAAAGTTATTTACACCAGATTAGTTCTCCAAAAGAGGCATTAAGATAATGTTGTTCTGCGAGAACTAGGAGTGCATGAAATAGAAAGTTTATGCACATTTCAGTTGCAAACCGAGACAAGCATAGCAACTAAAACTAAACAAACCAACAAAGTTTTTTAGCTGGTATTTTTATAGTACCGAGACAACTCGAAATCATTCAAAGCTAATTTGATCCAACACTCTTATGCTGTAGTCCTACCCAAAAATCATGCAAATCATTGTAAAATTACATCTAGGTAGCATCACCCAACCGAAGCCCATATATATAGGATAATTAAAAGAGCCAAAATGGTTTCTAAAACATTCAAAGATTATACAGAATAAAAAAACAAGGTTGCAGAAAACTCACCGTCCATGAGCTCTGCACAAGGCTTGCGGCAGTGATGGCCTCAGTACCTATTAAACAGAAGCAATCTGATGAGCACAGATAATATCTGTATATACGCCTATATAAATGGCGATGAGAGAGAGAGTTACGCAGAGGAAGAGAGGAGACGAGCGTGGAGAGCAAGCGAAGCATCGCTACCTGTCACTCTGTCAGCGTGTCTCTGGGTCGGGGGGATGGATGGGGACTTGGGGAGTGAGGGATAAATTGGGCAAAAGGTGTTGGGCTTGATTCTTTTATGCCACGCATTAGTTGGGCTGCCCAGGCTCCAGCTTTTGGGCCGAATATCTTATTGCCCGTTTTGACATTTCAAGTTCCACTTTTGAAGAGGGACCTTGGGGAAAAAATGGCAGCAATTGAGTTGTACTTCAGTTCTTAATTATGATTAATAGCATTCATTTATTCGCACTCAAAGTGCTACCAAGATATGCCGCTGGAAATGTCTCAAAAATTGGCAGTACGGCCTCCCCCCGCTAAAGAGGAATAGGAGGGCCTTGGGCCTATTTTTCTCCACATTTATCCAGGCCCGGCCCAACCCTAAAGAGCTCGGGCCAGCCCATTTTTTAGGGCTAGGCCCGGGCTTTTTTAGGGTTGGCCCAGACCCAGCCCAAATTTGGCCCTAATCTGTCCCGGCCCTTTAGCCCTAAATTTGGCCCTAATCTGTCCCGGCCCTTTAGCCCTAAATTTGGCCTGATTTGGTTTTCACATATATTTTAAGATGATTCATGCCGCGCGTCTTCTCTTCGGTCTAGCTCTTCATCAATGACAGTGAGAGAATTTAAAGAGTCAACTTCCTCAAAAGATCTCAACGTAGCAAACTGTTTTTCGTAGTATTCTTTTTTTCTAATACAAGTAGAGTTACATCTGATATATAGCTTCACTATGCCACATGAAAAAGTGTCTAAAATAAACAATGCACTTGAGAAAAATAGAATAGATATATTTTTTATTTTTTTAAAAAAATAGAATAGAATAGATATTTTTGCAACACAAAACTAGAAATTAAAAAAAAAATTAAGCTCGAGCCCGACCCTAAAGTTAGGGTTTAGAGCTTGGGCTTGGGCTTGGACAAGGCCTCTATATCCCAATCTTGGGTCTGGGGCCGGGCCGGCCTGCTTTCCATGGCCCTAAGCCCGAAAGGCCCGAGCTTCCACTTAGGTCCGCTGGGCCCGGGCCGGGCCGCAGCGGCCCGGCCCATTGACACCTCTAGCGGTAAGCATATGTAGCAAGCCACTTGGTTGGTGAGAGTCACTATCTGCAGCTCTCGTTGCAGTCAAATGCTACGGGTGATTAATTGAGGCTACCCCTCTTCTTGAAGTTAATTGCTGCTATCTCAATATTTGTCGGTAATCATGCTTTCCTGACATATACTCGTAGAAGAAAGATGAAGCAAAATGATGAATAAATAAAATAGGTACATGTTTAAGGGTGATAATATATCAAAATATGATGGATAAACCATCGTTTGCTACCGACAAACAAACCATGGTTTAACTATTATCCAAGTTGTCAAATTTAAAATATAACGTATTTAATAATCAGTAGTGGTTTGCCTTCAGCGATTCCTTTGCCGGAACCTATAAAAATTAGGGTCACTATTATAATTAGTGGCCAAATTATTTCCCCCGACTCATTACCATTACCAAACAGTAACACGGGCTCTCATCGATCCCAGGGTCTCGCCATCTCGTCATCGTCGTCCTCGTCTCTGTGTCTCTGTTGAGAGTCTCTCCCGATTATCCTCTCTCTACTGGTAAGCTCCTGTTCCAATCTCTCTTTATCTGTCACTAACTATCGCACACCACCAAATGTCCATCTCCCCCAAGAAAGAAAACATCGAACATTTAGATCATCAACATCATACATATCAAATTCCCTGCAAGGCCCTCCCATTTGTTCAACCCTCCATTTCCAAAACCCTAGCTCTATAATCCAAAATTTCCCGTGATCATTATTTTATGAACCTTTTCTTCTGTATATAATCAACGTGTTGATCTTTTACGACATTTGTAATTGCTTGGAGCAGGTGGGGTTTTGACCCCTTGACCTGTTGAAGTGCATACTTGGTGTTTATATTTGATTTTCTGCGGCTATTGTTATCCTTGTGACAGGTGATTCAGGATTTTAAAGTGGATCATTATGGGTATGAAGAAGGCATTAACGAGCCTCGATGCGTTTCCTCGTGCGGAAGAGCACTTAATTCAAAAAACGCGGTCAGGTGCAATCGGTAAGATAAGGATTAGATTCGTTTCTCGCCCCGTTTCATAGTTTCTGGTCCCTTTTGTCTTTTGGCGAATTTCTAGGTTAGAATGGTTAACTATTAAATAGGTATTTTTTGACAAGTCAAACTAACGACGAGTAAAGTCCACGTTTAGGTGTTCAAGTTCTATTTTGAACTCGCCGAAAGTCACGGGTATGGAAATTATGGAACGAGGGAGTCTATATATCGAGTGTCGTGCTTCTTAAAGTTGATTATGAGATCATCGTACAACTTCAGGGCTAATGATGTATTTTTATGTCTCTCTTATAACATTGTGAGAGCCTCGAACTGTGTGACCCGGAACTTATCTCGTATATGTGTCGTGCGTGTGGTGTTAGTTATATAGTTTGGCGGCCGGGAGGCATTGAGCGTACTCTGACTGGGTAGAATTTTTACGTTTGCCTTCTAAATATGTTGGTTAGTTTTTTATTGTTTACCAGACACATTTTCTACATTTGGCTGTGATTATAACTTTCTCCACCCTTCGGCTTCCTCTGGTGGTCGTTGTGATCTTCGTCTGCAGAGGACCTTTTTGTCTGCTGTTGTCATCATGGGTCTTGTAGGTTTTATTTGCATTGCACGTGGGACAGACAGCCATGTTTGTTGACAGTCAAGTCCACATCAGCTTGTAAGTCTAGTATTGGTAACTGATAGGTTCATTGAATCGAAAACCTTTCTAGCATCGAAACCCATTTTTTGGAAAGAGTGATTAGCTACCTGGAGGGCTTATGGTGTTCGAAACTGGGTATGGAAGGCAATTAATTTAGCAAAATATTTCATCTTTGGAGATTGGGCTGTTTGAAGATCAATAGGCACCTGGAGATGGTTTGTAGTAAATAAGTGTGCTCTTTGGTGGCATATTCTAGAGCTGAGGTCATTTGTCTTTAACCTTTCAACCCATATTTCTCTGCTAGGGTGTCAGTTATGTTAAGAAAATTAGTCAACGTTGAATATATAATGCTTATGATCGACTTGAGTCTGGTCCTCTGACAAAATATCGTAGGTGATTGAGAATGTGAATTGAGATAGCCTCAAAGGTATGAAGAACTGAATAGGTAGTTGTGAATTGGAAATTTTGTTGAGCATTATAATTTTACACCAGTGTCCTCCAAAGGGATCACAGAAGAGATGATTTGGAGATGGGTTTCTGTGGTGTAATATTTGATTTAGGGGGAGAGGTTTGTATGAGAAGACTAAGCAAGGACTTGACGGAACTTTACCAAGAATTGCCTCTGTTTCACGTGCTTGTACTTGTGCTCTTCACGTGCACATTAACCTTCAAGGATTTTACTGCTGGCATGCCTTCATGTGGTCTGGCCTGAGTTGGCAAAGCACCTCTAGGATCTAGTGCTGTCCCTGAAAGGTGGCTCAATAGAGGACTGGAACATGTAATAAAAAGTAATAAGAACATTTTTTATCTGCTTTCTTTTCCTAATTTCCATGTTTAGGATTTTCTTAGGCTGTTTTGGACTTTGCACCTTGTTGTACTTCATAATCTTGATAGAGTATTCTTTCTTTGCATTACCTAGCGCGCTGACAGCATTGAGCCAAGGATTAATATATCTAACCTTGGTCTTTTCAAAACTCGGGTTTGGCTCAAGCCAAGTTTTACAGGAGTGATTTGGCAGCCACGTCTAGCAAAGAAGGGGGAAGAGTCTCTAAGAAGGTTTGACAAGCCTGCAGGCCTAAGAATCTTCTCTTTGTCAAGGCTAAGCAATATCTGGCTGATCACCAAAATAACGTACTTGACGAAAATGCTCACAAGTTTTATGACCAAAATGGGGTAAAATGCTTCCAAGTTTTAACAAAAAATAAAATTACCATTAATTTAAAATTGGATGAACGAGATTAAACTAATTTAACTCCGCCATACATATGTTACCCTAACATATGTATCACTATCATCGTTATAGTTAAACATTTCTACCAGCTACTACTTCTTAATAATTATTAGGTTATATATGTAGAATTGATATAGCTTTAGTCAAACACTACATGATAATCCGAGCGCCTTACATGCAGACACCAATTCTACCAGTTTTGATGCCTGCAAGGTCCGCATCATTGAGTATACTATAGCTGTATAGCAGTCTCGGCTTCATTATTTGTTTCCTGCGGACTGGTTGAGCATATGCAATGGCCAAGATCGAGCTTCTGAAGACTTTGGCTATGATTTACCATGACAAAAAGAAGAATTTAGAATTAGCAAAAGCTTTTTGAACACTAAAGTCATTGAGTTGCGAATACTGTGGTTGTCCAAAGCTGAGTTGAATTTTTTTTTTTTGCACAAAGGCAATGTTCTCTGTCTTGGCGAACTTCAGCATATGGAAAAGATTGTATATAGACAGATTGTGATTTGCGTTATCTCTTTTATCGAGTTGTGTCTGCTCCACGTGCATTGCACGATTGTTGTATCTATAACTAATTTATGTAGAGCCCCACCAGGTTTCTTGTTTGGACTTATTTGCTACTCCTGTATAGCTGCCCTTCTTTTCCCACCCTTTTACCTTTTGTTGTGATTATTATATGCTTTTTTTCCATTAGTTTAAGTGCTGTTACTATTTTCTTAGAGATGTGGCAAAAGAAAGACTATAAAAGGAATGAGAATGCCTTGCTCTAGCAACTCTCTTCATTTTGCATCACTACTAAGTCCCCTAATAAAAAGGCTTTCAACATCTAAATTGTGTACATGTGCATTTGTGCTATTTGAACAAATTTTTAAAAAGTTTTGGACTCATGAGTCTGATCTTGTATGTTATCATCGTATTTGTCTTTTAGTAGTTTCATTCGAGCACTAACATGAGATCTTCTCGTGTCTTTACCCAGTGTCCATTATTGGTTTGGTCATAATGGCCGTGTTGTTTTTGCATGAGCTGAGGTACTATTTGACCACCTACACTGTTCATCAGGTTTGTCATCATTATCACCTCTGGAAGTTTTACTTTCATTCTTCTAGGTTTGCTATAGGAGTGATAGGTACCATTTATTTTATTTATTGGTCTTGTTTGTTAATTTTCATTAGACTGCAAGGGTTTGTGAAGTCTTACATTTGGATTCTCTTACTGTGGAATGTCAGATGGCCGTCGACTTGAAACGTGGAGAAACTCTTCCAATCCATATAAATATGACGTTTCCATCTTTACCTTGCGATGGTTTGTGTACCTCATTCTAGAATGACATCCGTGCCTGCTCGATAATCCTTGTTTTCAAGATTTATTGTTTGTCCATGAAGCTAACAATAATTTATTATGTTTATGTTACTTCTTCCAGTTATAAGCGTGGATGCTATTGATATGTCAGGCAAACATGAAGTGGACCTCGATACAAATATTTGGAAAGTATGAAGATTGCTTCTCTTTATAGAAAATGTTTAGCAGTGCAAACATGATAATTAAAATGTTGCCTTATACGTATGAGTAATACAATATTCTAGCAACGAGTTTTTTATTTTATGACCTAGTTGTAATGCACGTTGTTTGCTTGTGAACAGTGACGTGTGATAAGAAAACCTTCCCTCTTGCCATGATAAGTAGAATTTTGGAGTGTCTATGGGTTTTTTTTTCCAAAGAATCTGACCTGAAGAAAAATGATAGAGACCTTTACGTCAAATGCAATAGATTCTTGAATGATGGAAAATTACACCCTCTCAGTTTCTGCATTCACTACCCCCCACATGTGAATATGACCCCCTGACATTTGAGTAAGGTGTATTTGGGCTCTTAATACTGTGTATCAAGGGAGATACTGTTCCAGTTCCCAATGAGTACACGGTTGCAGAAAGGATGCCTTATATACGTATAATATCATATTTGTCTGTACTAGTTGATTTGCACTTGCTTTGAATGTGAACGATGACCTGCGATGATAAGCTTTTGCAAAATGGTCTGTTTTGAGTTCACTGTTTAAAGTTTATAAATTGACGGGTTAATTAGAAAGCCAATCTCAAAGAGAAGAAAATGATTGTAGAAACAGCAATTCCAATAGAAATCCTGGATTTAGTCAAGTTACAGTCCTTCACTCACAGTTGACTAAGGGCATGATGATGCCCTGGCATCTGAACAAGCCCATTATGCGTTTTTCAAGGAAGTGAGTATGGATTATCGTGGAGGGTTTGGTTTTTTAGGATTGACAACTGAAATGGCATATGAATATGTACTGGAGATTCATGTTTAACCTCTTCAGTGAGTGTTTTAGTTATGAGGAATGGCATGCCATTTGAAGTTTTTCACAAGCGTCATATGCCATTTGAGTAAGGTGATGGTTGGACATCTTGATCGGTTATAGAGTTGGGCATATCCGAAGGTTGGAGGTGCGTATAGAGGGTAGGGATCTAATAGGCCCGTTCCATTTGTTATCAACAAATGACATTTGAACAGATACAACTATGATATAGTATACGAGATTGTTCTTAATATATTCGAGTCTGGTTGGACAAAAGGTGAACATCATGTCTTACAATATTTGTTTGGTGGGAAAGGTGCAGGATTTAGATTTTGGCACCTGTGTTGGGGTGCAGGTGTGTGGCTCTTCAAGCGACTTATCTAGGCATGCCTCGAGATGCTTCATATATCGCTCTTTATTTAGGATGATAATTGGCTTATTTGAGAAGCACTTGACTGCTTGAAGATGACAGTTAACTTTACAAGGGATGTAAATTACAATTTCTAACGTGGCGATATGTATTCTACTTGTTTCCCTTTTTTAGTACGATGGAAAAGAGACTTAATAAGCTGTAGAAGGTTTTATGGGGTATCACTTTGTTTTTAAAGAAAGTTTCTGCCTAGTACTATTTTGCGGTTTCGAGTTTTGCACTCTGGCCAAAGAAAGTGGCTGTGACCTTTGGAGTGGCAATGCTGGGAGTTTTCTTATTTTAGTTTTTTTTTCTTTTTTTTTTTCGGAGAAAAGGGGGGGGGGGGGGGGGGGATAGAATTAAAAGTTTTCGTTCAGTCTCTTGATAAGCTCCACAAGCTGAGGATCCGGGGTAGTCGTAGGGGATGGGTTTAGGTGGAAGAAGCTCTCTTCTTCGGAAACTTCAGGTTAGATCATTTATCCCTACTTGTACTCGAGCTCACTTCCATGGATGGGAGTATAGAAGTTTAAGTTCCTTTTAGAAAGTCGGTACTTCGTTCTTCCTTTTCTTTGGGTGTGCTTCTTTTCATGATATTATGACAGTGAAGTAGCATGAGCATGGACGCGGCATCAGACACCGACAAGGCACCTGACACCGCAATCCCCAGAAATCCAAATTTTGGACACCACGGAATTTCTTTATATATCTTCAGTATGGGCATGTTTCTATAAGTTTCAAGCACATTCTGCTTCCAGTCAATAGTAAAACACCGACTTATACACCACAAATAGAAATCATACTTGTATTCAAGTTATTGAACATAGATAGATAACAAGGTAGTGCAAGATCCCGTGAAAACAAGCTAAAAGGAAAACAGAAGTGGCTTTCATCTCTTCCATCCATCAAGATTCAATCAACATCAATTGCTCATCACGATCATTCTCCTCTGGACCTCCATCATCGACCTCTTCTCTGCAGATGCTCATTAAGTGAGAGATTCGTCTTCTACATTAGATTACCTTCGTCGATGTGCCCCATGTCCCTCTCGGTTAGACAGAATTTGATTGGGACAAAAGGTAAGAATACAATCTACCACTAGGGTTTCTCATAGTCTTTTAAATTGTATAACAACCCCAACTTTCCCTAATATTCCATCATGACCCCCCCCCCCCCCCCCCACATTTACATGCTTTTCATGTCACCCCCACCCCCTTCTCTCTCTTTCTAACTCTCTCTCCTGCTCAATTAAGTGTAAAGTAATTGTATAATGTTCTGCTTACCAATCGAGAACTTTGCAGCTTCGACTGAATCGTGATGGTTATATTATTGGTACTGAATATCTGTCGGACCTCGTGGAGATGGAGCATAAGCATGGTAAAGTCACTGGTGCTAATGTTTGCTCGGTTTGCTAATCATGCCATTGAGCTGTAAAGTATCATAATGCTGAATCTCCAGTGGTATCACGTAGAGGGCAATTGTGTGCATCGTTCTAGTCTCAGTAGCGGCCAAGTTTTGGGTTTGGTACCTGTATCAGTTGCGATCTAGCGGGCAATTTGCAGATTTAAGCTGGTTAGAGGCGCCAAAACTCATTTCTAAGAATGAAAAAAAAAATTAAATGGAAGAACAGCAAGATGGGTCATTCTTGTTTTCTTTCATATTTATTTGCGTTACTTTTATGCAGTCCCAACTGTTTTCTTTTGACAAACTTACAACTGTTATACCAAAAAAGAAGAATACAGTATATGGTTTTGTCCAATTTATTGATTACAAAAATTTAATAATAATTGGCATGATAATAACTATTTCCATTCCCTAACATACTATTCCACCCTCATTTGCCATGAAAAACTTAATAAATGTCAGTTGAATGTGATTTTAGCAGCAAAAAAGGGTGGAAAAGTATAATAGGGAGTAAAAATAGCATTTCCCAATAATAACGATGAAAATAATTGTACTTGATAGAAAATCATAAGTTATACTGGCTATCGTATGCATAATAGTATCAGGTTGTATCTTAATTATCGCCAAAAGATTGGTCAATGAACTAATAACAAATAATGCTAACCTATACCTACACATTTTTTGGTTCTTATGTCTTTATTTTAAGTGGGGAGGGGACTTGTTGATGGAATATTTCAAAAACCCTACAGATGTATGGAATATCATTTAAACAATCCCAAATCTACCACATACTGTTTTTGTTCAGCTTACTGACCCATCTTGTTGTTATTAATCAGAAATTTCATTATTATAGTTAAAAAGTTTTGGCAACTCTGACTAGCTTATAGTTGCTTATTGCCCGCAATCAAGACTGGTGCTGGCAAAAACTGATACCAAACAAAACATTTGGCTGCAACCGCAACTTTTTGAACCATGATACTTATGCCTACCATCTTTGTTTGTTACTCATGCTTGTCCATGTTCATTTTTACCAACAATAAACCAGTTGAACTCATCGTCTTGGCAGCATTCAACCTCTATGCCACATTGGCTTTCACATGCATAATAACTTATTTGTGAAAAATCAATGTTTTTGCTGTCTTGAGCTTTTTACTGTTGATAACATGATGCTCATCGATGACATTGACCAGATGATGGCAAAGATCATCACGAGGATTCGAATCACAAATTTCATCTTCAGGGTTTTGATCAAGATGCTGAAAATATGATCAAGAAGGTCAAGCAAGCGATGGCCAATGGAGAAGGATGTCGGGTATATGTTCTGTCACACAATTTATGTTAGCATGTTATTGATTATAAAACAATTAACAAGTTTTTATTTTATTCACAGGTATACGGGGTTTTAGATGTCCAAAGGGTTGCTGGGAACTTTCATATCTCCGTTCATGGATTAAACATCTTTGTTGCACAGATGGTCAGTTTTCCCTTGAATGTGTTACTTTCTCATGTATAATACTGGAAGAAGGGGAAGAAGTGGGTGTTTGGGGGGGGGGGGGGGGGTTGGCGCTTGGGAGGTGGAGCTTATATGGGGGCCGGCACTGGCTGCACCTCTTCTCCCACCCCCACCCACCCTGAACCCCCAAAGTGAGAAAAACAGTGTCGTAAATTCACCTATTATCCTACTCATCTTATAAATAGTCCACTTGCTTCCAATGCCTTTCTAAAGTTTGGATCATAATACTTTAAGACCATCTTGGTCTTAGGCTCATGTTCTATTTTGGCCCCTTCAAGGAATAGCTAGCTCCGGTAATACAATGTTTCAGTTTTCATAGATGCTAGTTTACTTCATTCAAGGTTTAACATATTTGAATCTTGAGTTTTGTCAGAGTGATGTATCCCAAATAAAAGTTTGGGCTAATGCCAAATCTGTACCTTAAATATCACTCTATTACAGCTTTAGTACCCCATATCTAAAATGTACCAAATCAGTACCTAAACCTTTATTTTTAGTTTGAGTTAACTGTGAAATGCAGCTATTGAGTTAGAACTTCATTTCACAGTTAAGTTAACTCTCTTGTCTTTCTGGACCACCAAACCAATATCTTCATTTCTATAAACTAAAATTGGACTGGGGCACATTCCTCACCCTGGGTATGAAGCAGCTTAAATCTCTTTTTCTCAAAAATAGTGACTGGCGTTTTTTTAGCTATGCATTACACACCGTCCAACGGCTGACAGGAACTAGAAGGTGTTAAGAAAATTCAACGGGTGGGACTATCATTATGGAAAAATATGCGCGGGCCCCCGCCACTCTTCTTCCTCCTCCTCCCCCCTCTCTTTGCACTTTTCTCCTTCAGCTCGGCGCTCTGACACTTCTGCCCCCTCCCCATCCTCCCACTCCCACATACAACACCACCACACCCACATATGTGGCCACGACTCAGCACCGGCATGATCAATTTTTACATCTACCATACATCCACCCTTCACCTGCCACGGCCACCCACCAATCAAGCCGCCATCGCCACCCACAACGGTCTCCAATTCGTCCACCGCTGCTACCAATCGACCCTCACAAACCACCACTCAATAACCGTCCACCGTCATCACCACAATCCTGCCCATTGTTAGATTCCTGTCAGAGTCCCAGCAGCACCACCACCGGCCACAACCCCAGTACCTCCACAGCCCACCACAGCAAACTGGCCACCACCAGCAGACCCATTGGCCGACCCACCGCCCTTAAAAACAAAGAACCCACCATCATCACCGCCAAAACACCACCACAACATCATCGATCTACCCACTGTCTCTCTCTCCTCCCCTACTCCTCCTACCCCTCGACTTCCCCAATAAAAGAAAATGAACCACCACTGCCAAAAACCACCACCACCACATGGATTACCACCATTACAGATCAGCCAAACAACCAGAACCAACCACAATGAAGCACCGGCCATGCATAAAACCACCACAACTGTCACTGCATTCATGACTATAGATCTGTTGCGTCATTAATCGGATGGCAGTCCAAAGATTGTGGCGGTGGGTGATCGGATGGCGAGGGTGTGGGTGTGGATAGGGGTGGTCATAGGTGGCAGAGGACGGAGGTCCATAGTGGAAGAAGGTGTTGCTAGTGTGGGGCGGCGGGGAGATGTAGGTGGAAGAAGAGAGAGGGCGGGTGTGGGGTGTATTCAGTTTTTCATTTCATAGGATGAGGACCAATCAACTAGAGAAAAGTCAGGCCACATGGATCTGCTTTATGGACATCTTTTGATAATTACAGTCCTACCCCTTGAATTTTTAACGCCTTCCAGCCCCCGTTAGCCGTCGGACTGATTTGGTTTAATATGTACTGATTTGGTACGTTTTAAATATGGTGTACTAAATTTATACTGGAGAGATACTTTAGGATATAAATTTGGCATTATATTTGTGGATACAGGATTATCATTCGCTTTAAAAGCCAAATCTGAAGAGAGAGGCAATTGCCACTCCGAAGATCACTTAGACCACTTTGGAAATGGTTATTGATAATTCCAAATCCAAAAATCTTTTCCACAACTGTAAAGCATGTCCATGAATTTGCCCTGTAATCTGTTTATTTGAATGTAGAGGACAACCGTCAGTGTGGAGTTGTAATTTCCAATATTGTTAAATCAATTGTCACACCATTAGGCACGATTTATGCCTTTTTAGAACATCGTCCTGCTCTCAAAATTATTTTCTCGCACGCGATAAAGTGCCCTTTAGAGGAAAGAAAACCACCTTTAGCCCCTTTATTCTGGTTCCTACACACATCTGCTTAAGATGGTTTTCTTTTCTAAAAAGGGCACTTTAACGCGTGCGAGCCAATAAGCTTCCCTAGTATGCTTCTCTAATAAGCTTCATTAATTTTGAGGTATGCATTTGCATTATCATCTGGAACCCTATTTGTTATGAGTTTGAAAACTCCAGGCTTGAGAAATGGCCGAGGCCTTGTACTAATTGTTCCAATCCCTATTCTGAGGTGGCCACCGGCCCACCGTTGACCTTTCCTCTTTGCTATGAATTCCATCTATAATTGGTTGTAACTATTGTGCTGTCATTTATGCTTATCGTCCTCTCTATCTATGAGAATTTTTGGCAAGATCAGATTCTCAAATTATTGTGGTAGAACTTCTTCAAGAGGATTAGGTCTTAGCTTATTGGCACAAAATTTGTTTGCCCAAGAATTCCCTTTTTTCCCCCAGAAACTTCATGGAATCTTTCGTTTCTTTGATATTTGAATTCTTATATTCCTTTTTGTCCTAATTGACAGATATTTGAAGGCGCTACGCACGTGAATGTAAGTCACTTCATTCATGATTTATCTTTTGGGCCAAAATATCCAGGAATTCACAACCCACTTGATGGGACCACGCGGATTCTTCATGGAGCAAGTGGAACATTCAAATATTATATAAAGGTTCGAATCCTAATCCTTTCTTTTGGTCGATAAATTAGATAGTCTCATCTAGGGTTTCAAAGTCCGCTTTCAAATAAGATATTCATGGCCTTTTTTATTGCATGCATACACATGTTGTACTTTTCAAGGGTTCTATCCAGCTTCTCAAATAGGTCCTCTAGCTCACCATGATAAAGAAGATTCAACTATACTTCTTTAATGTGATATACATGGAACGGCTAATGCTTGCATATACTGTTTGAGTTTCTCTGCATTCTATCAAGCAACTCATTTAAATCACTAGGGCCAATTGAATTTATATCTTTGTAGTAATATTCAGTCTTACATTGTTATAGAGTACAAACCAAAAAAATTCAACCAGTTTAAAATGTGCATATATATTACTTTTTTCCCTAGCAACTCCAAGATTGACCTTTGGTGGAGAAATGTATGCCTACCCCAAGCAACCGACCTACCGTATTATCGAATCTTATGCTGATTGAACTTTTTTTTTAGTATAGGAAGGCACTTGTACGGAAAGCAATTCAGAGTAATACCTTCTGACTGTGGCATCTGTTAAAGTCTTTGTTTTCCTCAAGCTATAGATTATTATTGTGAGGACCTATGTAGCACAGGTGCGGCAGTTTGCCTGAAGCACCAGCACTGGGTGCGCGTCGGGTGCGGGTGCACGGCGGGTGCGGCATGGCTAAGTGTCGGGTGCATGTCCAGTATTCACAATTTATTTTTTTAATTTTTTAAATTTCGGGTGCTTCGAGGGTGCAGTTCCTATACGTATTGGGTGCATATCAGATACTACTGAAGTGAAAACATAAAATTTTTAAAGAACTTTCAGGGATAAAAACATGAAAAATGACTTTTGGGGGTCAAATCATAAATAAGGAAACATTTACTTAAAATCCCTAACTTGACATTGAAGACAACAAACTTAGAGAGATAGAGAGAAGAGGCGGTGCAGTCGCGAAGTGGCCACGATTGACCACCCGCGGCCTCCGGCGATGACCGGTGACGACCGGCGACCACCGGTAGCCACCGATCGGAGGCAGCGCCGTCGATGGCCATCAAACTTTTCCTATCTTTTCGGGATAACCCCCCCAAAAAAAAGGAGAGCAGAAGTTAAAGAAGAAGAACTCCGGCGACAGTGAACGGGCGGCAACACGCAACAGATTTGCCGTTCGTGTCTTTGCTTCTCTGACTCTTCGTCTTCCTTCACCAGACCTCGTTTTCTTTTTTTGGGCGAATCTTCAGATTTGCATCTGGAGACACTTTCTTTGTGTCTTCGTGGAGCAACCCCATGTGTTGTGTGACTTTGCCACTTGTGGCCTTTGGTGGTCCACGTGGTCTTGTATACATTATGGATTAGTTAGATGACAAAATAACTAATATATTTACAGAAGAGTTCTTTAAACATATATATTTAAAGGCAATTATTAATTATAAAAAATTAGTCGTATCCTAACCGCACCCGTATCCTGTTTTTTTTTTTTAAATGCTGTATCGGCTCATCCGCACCCGTACCGTATCCACACCCGTGTCCGTGCTTCATAGGTCCACCTATGAAGCACCGGTGCGGCACTTGGAGTGAAGCGCCAGCACCGGATACGCGTCGGGTGCGGGTACGGCTCGGGTGCGGCATCGGAGTGTGTCAGGTGCGTGTCCGATTTTATTGATTTAATTTCTTAAATACCGGGTGCTTATCCAGCCTTTGATCACCGGCAATCTGTGACCGACGTGCAAATTTGTGACCACCGGCGACTCAAACGACCACCGGCAAGGAATCACAGAGGAGAGAGGAGACCGGAGAGAAGAAGACGGAGGAGGAGAAGGAGAAAGAGAAGATCTGACTGGCGAGCCAAGTGCGGTGTGTGGTGCTGTGGCTCTGCGGCGCCGTGCAGCTATGTGGCTGTGCATCGATGTTATCGAGGTGGCTGGTGTGGCAGGAAGTTATCAGACTAAGAAGCACGGACTCGGGTGCGGGTGCGGATACGACACGGGTGCGGATATGCGGATACGACATTTTTAAAAATTTTAGGATACGGGTACGGCGGGGATACGACATATTTTATAAATAATTTTTTAATTATATATGCTTAGTATTTAATTTTTAAACAATTTAAATCTTAATAATCATAATATATGTGTTTGATATATGTGAAAAGATATTAATATTCCAACCAAAGTAGTGAGTTTTTAAGTTTAATGGGTTCGTTTGTAAATTTTAAAGCTTTCAACCAAATTAGTTAAGTTTAATGGGTTGTTCTATAAATATTAAAATTTTAAAACTGAACATAATAAAGCTTTTATGTGGTATCACTTTTATTTCTATGAAATAGTGGGGTTGGTTTATATAATAACTTAACATTGGGGCCCTTATATAACAAAACTAATGTCCTTAAATAATATGTAAATAATATAACATAATAACAAAGAAAAGTCAGAAGAAGAGAAGAAGCACATCGAAGCAGTAGCGACTCTCTAGAAGTAGGCGCACGGCGCTCGCCGCTGCCGCAGTGGGTCGCCAGGACTCGGCACACGGGGACGCCGCAGTGGGTCGCCGGTAAGTCCCCTCCTCCTCTTCCTCCTTCTTTCTTCTCTCCAGTGTCTCCTCTCAGATTTCCGGTAGCCGCCGGAGTTCCGGTGGTCGCCGGAGTTCCCGATGGTCGCCGGTGGTGACAGATCTGAGCCGATACGCACCCGATCCGCACCCGGGATTTAAGAAATAAAAAAAATGGTGGACACGCACCTGACACGCATCGGTGCCGCACCCGAGGCGCACCCGCACCCGACGCATATCCGGTGCCGGTGCTTCACCCTAAGTGCCGCACCGATGCTTCATAGTTATCAGATATAAAAGACTTTTGCCATTTCATTTTTGTACCCACTTATCAACTTATGTTTTAAATCAGCCCCAATATTTCAAAGAAAAAATAGTATTGCACATACAACTTCATTGTGTTCACTTATACAATTTCAATATTTACAAAACAATCAAAACTTAAGAAATTATCACTAATTTAGTTGAAAACTTCCAAATTTAAGAAGCAACTCATTAAACTTAACAAACTCTCACTATTTTAGTTGGAATATTTATGTTTTTTTACATATATAAGTGTATATAGTTAAAAAAATATTTATAAAATCTGTCGTATTCCCACCGCATCCGTATCCTAAAATTTTCAAAAATCTCGTATTCGCTATCCGCACCCGCACTCGCATCTGTGCTTCTTAGGTGAGGACACTAATGAGAGTTGAGGACCTTTTTTTTTTTTTTTCTGAATACTGGTCGACCATTGGCTGGTTAGCTTCCTGAAAGAAACTATTCGGAATCCATAGGAGAGGTATGAAATTGGTTCTCTAGATATCATTCAACCACCCCCCCCCCCCCCCCCCCAAAAAAAAAAAAACCCTCCTCCCTCCCTCCTCTTCCCAATTTCTTGTACCCTCTGAGGCGATGACATAGTTATGAATATCGTACCAGAGTGCGTACCGTTTTTTTCATAAGATGGTACGTACCGGTACCGTCTCAACTTTTTCATCAATAATATACATGATATATCTGCAATATTCATTCATTGCCTAACTAACAAAACATAAATATAGTTTTTTACTAGCAGCATTCTAAGATAAATTGTTTGTCTTATAGAGTTTGAATTACGTTAATTTTCAAATAAACTAAATAGTCTGTTCACTTGAATTATCTCCTCTAGGATTATCCCTTATTTTCAACGATCTCATTGGCAAATTCTTATGTAAGAATAAGTTGTTTGTTAATTAATAACATCTTCAGGTTCAAGAATAAGTTATTTGTGTGTGTGCGTGTGTTCGCGCACAAATATTTAAAGTAGTACATCATATAGATAAAAGAATATGATCAAAACTTTTAGGTATAAAGTAAATCAAAGTTAAGTAAATATTATGAGCAATAAATTAGAGAGGCTTTGATAGGTATAAAAGAACTTAGAATATTTTTTCTATTTAGTCTTTATATGGTCAATTTACAAAATTTCTAATAAAATTTGTTACTTTTACATTATTTAAGGAACCGGTACAAAACAAAATATCTCGGCCGGTACAGGGCCGGTACGTAATTCTCGGCCGGTATAACCTGTACCGGCCGGTACAACCGTTACAGAGCGGTATTTTGACCGGTACAAAATGTAAGGGGTACCGTACCAGTAGAAGATAAAAATGGTACGTATCGGCCGTACCGGTATGGTATTGATAACTATGGGCGATGATGTTATTATGAAACCTAATAGATGCAATAAAGGGTAACCATTCATCCAAATATTATGAAGGTGGTGATGGAATTAAATGCTAACCTTTTTTTTTGGGTGTGAACGCCTTTTCATGTTTCAGCAATGTCTTTTTGCTATCACATAGTGAAACTCCTGTTTATTGCGATGTAGATTGTCCCAACTGAATATAATCACTTGTCAAAAGAAGTTATACCCACGAATCAGTTCTCTGTCACGGAGTACTTTTCGCCCATGAATGAGTTTGACAGGACATGGCCAGGTTTGTTATTGAAACTTATGGAATTTATTTATCGTTCTGTCTTGGAGAAGTCTAGTTATCAACTTGCTAAGATCTTTTGTTGTTCTGTCCAGCTGTTTACTTTTTGTATGATTTGTCACCAATCACCGTAACTATAAGAGAAGAACGTCGCAGTTTTCTCCATTTCATCACTCGGCTTTGTGCTGTACTTGGTGGTACATTTGCTTTGACAGGTTAGTGTCCTACCTTTTATCAAAGGTTTATTAGTCCACTAGATTTTGATCGAAAAGGTCGTCTACTTCAATAAAATTAAACCTTGTCAAACTCTTACACAATACATGAAAATTAAGCCCAGTATAAGATTAGATTATGTTTAATATAGTATTCGAAAAAGAGCTTCTTGTTTGTGGCAGCTTTTAAAGCTCTAGATGAAGAGAAAGTACATTGCAAATAAATCTACCTTTTCCCATACTTGAGTTCGAAGAAGTAGATGCTTTAAGGTAACGGGATAAGTTAATCTCAGCATTCTTACACTATTTGATAACAGGAATGCTAGATCGATGGATGTACAGACTTCTTGAAGCGCTGATGAAACCGAATGCCAGAAGTGTACTCCGCTAAAGATGCTGGGAGTACTATTTTATGCACTTTCATGAGCATTTTCAGCTCCACCAAGAGGACGTGGTCTTGATCACCAATGAGAAGCTTCGATCCCAAGAAGAGTCGTAGCGATAGATCACCTGTCTCTTGCTTTTCTTTCTCTCGTTTCCCCCCTTTACATAGCAAGGAACCAACTTAGTATTGCTTAGTGTTCGTGTCTAGTTTTTTCCATATTCCAGAGACAGAGATGTATCAAATACACGTAACGGTTGTATAAATCGATTAAACTACATTACCCCAAAGCCTTCACTGATTGGTTTGGTGTGTAGAGTGCTCGCTTGGCCTTGGCTACTTTGCGAACCTTCAATCATTTCAGTCCACTCTAATTAATTGCAATATGTGGACGACCTGAAGACCGGCCTATCTTCCTTATCAAGTGCTATACTTGTAGCTCAGTAAGCTTCGACAGAGCCAGAAGTTTATTTTGGAGGGAATCGAAGCGGCGATGCTACTTTTGCTCTCTTGTATCTTTTGACTCTTTTTATCGCTAAATATGCATTATGGTGGCAATAAAGGGGGAAACATTACCTTCCATTTGCTATTTGTCAAGACCAATCTATAAACGTAAAGCTAAAACCAATGGAACAACAAATAGGTCACATAGTACAATACAAGACTCCGAGATCAACATGTCAGGCGCATTGGCCTGGCCAAGGAAAAATGTCTACATTCAAAACTACGTAATACATATGATGATCAAGAATGCAAGTAATCAAGAATGTCACTGCAAGACTCCATCCAGGTGAGCCACACATCGCCTATCTCGTAGATTGTTAACATCAAGGGGGGCATTTTTTTTGAATTAGGTGTGTGAGTGGAATACTACCACCCCGGTCATATTTAGTCAATCCACGTCACTCAAAATGCTAAAGTTTTTTCAAATTTTTAGTATGAACATCAAGTAACCATACGCTCTAAAAGCTTAAGTTGAGTCTAACAACGTAAATTACGCTTCACAAACAAATTATCTAGATGCACATTGCATACTGATTTGTAAGGCCTGAAAGTAGAAGTATAGTCTTCTGTGAGAACCTGCATCCAATGAGACAAATACTACCCACACAAACAATTTCCAAGCCGTCCATACATATAAAAAATTCCACCTCCAAGAGACAATGGAGTACAACCTAGAAGATTTTGACTAGCAAAAATATAATCAAAGTTCAGTAAGAGCTTCTGCAGTCACTCTTGGTTTCTTGTAAGTGTACCACTCGGCGATTCCTAATCCACAAAGCAGTTTCTCGAGCTGAGGATGGCCAAGAGCCAATGGAAATAGTGAAGATGGCCCTCGTTCAAATTCTCTGGTATCCAGCGGAGCTGCCCTTGCTGTGTGGTTACTTTAGTCACAATTTTCACAAGCAAAGTGCTCAGGTAACTCCCCAGAGCGTTTGCTGCAAGACACAGAGCCGAGGAAGGGCTTATTACATCAGGTGCGTGGTTTTAGAAGAACTCCATCTGTCTAACAAACGTGAAGACTTCTGCAGAGCCAAGGAGAAAATAGTAAGGGACTTGCCAGAGAACTGTCGTGGGAATTTTCTGCATATCGAAGTAGTTATTCCACCTAACGATCTTTAGCCGAACAACCTCCAACATTCCGGCAGAAATCATGGCGAAGGTGGAGGTCACAAGGCCAATGCCCATCTGGTGGAGCTGAGTGAAGCCGCCTTGATGGCTGGCGAACCTTTTGGCAAGGCGAACAATCATTCTATCGCATGCTGGTGCCAAGAAAATGACATTATGAGTATCCAACAGGAAGAAGGATACAACTAGATTCTTGAATTTTGATCCGAGGTGTTGGTCCATGGTGTTATCCTGTAGAATGAAAATAGTGCTCATTTGACGTACTGTTCATGGTACAGAAAATATTTCTAGCTGCCTAAATGGGGAGCAACTTGATGATAGACCTGAGTTCCTCCACTTGGGTGGCCTTGCAGATTCTCCAAGGAGATAACAAGTTATCGACACTGCCAGTTTCTGTCTCTGCAGCCGCTTTGTCGAAGAACATTGGCACATTTCTCGTTTGCAGTCTCATATAGAAGGGATCTCCCCGGAGGGATTCTTGCGTCTGATTTCCAGATGAACGCAACTAAACTTGAAGAATTCGTGTAAAGGAACTTCCTCCAACTTTGTGTAGCCGATACAAATGCCTAATGGAGAAAAAAACGGGAGCGCAAATGCCGTTGTAACCATTGGAACTCTGAATCCCAAACTCCAGCCCACGTTCATCTGTATCCAGACCAAAACTGAGGCTGCAATGAGCACGCCAACATTGATTGATAGGTAAAACCAGTTGAAGAAAGAGCTCTTCTTTACCTTCTCAATTCGTCACTGATAACTCAAACATAAATTCTCAATACATTACATGCCTATATAAAGGGTGTATGTAGACAATGTTGCACTCACAAACACCATCTTTCATGATTTTTTTTTTAGAGTTTTCATCCTGTAGCTGCACTCTGAATTAAGAATCGAAGAGTTCTCTGTCAGGAACCCTACCACACTTGGCGGTCATTCCATTTTTTGTCTTGCACGTCATTGTTCCAGGCTAGGGTTCCAAAGCAAATTTTTAGCAGCAACAGTCACCTTCATCAAACTGATCAGCTCCAAAGGACGAGAGATATGGTTTAATTCCACCAGTGCCAACAGCTTTGATCGGCTCCAAAGGATGAGAGATATGGTTTAATTCCACCAGTGCCAATAGCAATCAAGTAAACCGCATAATAGAAGACTGCGATTCTAAATTTTTGGGGTGCCTTCAATCCGTTCACCAATGCAAATAAAGTTAGGAGTGTCATTACACCAAAGTAGGCCATTGAAAAATGAGCAATCGTCCGATATCTTCCCTAGTAGGCATCGGCTAAGAAAGCTCCGAGCAAATGGTGTGAAGTAGCAAGTTTCCGACCAGTTTATAACGGCAATTAATGCAGCACCGTTTGTCAAGTTGAGACGTTCCTGGAGATAGGTGATCATGTTGGTACCCATTCCATAAGACGGCAACCTCTCACAACATTCGGTTCCGAGGATGAACCTGCACGCCTTCCAGTTATCAGCTTTCTTCTTGAGAGCAGATTTATGGTCGATACCAACTGTCCCATCCTTTGTATAAATATCACATTCTGCCATGCTCATGCTTTTGGTTTCGGACATCAATTGTCACATTGTTTGTCAGTGGTTCACGTTTCATACAAGAGTCAGAGGGATTGCTTAGATGAGAAACTCTACTATGGGGATGGTGGTGTTGTTTTTCTGAAAACAACAAGCCTCACAGTATCACTCAAAACAAAGAAAATCTAGGAGGAAGAAGAACCCAAAGCAAGAAGTAAGCCCTTCTACCAGCACCATATGTAGAGAGAGGGAGTATATGCAGATCCTACAGCCACTTTAATAAGGAAATCAAATGACAAAAACTAACTGGGACTAATCCTTACTTGGTTAGATAGTCCCCAACGTAGGTTTTGAAATCCTAATACCATGCCAATAGGATTTTCTTGTTTTAAACTAACTACTAAACTTATTAGGACCGGTATATGAAGGATGTGAAATAGCAAAAAGATTATGCAAATATCCAATCCCGTGTAAAGTACTAGGGAATAAATTTGGTGGCCAAGTTTATTTGCCCACATACATATAAGATGACATTCTTACTTAAATGAGCACGGAAGAAGATGTAGCTGCGGTTTGAATGTTTCCTTGGATGAGCAAGTAGCAATTTTTTTAGGAAATATAATAGTGTAATCAATCTCTTAATTTGAATAAGAGACAAAGTAATGGATGAAAATATCGTAGCACTTTCGGTGGTGGTGAGGTGATATATTATATATCAAACTTGTGATGAAAAGAGATAATGCTACAAAGTATAAAATTCAAACAATTCAAATATTTATTCTTATCCTAACTGAAGTGAGTCATCTATCCTAGCAACCTAATCCTATTTTAAACGTTTGAAAGTAATTAATCAACACATGGGCAAATTCACCACCTCAAGATGGAGGTGGGCGGCAGTCGCCAGGGGACCTTCAGCTTGCTAGAAAGAAATTGGTGTCGTGGACATGAGAGACCTTTGGTGAGGATGTCAGCAATTTGGCCCTTGTATAGATGAAATGAACTTGAAGCTCTTTGCGCTTGACTTTATCGCGAAAAAAGTGAAAATCGATTTCAATGTGCTTTACTCGGGCATGAAAAACTGGATTAGCTGCTAAATGGGTAGCACCAATATTATCACACCCGGGGGGGGGGGGGGGGGTGCAGCAGTTCAGGGGGAAAACCAAGTTCCGCTAGGAAAAAAGTCAACTAGGTAAGTTCAGCTGCACAATTGGCAAGGGCCTTATATTGGATTCGGTGGATGATGGAGCAACGGTTCATTATTTGCAAGAAGACCACGAAATAAGGTTAACACCCATATAAATGGCAAACCCGCCAGTAGATTTACAATCTTCAACACTACCTACCTAATCAGCATCGGTGAATGCCTAAATATCCCACAAACTGGGTTTACTAAAAACTAAAACATGACCAATTGTTAGCATCAAATATCGTAGTATACGTTTTGCACGGACCTAATGATCTTCAGCACGGAATGCATGTACTTATTCGCTTTGTTAACAGCAAAGGTAATATTTGGGCAAGTGATAGTGAGATACTTAATGCACCCACAGTAGATCGATACTTTGTAGGATTATAGAAGACTGCACCCTTTGCTCAGATACTTTGGTAGATTTAGGACAAGAGGGTTAGAACAGGCTATGTATTGGTCATTCCAGTTTTTAAAAGAAGATAAAGGATGTACTTGTGCCGAGAGAAAGAGAACAGAAGGATGTCGCAAAACTTTAATTCCCAAAAATTAGTGCAAAATACCAAGATCTTTGAGGAAAATTAAGTACCAAGAGAGTTAATAAGAGACTACAAGTGGGAGAGAGCGAGAGTTTTCAGCGACGACAATGTTATAAACAGAAACAAGTACATAACTGATGATGCCAGAAGAGTTCAAGACAAAAAGCAACTGATATGTCTAGGATGGAACAAAGTCTAAAGATACTAGGAAACTGTACAATCTGTTGAACCAAGCACAAGGTGTTTGTTTGAGGCCGTAAAAAGAGTGGTGAAGCTTATAGACATGATGGGGATGAGAGCAATCCTCGAACTCAGGAGGTTGGCACATATTGACATCTTTGCCAAGAGTACGATGCAAAAATGCATTGTTCATATCGAGTCGGCGTAATGGCCAGCCATGAGTGGAAGCAATGTTCAAGATGGTAGGATGGCGGTGTCTTGACAACGGGGCTAAAAGTTTCGTAAAAATCAACACCGGGTTGTTGGTGAAAGCCTTTTGCCACCGAACTCGCTTTGTAGGGCTCCAAGGAGCCATCGGCTCTCTTTTTAACCCAAAAGACTAATTTGCAGGCAATAAAATTCATGTTAGGATGGTACTAAACCAAAGACCACCTGCCGCTGCAAAGGAGGGCATTAAATTCTTCAGTAATGGTGTTATGCGGTTCGAGCATTTTTTGGGCTTGTGTAAAACAAGTGGGTTCATTGATGTTGGTGTGTTCGGCTAAGAGGGTAAAGGAATGTTTTGGTTTTGAAGAGTTTGTCATTATACAAAGGACCATAGGATGTGTCCGGATGGGAGGTTTAATGGAGTGAGGAGATGAAGGAAAGTTCAAAATAGGTTAAGAAGATAAAAATTGAGGAGGTAATTGAGGAGGCATAGGAGTAGAGGTGTCAAAGGTCGGGCTTGGGCCGGCCCAGCCCGGGCCCAGAGGGCCAGAAAATGGGCCGGGCCAGTAAGGGCTTCAGCCTTGAAAACCGGGCCGGGCCCAAAGTTTGGAAATGAAGGCCCTGTCCAGGCCCAAGCCCTAGGCCCTAATTTTAGGGCCAGGCCCAGGCCTATGTTTTTTTTTCTTCCTATTCCAGTTTTGTGTTGCATTTCCAGTTTTGTTTTGCTGGCTTCATTTGCATCTTGCTTTTGTGACTCGGTGCTTGTTGATTGGAAGTGATTAATGTTGTTTTCTGGTTTTCTTCCTTCACGGCGAGATCTGACGGCAGTGAAGGCGATGAAGGCAATGGGATCTGACGGCAGAAGCCTTCACTGCCGGCCGCCGCTGCTCAAAGGATGACACGGCGTCGATGCTGACCGCCGTCGCTGACCGCCGTCACCAGTGGTGTGGGTATGGTGGCGTTTGGCCATGGGAGCAATAGTGGCTGGCCGGAGCAGTAGTGGCTGGATGATTATGGAGGGTGGCTGTAGGTGTGATGGTGGTGGGTGACGTAAATAAAGGCTAAATAGGAAAAGAGAGAGAGAGAGAGTCAAATGAAGAAGAGGAAAAGCAGTGAAGCACTGAAGCAGATCTGAGATCTGTGAAGAGGGCCAAACTTGGGCCAAACCCGGGCTTTTTCCGGGCCATGGTTCTGGTCGGGCCTGACTCGGGCTTTTTTCTGGGAAATGCAAGCCTGGCCCAGGCCCAGGCCCTAAGCCCTAAAAGGCTGGGTCAGTACTGTTCATGAACGAGGCCGGGCTAGAATGGGGCCTGGTCGGGCCAGCCGACCCATTTGACTAGGGATGGCAATTTGATCCACACCCGGCAGATATCCGCCCCGCCCCGCCCCGCCCCGATAAGAGCAGGTTATTTTGACTTTGACCAGGTTACGGGGCGGGTATGGTATTTAAGTTCTTAACCCGCAGTGGGTACGGGTCGGATTTGGTATATACTTTACTCCGCCCCGGTATCCGACCCGCCCCGCCTCGTTGCCATTTAATCCTAACCCTAAACTAAAGTACAATCACAGCCGTCTATCTTGGCCATATATAAGTAGTAAAAAGGAAGCCCTACCATAATGTTCTCTTTTTCTTATTCTTCTGCCGCGGTGCTTCTCTCTGTGCGGCGTCGTCCCTTCTTCTCTCTCTGCCACGGCGGTCAACATCTCTCCGGTGCGGTGTCTCTTCTTCTCTCTGCTGTGACGGTCAACATCTCTCCGTCCAACATCTCTCTTCTCCCCTGCACCATCATCCCCTCACAGACCACCTCCACCTTGTCGTTTGCCATACACTGTCGGATCTGTGGATGTGACTTTTGAAGGTCCACGATAAGGAAACTCTGCTATCCACATCATGGTTTGATTTGATATAGCTTTTGATTAATGATTGTTTTTCGTGTTGAAATGTTAATCATATTGAGACCAAATCTGATTCAATATGATTTTTGATCTTTCACATGTATAGTGGGATCTAGACTTTTTGGCGAGACCCATTCTTGATGTAAGAGGGAAAATGACAGGAGAGTGAAGAAGATTTGGAAGCTTATATGTTGAAGTGACTATGTTCTTCCTGTGTTGCAATTAAATTTTCAGTAATTTGTATGCATGTAAAATATGGATAGTAAATTGCAACAATTTAATTTTTTTCAGTAATTGTAATGAATGTCATTACTTTGTATGGAAAAGAAATCTGTAAGTTATTTGAGCGATTTTTGTAATTTTAATAACTATTTTAGGGATTTTGAATATTAATTTGATTTTTGTTTTACTTTTTTTTTTGCAATATAGTCTTGTAGATTGCACGGGGTGGATCAGGGCGGGATCGGATTTTTTGAAAACCCATCGGATCGGGGATGGTATTTCCATCCCTTGACCCGATGACGGGTCGGGGCGGGACAGTTTATAAGTACCACCGGGGCGGGTTCGGATTTCATAAAATCCGCATCCGACCCGCCCCATTGCCATTCCTACATTTGACAACTCTACATAGGAGAGACAACAGTAGAGAATGAAAGGGCGGGGGACATGAGAAGAGGTTGGACAAGGGATACGTGGTGTGCATGGATAAGTTAGGAGAGGGTTGGGAAGACCCACGAGAAGGGGACACGTGGGGAAAAGATATGGGAATAAGGGCCCATGGAAGAGGCAGAGATTTGGAGGGTTGTGGAGGAGCCCCAATGATCAAAGGCCCAGAAAAGGGATAAGAGAATTCATCAGACATGACGTGGCGTGCGATGTAGATTTCTTGATCTTGATATGTAGGCAACCATAACCGAGATGAGAAAGACTATAACCAAGAAAGACATAAGGAGCAAATTGATAGTCAATTTTGTGTGAGTTATAGGGTCGTAAGAATGGATAGCACAGACATCCAAAGATTTTAAGGAAGTTATAATTGGGGGAAGTGCTAGAAAGAAGTTCAAAGGGAGATTTGTCTTTAAAGACTTTTGATGGCATGCGATCGATGAGATAGCTTGCTGTTTCAAATGCAAAATCCCAGTAGATTTGAGGGACAGAGGCATGCACCATGAGAGCAAGACCAGGATCGACAATATGACGGTGACGACACTCTGTTACACCTTTTTCCTCATGAGCGTGAGGACAAAAGCATCGATGGATGATGTTAGCATTGGTGATACATGGATGAATTTTTCTGTATTCACCACCCGAATCAGTATGAATAGATTTGATTTTTCATTCAAATTAATGTTCAGCCATGGTTTGGAATTGATGAAAAATGTGAAAAACATCAAATTTGCGAGAAAAAGGATGGAACTAAAAAAAATGAGAGTAGTCATCCAAAAGTAATACAAAGTAGCGAAATCCATCAAAAGATGAAACCAGAGCAAGGTCCCAAAAATAACTATGGAATAAATCAAGAAAGTTGGATCTACATGAATTTGTGACAGGTAGAGTTCTACGAGAAGCTTTCCCTAATTATTAAGATTGGTGAATAGACTGAAGCTTAAAGGTGGTGCATGTTAGTTTGTCGCTCGAAACAATTTGACGTAGAACATGAATATGAGGATGACTGAGTCTCCGATGGCAGCCATCAGTGGTCATGGAAATGGCAGAAAGAGCAGTGGGTCGAGTGGATGATGGAACGAATGGACTTGCAACTGAGATAGTAAACCTCGCGATTACTTGGATATCTGAGAAGGGTAGTCCCTGTTACCTAATCTTTACCCGGAAAAAAAAAAAGTTAGGATGGAATTCAAAGTAAACATGATTTTCTTTGGCAGATTATTAAACAGATAATAAGGGCTTAGATAAAGATGGAACATGCAACACATTGGACATGAAAAAAGAAGAAATGGAAGTATGGATGGATGATTTGCCAATATGAGAAATTCGAAGGCCTTACCATTTCCAACATGAAGTTGATCACTACCATGATATGTTCTGCACTGGTGAGAGGTTCTATAATCGGAGATGCATGGTAGGTTGTGCCAGTACCTGGGAACCATTGGAAGTCATTGAGAGGTACAGTAGAATCATCCAAGTGAGTTGTAAAATGGGCCGAAGGACCATCAAAGATAGCATTTGGGTTCGAGAGATTCTTGCAGTAGTAAGTGTCATGAGAAGCGACATTGCAGAATTTGCAGTAGCATGGAGGAATGCCAAATTTGCCACCATACGGCCGCCACGTCTTCCACCACCATTACCACGATTTTTGCTGAAATTTACCACTGCTTGTGCCGCCTTGGTGAGGATTGAAATTGGCGAGGATTGAAACAGTGACCACTAGAGTTACGGGGAGAATGGTGGTTAAGGTGAGAAATATGAACCAAAGGTGAAGGATTAAGGGAGAGAGAAAGAGATGGCGGTGTGAGGGTGAGTTTGCTGAGATTAGCGGAATAAATATGGTCATGGCTTAGGAGAAGCGAGTGAAGTTTAAAAAAGGTAACTGGTTCAGGGCGAGCATTCAAGGTAGTAACAAGGTCTTTGAACTCTGGTTGAGGCCCCGAAAAATGTAGATGTTCAACTCTTCAGGGAATAATGGACGTCCAGCAACCGAAAGTTCTTGGCAGATCATATTTGCCTGTTAAAGATAGGTAGAGACACTATCATCTTTGTAAGTTCATAAGAGTTTGATGAAGACTAAGGATTTGTGTGTTAGAAGGAGAGGCAAGAGCATTTTCTAACACAATCCAAACTTCACGTTTGGTGTTGTAATCAACGACGAGCGAAAGAATTTCGTCCAAAAAGGAGGAGACAAGCATGCTAAGGATGACGGAATCTTGATTATGCCATAAGTGAAAATCTGGATTTGGGATGGATGCAGTTTGTCGAGAAGGGACAATGCATTGAGGAGTGCTGAAAGATTGCCATCAACAAATCCAATTAGCTCAAGTCCACGAAGAAAAGAGATAATCTACATTTTCCAATAGAGGTAGTTTCTGGTTGTGAGTTTAAGGGGTAGATAATGGTGAGCCTGGGAGAAAGATGGAAAGGAAGGTGACCAGAGAACACGGTTGGAGTGTGGAGAGGTAGTACTGGAATTTTGTCTAACACCATTTGCATTTAGGGGTCGTTGGACAGAGGCTTCCTCTAATACCAAATTAGAACAAGAGACAAAGTAATGGATGAAAACTCTCACGGTACTTTCCTGTGGTGAGATGATATTTTATATATCAAACATGTGATGATAAGAGACAATCCTACAAAGTATAAAATTCAAATAATTCAATATGTGTCCTTAACCTAACTAAACTGAGTCATCTATCCTAGCGATCTAATCCTCTTTCAAATGCTTGAAACTATTATGTTAATCTAAACATAACCTAATACTCTGAGAGCCTATTTTGTATATATGATGACAATGGCAGCAAAGTCCAGTTAGGATCAAAGTAAAAAAAAAACCCGCTGATATTAGAAGGGGAGTTTTATCAGCACACCTACATGCGTTACCAGCACTCTGTTTGGACTATGAGTGTAGCTGTATGTTGTACCTTCGACATGAATTAAGTACATAAGAAGTGCAATTACGAAAAAGAGGAGTGACAAATAAAATTTCCAAAGACAAACTTGGATGTATAAAATTTCCGACCGCCATAGATATTTTGATATTTGAAGAACACAAGCAAGGCTATGGCCATCTTTCTAGAGCATAAATTCATCGACTGGGTTGAGTGACCTCACAGCTTGATTGCTCGAGTTCTTATGGCATTACTTTAAAAGACAGGCCTTTCTTCAAGCGTGTCGTCCTAGTAACAGCTCATGAGTTTGGAGTTTGGAGGGGAGACGGGTTCCTAAACATGGGTTTTAGCCGCATTCGAAAGTTCCTCCCTCTCGATTTACTAGAACGGGGACAATATTCTCTTATTTGTTCTCTCTTAATACTCGTTGCTGGGATTTAGGTGGTATCCTTCTGCTGTTTCAATAATGATATAGCCACTCAAATTCTCAACATTAAATTGCCAACACTTGGAGAGGCTGATAGCGCTTTTTGGCCAATTAATCGTGAGGGTTCTTTTTGAGTCTCTGTTGCCTACAACTTCTTGTCAGCCGAGTTGGTTGTGTCTCATCCTCAAGAGGCTTATTTGTCTCCCTGTCTATGTCAAAGATTCTAGAAACAACTGAAAGAAATTAAATTTTCTTGTCGCAATCTGTTAATAACATATTGGGCCTCTGCTCTGAGCTGATTAAAAGGAACTGTGTTTTTGTCAGAATCAGAGACTCATGAGCACCTATTCCTGGACTGTAGATGTGTTCAGAAGTGTTGCAGGATTCTCTGGTTGGTAAAATGTTCCCTCGCCTTGGGTTAGATTCTTCTAGACTGAGGTTTAGCCATTGGTTGTCCCCGATTCTTAAAAGAGTAGATGGTTTTTAGCAAAATATCTGGATCTTAGTCATGCTTTGGTCTATCTGGTGTGGTAGAAGTGAACTAGTTTTCAAAGGAATATCTTGCTCTCTGTCTTGCTTTCAAACCAAAGTGCATATTTTGTTGAATAACATTAGGATCACTCCGTCGCGTAATCAAAGATTGAGGAAACTAGTCGACATTGAACGACATGGAGGAGAAATCAAGCCTGCCGGTTTTGTTCATTCTTACCCTCCTCTTTGTCTCTCTCACTTCTTTAAATTGTGTTATTGCTCTTTTCCGACATCCCCAGTGTTTTGTGTAGTTTCAGCTATGGGGTTGAACAGCGGTTCCAGGCTTGGGATAGGCTTTGATTGGGTTCCAGTTGAGTCACAAATTGTCTCTACTGTGGCTTATGATGTTATAAATGCGACCGTGCGTGCTTTTTAGTTAACGATTATCTGGTTATCGGAACTACATTGTCTACATACTATGTCTCTTATTTCTCACTCTTATTTCCTTGCACAGATGACAGGTAGGCCAAGGAGATCTACATTTAGTAATGGTATTCTATCAGAGATGACAGGTTGCTGCAGACTCTTGCATTTTGTGTATGTTGCCCAAGGAAAAGAGTGTGTTTCTAGCGTAGCTTCTGCACTGGCTTCTTTTGCTTGTCAATCGGTGATCATATGCTGCCAGAATAATTTAATGATGCACAGGCTAGTGTGCCCCTTTGCTTGAAACGGCCTGGTGCTTAATTGGATTTTCTTCACTGGTATTTATTTATTTATTCTGTTGCTTTTTGATCTCCGAGTCATCGCTTCCTATTGGATGGAGTGGTCGTCCTCTTTTACTTGTTTATCGCATTTTGGACCAACTCAAGATGCACCTATCCCTGCCTGTTTGTCTGTATACTGTCCTTTGATCATGGTATATATTCTCATTATCTCAAAAAAGAAAGATGGAATCAAGGTTTAAATAGCTTGAACTGTAAAGATTTGAGACATTGTGATCTGCAATAAAAACTTCACTGTAACAATATCTTCCCGAGTACCTTACACCCATATTCCACCATTCTATACTTGACCTAGAGACTTCGGTGTTAGGGGGATCTAAGAGTTAGAGAACACTGCTAAGCCTTTTGCATTCCACAGGTACTATCAAGAGGTGCAACATCAACCAACTACGACGTTACTGGATGAGAACATAGTCTGCATCCAACAAATCAGCAGCCGTCGGCGGCAAATTGTGCCTGGAAACATTCTTGCGAACCTGGGTATGAGTCTCCGCCTCGTGCTGGAACATCTTGACCAGCTCTTGCAGCTCTAACTTCCTAACTTCAACCTGCTCTTCAGTTATGGGTTTTTTCAAACCAAGGTAGAGCAACCCTACTGCAACTAGCACGATTCCTAGAAAGAAGAGGATGGCTGAAAATAGACCAAATGCATATGGCGTGTTTTTGGCTCCAGGCATCCCATCAACATTGATTCCAAAAAGGCCAGTGATGATCGAGAGGATAAGGCCGCCTCCACCAAAGACTGCCAAGTTGTGGGTGACTCTAAGGCTTCTATCCTGAAAATCGGGAAACAATTCTATTAGCACATAGCAGTAAGATGGCCAAATCAAACTATTAGGATCTAGCAGCCAAACGCCAAATCTAAAAAACTCATTGTAAAATTTGGTTGTGATATCCTAGCCAATAACTGCATAACATGCAGAAATCACTCAGGTAAAGACAAGCAACCAACAACATGTGAAACAACCTTGATACTCCCAGATTTCACTATTGTTGTCCCTAATTCCTTTTTGTGGCTGTTTCAATAGCAAGTCTCCTTCCCAAATTGGACTACAAAAACATTCTAGGTTTCCATTTTGTGATATCAAGGCAGCAACCATAGCCACCCCTAATATGCAAACCCACACCTTGCGTGTCTTTAAAAAGTCAACACTCGCACCATAGTACATTTCTAACGACAAACAAGGTGGAAGCATATTAGGGGACGGAAAGAAATACTAATTGCCAAAGAAGTAGATTATCTGGTACAAATGGCTGCTCCCTCAATGCCACAGTCAGCAGGCCCTTTACCACACTAGGCTGGACCAACCGCCGGCGGGTAGATCCTACTGGCAACCGCTGCCCATTTAAGTACACGAATAAAGAAAGGCAGCCTAGAGCCATGATTGTGGAAATCATTTCCTTTAAGGATGTTACAGGAACCAAAATGTAATTCACCCCACCACCAACCTATACTCCTGATGCAGCACAGCCAACTCTCCCAAAACCTTAATCTGTCGAGAGAGGTGTAAACTAATCCTTTCCAAGGCCAGAATACTTACGTCATTCGAGCTTCCTGGGCCCTACCTCGAGTTCACTTCCCACCTCGCAGGTCACCTCACGTCATATCTCTTAGGGCTTCCACCCTGTGGGGCCTACTTCCCACTTTATGGCCCTCCCCCCTTGCAGGGCTGATCCTTGTCCAAAAGGAGCTTCCCTCCTGCATTAACTTCACCCGCGTAATTGATCTAATTTTCCTTCACGAATACAATGTTTAACCCCATTTACAAAGAGATCAGAGTTACAGACCTGTTGGACTCAGATTTTCATTTTCGAGAGAACCTACGACACTGACCATTGAACTTTTAGACAAACTTAATTTGGTCATTGGATTTCAATTTCAGACAATTTGGCCAAATCGAGCCATTCCGTTAGCACTTGTCAACAAAAGTACAATTGGGTGTGTTCGTCGCATATGGGACTTGACTTAGGGGACTCATGTAACCTCTTTTACCAACCAGCCATCACCATGATCCAACACCACAATCACCACCTACACTGCCATCATCACCACCTAATTAACTCCCAAACCACCCCAACCAATGACCACCAGCTCATCCATTAAAAAAATTCTTACAACCTGAATCTAGTTTTTATCCCAAGCGAGGAACCCCACATACTTGTGCATATCTGATTCAATACAAAAAACAAACCCTAAAACTGAACCAAGATATGAAAGTAAGAAGTTAAACAGAGGGGAGACAAGAAAGTGGACACAATCTCTGGCAACCTCTATATGATCAAATGGGGTCCAAGCAACAGAAGTTGTATAAAACATGGGGCTTTTACTACCTATTGACATCCGACCAGCACTGTACCAAAAGAAGCAGTCAACGCAGCTAGAATAGGCCATAAATGGCCAAAAAACCTCCACTGGCAGATCTGAAAACCTTATAAAGTAACTCTAGAATCCATGATTTGCCCAACTAAAAAGCATGAAAGGGTTTCTATTACAAAAACCTTGAAAAAAAAAACATGTATAATGCACCTGGTTTACAATAATTGAAGAGTAAAATAAAGCTAGGGCTTCATATTCTACACATGAATTTGGATTTTGTGCGTAGTAGTGACTGGTGGAACGGTCTTTAGTGGAGGGGCTGAGGGTGGGCGAGGGTGGTGTGGGGCTGGTGATGACGATGGGTAAATGTGGGTAATTGGGTGGCAAGGGTGTCGGTTGACAGGTCCTGGTGGTGGTGGAGAGAGAAAAAGTAAATAAGGACAAAAAATAAAAAAGATTTTTGTGGTTGACAATTTTGCCCCTCCATTGAGCCCCATGTGCCACTGATGTGACAACCTAACGGGTAAAGTTTATAAAAACAACTAACAGAATGACTTGATTGTTCGAATCGAAGAGCCCAGTGACCAATTTGACACAAATCAAAGTCCAATGACCAAATTGAAATCCATCTTAAAGTTTAATGGTCAACGACGAAGTTCTCTCTTCATTTTCAATTAGGATTATGTAACCTAAAGAAGTTTTTTAGTAAAATGTGAAAAATTCTAAACAAAAATTACAACGAAAAACAGCAGGAATACATTATCTTACAAAAAAAACAGCACTGTTTAGTAGATCTTTTCACAAGATTAAATACTACTGATGTTTCGCCACTTTCCTAAATGAAAATGCCATCTCACTGGTTGGGGGTGTCATTGTCAGACCTGGGCAACTGTCTATAAAACTCTTAAACAACCCATGTTGCCTTTAGTTATGTGCATCCTTACAATATCTAACTCGTGTAATTTCAACACACCTGCAACCATGCACGCAAAGTACTCTGCATGACATCTTGAATAGTAAACAAACGGCCTCGAACAGCTTCCTGCTCCTCAATCATTTCCCGCGTACTCTTTCTTATGCCTTCCAGTAGGCTTCTTGTTGCATTTCCCTTCAAATGCTGGAGAAGCTCAAAAACAATTTCCTCTCTAGCATGGAGTGACCATTTCACCCTGATAACCTGTAATGGTATGCGTGTTTTATCAGTAGGCCATATAACTCAGTAGACTTTACTGATTCTCTCATATCATACTCAAGACTCAATATTAGCATCAACAGCTCGAATTAGCATTCGAAGTTACAGATAACACAAATAATAAAGAAGAAACAACAAAAAGGTGACAAAAATACCATTGCATGACCGATGACTCCATTAAAAATGAGCCATATAGCCTATTTTGATTCGTAAACCATGTAAATGAAGGGAGCATTTCTCAAATTGGATGTAAGCTGAATCCTATCAGCTAAATTAGATTCCGTAGGTGAGAAATTCTAGACATCAATAACTTGCATTATAAGCTGATTCCCAGACCAAACTTTCACAACATCAATTTTTACGAGCTGAAAATAGTGGTCCCCTGATATTGTTGAGAATCTGAAGCTTCCATGAATTTAGCAAGAACAAGCTGAACAAAAAACATAACTACCTGTCACCTAACTGAGTATATTTGCACAACCTATTGTTCATTCTCCAGAAGAATAGTTCAAAGAGTAGGTCATCTAGCAGCAAAAGTCAAAATGCTTACTGCTTCAACTTTCTGGAATCATTTCAGCGGCAGAACTTAATTAAGCACTATCAAGAAACTCAGCATCTCATAATACGCCTACTGACCTAACCTAATAAGGACTTTGGATATTCTTTTCAGCCTTATTTTGACTTTTATAGAGGCATGGCTTAACATGGTTCAACCCAAGCTTTCAACATGCAACTACCAAAGTATACGAAGAATAGAGGTAGAGAAGGCATAGTGCAAGAAACAAAAGTTTCTCTTTGTTGCAGTAGTTTTACTACATATGTTTCAACTGATGACAGTGATGTCATCTGCTATTTAAGTACTACACTCCATTGGTAGGATAAAGCATCTTACCTGTCTTGATAATCTTCTGACCTCTTGGTTCAGGATTATACTGAAAAGATTCAAATCTTCATGGGTCCTCCTATTCAGTATTCATTACCATAAATATAGTATGTTGAGGAACCGAAACAGTAATACTAACAAACAAAATAACAAACAGGCATTCATGGCTGGATATATAGATAAAAGGTACCTGTTTATGAACTTCAACTCCACTTCATCAGCTACCCCAAATATAGACTTGCGGAACAACCTTACAATGTGACAAGCATACAGTGAGAAACTGAGAATCAAGTTCCAGATGCTATGTGGTTGTAAGCATAGTACTGACAATCAAGTGTTCTTATTTATACACACAAATCTACACCAAATGCTCACAAGAGAAAACAAAACAAAGGCCCAGACATCCATAAAGGAGTATGGCGAAGACAAATATCAGAACATTAAACAATGGCCAGAAGCTAACAAGGGAAATAGTTACACTACAGCTAAAAACAGAAGTCATCAACAAAATCTGCAACCACAAAATGGAAGCCTGTTAGGTCCTTGAGCCTGAATAGTAGATTTAAGGCATTATGTGCAACCACTGCACAAATATCAATCCTCTCAAAAGTTCACCTATTCCTCTTCCTCTAGACAGATCAGAAGAGGCACAACAGAGCCATTGTCCAAAACCCCCCCGCACAACTCTCACCAATACGTGACAGACTTTGGAAATAACCAACACTGAACAAGCCGAGGAGGAGAATCCACAAGTTACGTGCCACTCGCTATAAATAAGGAAAGCGACCACCCTTTTTGTATCCTTTGTATAATGCACCAAACAATTATTATCTTTTCGTTCCTCATGTCATCAATGTAGATCACATTTCTTGCTGCGTCAAACTTAAAGACACCTAGCCATGTTTATACATGATAAGGACACTCCTGGGCTAGCACCAGGACCGAACAAAGAAGACCTCCATTTTTGCTTCCTGGTTTCCACCAGGGAATCCTCCGTCTATGTGTAACACTCAAATGCTTCCAAGAACAATTGCCCTAGCTTAAGCTCCCAGTCATATAATGAGGTGATATTTTTCCTCCGAAAAACAGGTGCCCTAAGTATTTTGATCAAGAATTCCCCTATACACTTGAAACATAGTTTTCTCATCAATCTCAGCCATATAAAATTGCTTACAACTTCAGAATCTATAATATGCATAAAAGGCAACAAGTAAGGTTTTCTAATGGATCTGTACCAACTTATCTGCATCTAGCTTGATACTCAAAAGATATATAGGTCAGAGTAACGGAATACGAATTGTAGAATTCACCTATCATCCCATCGAGCAAGGCGAGTAGCCAGCTGTGCTATAACTTCGTGTACCGTTCTCGGTGTATGACTGCCACCAGCAAAAAGAAGTTCCTAGCAGAAACAAATTACTGTGAACCAAGAATAAGAATAGACCAAATTATCGTTGCATTATAAGCAATTACATCTCTAGCACTAAAACCATTGATGCATTTTTATCAGGTAACAGAACAAACCTGAACTTCTGTGATCCCCAACACATTTATGCTTGATGCAGATCCTTTCATGTGCAACGCGGTTATAAGGAAGTTCTGTGCTTGCCAAGAACGAAGAACAATGGGTATATCATCTTCATCAACATAGGGATCACCGGCTGACTGCCCCAATAGCTCAAACAATAGCCCTCCAGCAACCCTAACCGGGACCTGCACAAACATGAAGCTTAACAAACATATCAAATGACACCACAAGGCATGAAAGCCAAACAGCATTGTTATTCTTTTTTGTCTTTCTTAACAACTAAAGGAACCTCTAACAGATAAACACAGTTTGATCGGTCCTCCTACTTGATTAACATGAGTAGAATGGATGTTCGATCAGAAAAAATTTGCCTCTCAGAAAACTATATCGTGGTTATAAACAACATGGTGAAAAACTTGTTTTAGATGTGTTACAGGTGCATCAACCTCCTCATATATACAAAGTAGAGCCTTAGGATAACCAGAGTCGTGTGATTTCAGTATGTGACGGCATCTAGAAAATCAGAATTATCAGCCGTCAAACCCCACCTTCACCCCCTGCCCTGAGACAATGGCAAAGTTTAACCATGCAGACTACCTAAAAGCAACATATACAATCACAGACATACACATATACATAGAAAAATAAAAGAATAAAGTAAAGCACCAGAATATTCAACCCAACTTCATGCATCTTTATCATACTTGGTGTTCAAAGGCTGTCTCACAATCATGAAAGTGGTGTTTTCGCAACAGATTGTTGTCCGTTACAACTTCACAAGTACCAAAATTGCTTATGCTCTGCAGATGTGACAATCTCTACATGCCTGGTATCATAAATCAGGATAATATTATCTTTACGACTCAACATATGTATGATCATTTATGGCACTTTTCAATCAAGGAAGAAAGGATATTTAGGTGATAAACAGGCAATCTACCTCATACAGAAGATGCTTCATCCTATCGCTTATCAACCGACTCTCATCTCTCAAAGCAACACTAATGGCAGGGTGCAACCACTGAGCATTGCTGAGCCACGCATTAATGGACTGATGACCTGCGGCCACATGGCACCACCATATAGGCCCAGCTCGCCGCTCCCAGTAAGGAGCAGCTAAATCTGCAGTTGTAAGATCATCTTCATCATCCATGAGATCAAACTGCTGTGAGGTCCATCCGGCATTCACGTCTACTGTTTGAACAAGTTCAGAAATTCTAGCCCATCCAATTGGAACCCAGTGACCCCCTACAAGTTTATCCATAGTGTGGAGACAGTATGATTGATAGCCATGAGTATCTGTGTTGTCACCTACAGAGCCGGCATCTAACTTTATAAGAGACGGGGAATCGAACAAATATTTCTCATTTGTTTTCTCAGCAGAACCCTCAACCTTTCCATAAGTAGGCACTTCCTTTTTTATATTCTCAGCTGACAGGCTCTTCAAGTTTGACTTTGGCCTAGCTGATTTCCTATGTCCTCTAACCAATTCAAAAGCACATATCAGCCCATCTGTCCAAAGCTCACTCCCTGGCATGACATCCTTATTGTGGTGGTTTTTATTGTTTTCTTGCTTCTTCATTCTATTACTCTGAATTACACACCGACTGTCACCTACACCACTCATGTTTTGTTTCATACAGCAGAGAGATGAAAAACCTGCAAATACTCTTCAACAGTAATCAGGAAATTCTGCCGCGCCCATGTGGAGGAGGCCTTACCAGATAAAGAACCTGTATATATTCTTCACATGCATGCTAAAAGAAAAAAAAATTCATGGATTAATATACGACTTGGGCTGAAGATCTGGAACTCTTTGAATCTGTTCTTCTCAAAAGTATGCTGCAATGATGGATATAAAGAAAAAAAAATAATGAGAACAATGCACAAAAAAAGTGTATTCAACATAAAGATAAACCAAACTAATTTCATCTCTAGAACTAGAATAGTATAATATAATCACTTCATGTTGTAACGAAAAGGGATAGGGCGGAAGGAAGTAGATTCAACACTATTGTTCTCATTATGTAGATGACGATTTAAAACAGCTCATTTTAAATTGGTAAGGCAACAACAGAACAATCTTATTGTCACTCCGACTTGCAATGAAGAAGGGAGTGGACCTAACCCGCCAAAGCTGTTGGTGACCCATAAGCATCCCTTCCATAAACATGAAAAAAGGTATCAAGCATCCCTAACATGAACATAACAACCTGAGACTCAAACAATGAAAATAAACACTAGTAGTTAAAAACACGTGTAAAGGCTATTTAGTTTGTTAAAATTGTTAAAAACCATCCGTAACTCAACTATTTATTTTGTTAAAAACACGTGTAAAGCCCAAAACAATGAAAATAAACACAGATAGTTTGACAATCACAACAATCAGACCCCATACAGCAAGGCAGATATGTGGCAAGATACATCAATAAATTTGGATACCAAGATGATTTTTGAGAAGTCTAGATTAGAAAATAGAAATTTCTAGTATTAATGAAGCAATATAATTTGATAACCAGTTGGAATTTCGTAAAAACTGTTGAATACACCCCTTGACATTGATTAAGAACGATACACCAGTTATCAATTTTTTGGCTCGTTTTGCAATTATTTCTCCAAGCAAAAACATTATAAGGGAACTATCCTATCATAAAGAGACTGAATTTCGGTCTTAAATTTTTCATGATCCTTTCTGGCACATTCCAGTTGATTCAATCGCCAGTCTCACTTAAATAATTAAAGCTCCGCCTCGAGCTTCAGGCAGAAGCCCAGAACCAGTAGAACAGAGCAACTTAAACCAACCCATCCCCACACCCCCGAGTGTTCGGGAGCATATAACCATTCAGGGCAATGACATTTTCATGGGAAGAAACCCGCTGCAACCCCTAGACGTAACTGACAATTTCGGAAATAAAAATATTATCAAGGAGACATGCCATTGTCCAGCAGAGACAAAGTAAGGAAGCAGGTCTATAATATTTGATAAACATGCAATCAAAGCATCTGCAACGCTCTATAACTTATCAACGACTTCTATATATCCAATCACATGTAAGCTACAGAAGTTATAACTTCCTCCAGTGATATGCATGTCTCGAATGACAAGCTGACAACTTGTTAGAAATTAGAAAACAATGAAGGAACAAAAGTTCAAAATTGCTGAATCCCTCCAGCCCATCTCTTCTTAGGATACCATTTGGTATTACCATATACCACTAGGAAGAAAATACGAGAACTAGTACTCCATCCGTTTCACAACTTTTGTCCCCCTTGACTTTCTGAGAAATTTTAGAACATGTGAACATCTAAACAACTAAACTCCATTTTCTGTTCCTCTGTCAATTATACTAAAATGATCAGAAATAGCATGTTCTACAAATTGCATTTTTTATTATTAAAAAAAAAAACAACAAAACTCGGATACATTACAAATCAATAAATGACGTATATGATTAGTCAATCTGGGGAAGAAACAATAGGTAGTCAATGCTTACATGTTTAAATTCATCACGAAAAGTCAAGGGGGCAGCAATTATGAAACGAGAGAAATCTAAGTGTACAAGTGCACACACGAAAACTAATACACGTAGCAAATGAACATAACAAACAGAAGAATCATGAATGCATCGAGTATGCATCAAAGTAGCCGACAAAGAGGAGCTCTCTAGCTCCAATTACAAGCAAAGTGATAACACAGCCAAGAGAATCAACAGTCTATATAATAAAAAAATGTTACAGTAAATACTCGCAATTAAGGAAGCTCCACATTGCGGTAACAAGCAACCCTAATATCAAAGAGGATTCCTTTTCCTGATTTTTCGCAGAAGCAATACGGGACATCACAAGAGAAAGATGCTTATTATTCTGTGAGAGTGGCCCTGTGTGTGTGTGCGTGCGTGCCCGTGCCTGTATTCTTTCTGTGAAGGTCGCCGGACGTTACAAAGGGGAAGGGGATATGGATATCGACCTAACTGGCTATCGTAGTGGAAGCGGGAGTGATTTCACGCGCCTTCAAAACGACGCGCAGCTCTTTGGACGGCTGTCGTGGCGCCACATACGCCGTCAGACGGGAGGGAATCGGGTGTGTCGCGAACCTTGTCGTGGCGGGTTCTGAGGTGGTCCCACGTTTGACCATATTTTGGTTCTCTTCCCCATTCTTCCCGTAAAGACTAGAACAAATGGACAATAATCTATATGACCCCAAATATCAGCCTACATTATTATATTATTATTATTATTATACTTACTAAAAAATTGGATTGGTTGTTGTCTCATAGCATGGTAATAATTTATACGGGGAGTACGTGTATCAATTTATCTATCCAAATTTATATATTCATACTTTTTATTATAATATATATATATATATATATATATATATATATATATATATATTTGATTTGTTGCCAGGCAACTTGGTTGAGTTATTAGTGTTGTTTGGCCTTCTATCTACAATTTGTGGGCTGTTTAGATCTATTTTTCGTGTTTTTTAAGTTCGTCCGCTACCTAATGTAACTAACGGTACTTTTGACAAAAATACTCATCACCCACACAATTGATTGTGCAGCAAAGCGCGCGTCTCTCCGCTCATAATGTGTAGCCGCTCCTTTTTTATTCTCTATCTCTGGTCTCTCTTGTCCGCCCACATAAGCGATATATTGTGCAGGTGTAATACGGAGGTGATCGTAAATTCAGAGGAGTAGATGCGGCGGCAGGTAGCGAGGTCGAGGGCGGCGCAAGGCAAAGTTGAAAGCGGTGAGGACGATAGTTATGGCGGTGGGCGAATTTGGCGACGGCAATAACTAGGTTGATTATATTTGGATTTGGGTTTGATTTCGACGGCAAGATCACAGATCAACGATGACAGACGGCGGCAGCTACGGTGCTAGCCTTAGGATTTTATATTTAATTTAACTTTTTTGGGGTACAAGCAGTTGCTTCTGATTGCATAGCAGATCAAAACCCTAAATCCGAGAATATTGTTGTAGAGGAAACCAAAGTAGATTCCAGATCATGACTTTTGGGTTTTGGAATCGGGAATATTGTTGTAGAGGAAACCAAAAGTGGATTCCATGGTGACTTTTGGGTTTTGAAATCAGAAGAGGATCGCAATGTAGCCTGAACAAAAATGTGCAACAGTTTGATTGTCCCTCAATCTTGAATCGATTCAATCACATTCTTGATATATTGATCTTGAAATTCAATTATCAGAAGGAAGCTGGTTAAAAAAAATCGTCAATCATACCATAAATAAAATGCAAATCCATTTAGAGTTAAAACAAAAATAGTAAAAAGGCATAATTCGAATTTGAGAGACATCTAGTATCTCTCAAATATAACCTTGGATACTATTGTTTGTATTACCATGGCTTTCCACCGCTCTTAATTATTCGAGTTCCCACATCCAAAATCGCCTTCAAATACCCGTTTATCCATTCGTTCCGTGCCATCTTCCCTGCTATCCCAGTCTTTCATTTTCTTCTTCTTCTTCTGGGTGGAGACCAGACAAGCTGGACCTAGACCTGGACCTGGACCTATATGGATGATAGCTTTTTGAAAATAGAAGGCACTCATTTCATTCGTGAAAAGAGAAGGTACTTATTAGCAGCCCTATCATTCGCTACATTATAGCGAATAGGCACTGTAGCATACACTACCTCCCTCAAGGCTTAAGGATATTTTTGTTAAAAGACGTCTGCTATATTATGTAGCGGACGTATTTAAAAGAAGCGCGAAAAACAGATCTAAACCGTCCACAAATTGCAGATAGATGGCCAGATAATACTGACAACTTAACATAAGTTACCTGCTCAAGCAATGAATCATCTCTCATTATATAATGTGTACTATACGTAAAGATAATAGACTTTATAAAAAGTAATACAAAATAAATTTCTTAAATAGTACATAATAACTACCTATAAGGATATGTTTAGTTTTCAATATAAAATTCAATAAGAATATGTAGTTAAAATAAATTCTAAAGGTCAAGCCTGGCATAACAAGAAAATTATTGAAAAATGACACAAAACAAAAACTTAATTTGCAAATACCTACCTATAAGGACGTGTTAGGTTTTTACAATTTAAAGTTTACTTTATTAAAATTTATAATAAACACTTATACGCGATGCTTGATAATTTTTGAGAACATTGATATTATTAACTTTATTTTCGCATACACATCGAACGTGTCAAAGTGACTAGTTTCATTTAAACGATAGTAATGATTATTTATAGAATAATGATACACCTTAAGTGCATCTTAAGCATGATGCATAATACGGATGAAAGGGAATGATAAAGTCTATCGTGTAAGTTCTTGATGGGTTTTTTTTCATTTAGATAGTAAAGAGAATCAAGATAAATAAGGTGGATAGCAACCACTGGTTTGGTCTTATAGCCTTACGGTATGGTATATAAGAAGAGGAGTCCAGTGGCTCGTAAAATTGAGAGGTAAAAGGAGGTACATAATACATAGTACGTTTCCAACAATTGGTGCAAAATAAAGAGTTCATCCATAATAGTTTTGAGTGTTGCAAGGTGAGGAGTACTGTTTAGGGGCAGTAACAGATGTGGATGTAAGAAGCCCGTCCTGATGCACTTTTGTTCTTGCTGCATATGCAGAAGAAGTGGCCAACTCAAAAGGCCTCTCTCTTCTTGTTAGATGACACAAAATAGCTATGAAGTAATGAACCCTAGTATGAACATCAATGATGATGGGTGCTGCTGAGTCCCTGTTAATTGTGACAGAAGTGCAAGTCAGCTAGTTATAATTTTATTATGCATGAGATTATGATGTATCGCCCGATTGATGGTAAGTGATATACTATATACCCAAGTTGCATGATAGTTTGAAGTGAAGAGAAAGAAGCAAAGCCGCTCCGTATAAGTTCTTGATGGGTTTTTTTTTTAAAAAAAATCTACGGAAAGTAATATAAAAGCAAAGCTATTACCTTTATCACAGTCACAAACCTAGCTTTTTAATCCCATTCTGGATAACTTTCAGATTTTTTGTAGTATGATTACATAGATTCTAATAGCTAATGAAGTGAACAGTATGTCGATCTATTGAAATGTTACTGTCACCAAATGTTTTTTTCAAAAATTTTCAGAATTGCATTGATATCAAATAAAGAGTTATAAGTACATAGGCTATATATCAAAAGAAAAAGACAAACATGGTGAAGTGAGGGGGGTAAAGGAGCTCCCCATCCAGTGGCGGAGCCAGGAAATTGCTCAAGGGGGTTCTAAAAATAAAACACAACAATAACTAGATTTTGAAGTTGAAACAATATGACTTTTTCAATTGCTTCAGTGCTGCTATGAACTCGGAAACATGTGAGGAAGTTGCCATCAAGAAGATTGGTAATGCTTTTGACAACAGAATATATGTCAAAAGGACACTACGTGAAATTAAGCTTCTTCGCCACATGGATCATGAAAATGTAAGTTCGCCACATTTTTACATCTGTATAATACTTCTGCACAGGGAACCCCATTTTGTGAAAAGGCTGCTTCACATTTTTATCATGTGACATCCAGGTTAGTGTGGAGCCACCTTAGGCAATCTACATGGATTTTTTTTTTGGCTTCCTGTAACTAATTAGGGGTTCCATTCATCTCTAAAGCGCTCAAGGCTGTTGGTGGTGGGAAATTAATTAAAAGTTACCAGGAAAGTTCTGCATGAGGATTAATCACAAATTTTCTTCAGCATTTGAGTTTATTCAGTTTTCATTCCAATTGCCCCAAAGATTTTGAACAATGAAAACATGCTGAGAAAATTTCTTTGGGATGGCTCTGATACGTGAATACACTAACTCGTAGCATATGTATCATGTGTACCAAAAATTAACACCCTCTTTAATTAATATGCAAGCTCTTCAGACAGTTCCTGTGCAGATGATCATCTCATCAAGTCTGAGGACCCCTTTTAAAGCATGATATGCCCATTGTAAGTGTTAATCAAATTATAACCACACCATCACCATGGACATTATTGTGACAACAATTGAATTTAGGAAAGCAACAAAGACTAATCAAAGAATTGACGAAATCCCAATCAACAATCTGAAAAGTTCAACTAACGATTTGAAATGTTCAATCAACAATCTATATGCTCAATTAGGAAAGCAAATCATCAATTAAGAATCTAAAAATGCGTACCTAAATCGTCGGTCGCCGGTCATCGGTCGTCGCCGCGTTGTTGCCTACAGTGGATTCTTGGCCGATGGAGTCCTCCCCTTGCCGTCGCTACTTGCCTGTCACTAATCCTTCCGGATCTGAACAGAAGATGACTTCCTCGCCCTTGACAGTCCACCCGTCGTCCCCTTGGAAGGCTCCACTTCGGCCACTTGTTCCAGATCTGAACTCCTCAACAGAGGGAGTCGACTAAATGAGGTGGTGTCTGCCGTCGGGGGTGGTATCTGTCGTCCGCCGTCTGCGGTTTGGGAGTGGGTGAAAGAGTATGAGGGACAAGTTGCAGAGAGAACGAGAGTCACAGATCAGATCTGGATGAAATGCAATTTTTTTCCTAGAATTTGAGGGGTACATTAGCCCTCCCCCCCCCCCTCGTACAAGCGTAGCTCCGCCACTGTCCCCATCAGCTATTATACTTTGAACAGCTCAGCAAGGCCATGACGGGTGATTCTCCTAAATGCATGCTCCTCTAAAAAGCCACTCCTGGTTAGCAAATGAATTTGTGATACTTACTGACTTGGAAAATAGGTTAACTTTAACGAAATTGTCTGGATCTCCTATGGTGATGCTACACAAGTCAAAAGAGGAACATATGTGGCATATATAATACATTATGCGCTTTACCATGTTTTTCAATGCTTTAGCTCCCATCAACTGTGAAAATAGGTGATAGGAGTCAGTGTGGATAATAAGATGTTGAATACTATGGTGGATAGCCCAAATGCAAGTGCATAATATAGAGATCGTCTGAGCTTCATGATGGCGAGAGGCAAGGAAAGAGGTAGTCTAATGGCTCATCAATGAGTCGGTGGTCTCCAGGTTTGATAAACTCACTCCTGCAATCTTTGTCTATCGATTCCAGTAGATGCCTATGTGGACATGGAGAGTATTAGGAGCTCGTCAAGCATCTGTGCACGATTTGGGATGTAGATTTATAGTTAGTGAGGTTTGTAGATCATCAAAATGGGGAAGTATTTAGGGGTTGAAGTTGAGGTGAGGCAGGTGGTATGAGTGGAAAAGTTCAAAATATTGCTTCAATGAGGTTTCAAGCGTGAAAAATAATTGTTTAGGATTCCACGGTTGCTTGTCAGAATATACACTCATTGCAATATATATATATATCGTCATTGCAATTAGTCTCAAACATCTCTAAAAAATATCTAACTCTCACGAAACACTATAAGTTTGATTGTACAACGATAAAAGCGAAGAAAGTTTTTAGAGATAATTAATATCAAGTGTTTATATTGGAGTATTGGCACATTTTCCTGCAAGCATCACTACTTAAGTTCAAAATATCAACACTGATGATTTTCAGTATCATTCATTACCTATCATGTTTCTTTCTACCCAGTTATGGCCATATCTTGTAGCGATGATTATTGGGGATCGAAATGTCCTCTGCACTTTATTTGCTTTTGATAATGATCTATTCTATAACTCTCTCAGTCTAAAAAAATTGATTTTTTTTTAGATTGTCCTAAAAAATTGATCAATTTTCAAATTCAAAAAGATTTTGTAGCTTTTTTACATGTTTACCCATTGTAGACATTTTTTTATTCTACTTCTCTTTCCACATTTAGTCATTCACCAACCCATTTTTCTATACTAAACAATTTTTTCATGCCCCTTTCTCTCTTTTGAGATAGAATGAGAAACTCATAAAATAAGACTTATATTTTAAACAAACATGCGTTAAATATTTTCAAATAATTTGGGACGAAGGGAGTATAAGTTTCATGTATCTCTTATGTTAGGATTAAAATACAAAGCAAGTTTTTTTCAACTTTTTCTATCTTTAAGTTCTAACATCCAAGTACAATTTGTCTAAAACGATGATTAATCTTAATTATACTTTTTTTTTATTTTTCAATTAAAAAATCTATAATGTAGTCTAAGTTTCTCTTGATAGTGTACTTTAAAGCTCTTTTTTATATATATCTAGCATGACCTTCTTCATCGTAGTAGTAAAAAAGACTATTAATTTAGTTGTAGATGTAATTTAGCATATATTTGCCTTAAGTTTTTTATTTTTAACACAGACTTTACTTACTCATCTAAAAAGTATATATATACATATGTGTCTGTATGTGTCCTTTTGAAATTTATACTACAAAATGTACATGCGAATTTGATATTAGATAGTGATAATGAACTAAGTATTTCAATAATATTTACAGACCTATATTCTTCACCCTATATTTATATATATGCATTACAGTTTTAATATAGATACAAATTCAACAAAAATTCATCAAGAATAATTTGTAAGCTTATCATTTATTAAATAGAGACATGTATCATTAAAATAAAAAGAAAAAAAATATATTACCTATGGCATAAGGTTTTGAGAGTTAAGAAAATTATAGGGCTAATTACATCCATGACCTTGATCAGGTTAGGGTAAAATGACAAGTATACCCATTAGTTGGAACAAATAATACGTATGTTCATTGATCGAACGAAAATACTAAAAGGATGTAAAGATCAAAATGCCCGTCACTTAGGAATGTAATTCTTCAAATGTCATTCATCATCCATTTAGATTTTTGAACTCCAACACACACAAAGACAACATATACATGCATCCACAAACACGTGTGCACTCATCCACACACACATAAATGATATGCACACATACACACCCCCCCCCCCCCCCACCGGCTACAACCACATCCACAATTACATCCCACCATCATTATGTTCTTTAACTTTTTCACTTTTCTTCGGCCTTCTTATCTCAATCAACTGTCACAGCTTTCTCATTCTACTCACTTGCAACAAACCATCATAAATTCAACAAACCAAATGAACAGAAATGAAATTTTGAATTTGGGGTTAAAATTTTGAATAAGATGTATAAAATTTCTTATTTGCATCAAACTATTATGCAACAGCATGGCAGCTGCTGCCATTAACTATCACCAGAGCAGCCTTCCACCATTGACATTCACTGGTGCTGGGATGATGTGGCTAGTGAGGCTGAGCCAGTTTGCCGACTTTCACGTTGAGTGCTTGCCGAGGAAGGTACGGTGACGAGATGGGGGGAGAATTTGGTTAAAATCCTAATTTAGAAAATTAGGATTTATAAAATTTTATATTGCACATGTCTTGTAGATACAAAATGAAGGGAGTATCAACATTTAAAAAGTACGTATCAACATAAGAAAAAAAATATTTTTTAACAGATCAATATAGCTTTACCTTCTAAAATTCAATATCGTTGACTGTAATTTACCCTAACTTCGAGGATATGAGTCCCAAAATTATAAAAATCCACCTAATCGAACTTGCAGATATTCTGACTTTATCATATGTTAATAAATTTAAATTTATAGTTATATGTAAAAGTTAATAAAGGTAATAGCTGGTACACCTTAATCTATAAAAAACAAACATGGTAATACCTGGATTAAGGAACGATTCTCTAAGAAGGAGGGACAATCAAGGTGCTCATTTTATCAATTTTGATATTGATAAGTTTTAAGGTTATGTTTTGATAAGGTTTTCTTTAAAGTTGAACAGAGTCTTACTATCATATTTATACGATTAGGCTGGATCCACTCCCACTTTTTTGTCATTTAAAGATGCATTAGTGAACTTTTAATCACTTTAGTAGCAAATTATTTATGATTAACCAAAAATATTGTAATTTAGGCTCACTTTCTTAAAAGTAAAAATACAATTAAGTTTAGTAAACCTTTTATTTCTAAAAAGATTTTTTTAATAAAAAAGTCTGTAGCCATTTTAACCGCTTGAAATTATTTTGTACGCTGGAAGGAGATCGTTACCCGTTTTGGTTATATTAATAGTCTTTTGTCACTAAAGGATGCATTAATAGATCTCTTTAGCGTCAAAATATTTAAAGTTAGCCAAAACAGTAGTAATTTAGCCTCACCTTCTAAAAAGTCAAAATATTTAGAGAACTTTTTAATTTAAAAAACATATTTTCAAAAAAAAATATTTAGTTATTTAATCCCTTGCAGATAAAAAGTTGAGAGTTTTCAAGTTAAAAAATGTTATTAATTATTTGAGCAGAAAAAAATTAGAATCTTTATTAATTGAAGTTCATCTAATCCTATCATTTTATAAGAGAGTGAAACAGTAAAGACAATAGTCATATAAAATATATTATCAGGTAAATATATGATACATCGGGATACAATGCATCATAGAAAGACAATAACCATATGAAGAATATGTTGTCATGAAATAAGGGTATTCCAATAACTCTAATCCGAATATAGGATTATATACTTGCCATGAACTCAAGTTATGATTAGGAACAAAATTGTATGATAAAATTAATTCTTATGCATTTAAATTTTTCTAAAGAAATTCCAGTTTTACAATAGTTTTCTTACACCAATATGTCTGTTATTGAAATCTAGAATTAAACTTCAGTTTTATGATAGTTTCAACGTACGAAAATGTTTATATTGAAATATATATATATATATATATATATATATATATATATACATTCACAATAATTAAAATTTGTAGCATACACATCAACATACAAATCTGAAATACAAAATTTTAAAAAGATTAAGTTTCTGATAAACTATCCAATATAGTTTAAGTAGATTATGCTTTTATTTTTGAAGGTTATAGAAAACATTGTTCTCTACAGGTTGTTTTCATTAATCGAAATTGATGGAGAAGATATAGTAGTTTGAGGTACTTTAACTTTAGCGTGAATGGAAGAAGTAGGTTTTGATAGAAATTTTTTCAGTAATCAAAAAACACGAAGGAGTTCAAGGGTGGTTTTTATAGGTTTTCATAATTTTTTTTCTAAAAGACAAGAGAACCATTAACTTTAACTAAAACATATATTCCTATAAGGATGTTCCAAAGAAAGATGTTTGATGTCTTAAGAGAAGCCAAATACACTCTTATTTTTTAATAACACTTTGATTCAAAATGAGTATTTGATGGGAAAAAATGTTTCAAGTGAAGATTTCAGTTTAAAAAGGGCATCTTAAGGAGGAAAAAAGAATTAGTCATTTAACCCCAGTCAAGATTACATATGTATTTAGAAAATTCTAAAAATTCTAGTTTTATGATACATTCCTTATATCAATATATCCGTATTAAATATTTAGAATCAAACTTCAGGTTTACGATAGTTTCAATGTACTAATATGTCTATATTAAAATCTATATACATGCAGAATAATTTAAATCTGTAACATACACATCAACATAGACATATGAAATACAAGATTAAAAAGGATTGAATTTCTAACAAAATATTGAATTTAGCTTAGGTATATTATATTTTTCAAAAAAAGTTTTAGAAACTATGTTCTCTACAAGTTGTTTTCTTTAATCGAATATGACGGAGAAGATGTAGTAACTCTATTGTAATTTAAGTCAAAACATACATTTACTCTTATAAAAGTATATATTCCAATAAAGATAAATGTATGAAAGAGACTTGATATTATATGAAAAGTAAAAAAAACACCCATATTTTTTAAAATACTTATTAAAAATAGGTATTTAATGAAAAAAAGTATTTAATCAAAAGTCAAAATAATCCTTAACTCTAACAAAAACATATATTCCAATAATGGTATTTTAAGGAAAGATGCTTGATATCTTATGAGAAGTCCAAAACACCATTATTTTTAAATAAAACTCTAATTTAAAAGTGGTATTTAATGGGAAAGAAATGTTATAAATCAAAAACACCCTTACTTACCCTTAATCTTTTTATGAAAAAATCAATTAGAAAAGGATAATTTAAGAAAAGAAAAGATTAACCATTTAAGCTCATACGTACTTTTATTTATGTATGTATATGTATAGATAGATATAGATTTAGAACTTGCAGTATTTGAGTTTTTTATTCGTGATCGACGCTCTTGCCTTCGTAGAGAATTGTTTCGCTTGCCCCAGATGTCGCTTTGCTGAACTGGTTATCGATTGAAACTAGATATGTTGCTAAGTTGCTCCTTGATTCTCCCAATTTGCGAGTCGATGAGAATTTTGGTTCCAGGGTTTTTTTTTTTCTAGCTTAATCTTGTGTTTCATTTGATTTTTATCAGTTCGTCTCCCAACTCTTTGGGTCAAAGCACATTGCTTGACATAAATGCCCCTAAAAATGTAACTAGGTGACAGGGATGCCGGGATTCATCGAAGGACTAAAGTGGTACCATTCAAACATCTACGTCCCAAAATTGTCAAAGACAGCCCCCCTATTGGTTTGAACCAATTGAATACAAAATATGATTTGAACTCCACTTGTAGCATTTCCAGTCCCGCAGGAGTCGCTAAAAGTAATGATATAGCAGTACTTAATAGAACATATATAAGATGAATAAAGTTAGAGCTCATATGACAATTCCATGTTGTACTCGTAACAGAACTCGCAACTCTCAAGCCTTGATAGTCGATCCATATACACAATCGACAAGGAATATAAGACCGTAACAAGCACATGGCAATAAACTGGTTAAGCAACACAAGTCACAAAAATACGGACGACTTGCGTGTTCAAACATAAAAAGGTGAACTGCATGGGAAGGGAGACGGACAAGGGGGGGAAGTGTTCACTAACTCAAATTAGCACACACGTTCCTACAGTTACATTGAGCGACGATAAATATGTAAAATACAACCTCAAGGCACAGGGCAGCAGCCAGTCAAGTCCTCTTTGTAAGATTATAGATTTATTCAATCGCATGAACGCCCTTGATTGGCCACTTTCAAACTCATTACAAGACCCTGAAAAACCAGGCGGTGAGATAACGTTAGTAGCTGTTTTGCCATATCTGTTGGGACTGCTTCGGTTGGCCTTGAGAGCCGCTGAGTGACCCGTCCCTAGGGTTTTGTGGCTGATGTTCTAGAGAGATCCCAGTCTGAGAGTGGTAGTAATTAGGGTACCCTGCTAGGGATCCATAACTCTGTGAAGGCTGCTGACCTTGCCGATATCCACCAGGCTGCTGGTTCTGCCCTTGAAAGCTGTAATATGTGCTAGCTGGAATGGCTGACATCGTTCTGGAGCCGGGGCCATGAAGCCACATAGCTGAGTTCTCATTCTAAAAGAAAAATGGAGAACATAAATGAGCTGCCAACCTCCTTTGTCCCTCTAGAAAAAAGAGACTCAAAAAAACTGTGGATGCCGAATGGTCACAACGGATTTTAACCAAATCTCACTTCTATAATAAGCATTTTCTTTAGAAATTCTGTTATGGATAATCACACTTTTATGCTGCAATTGTATTCATGACCATAAAGGTACGTCATGAAACAGAAATGTTACATACGCCGTTAAACTGGCATCAGGTGTATTCTCTTTCAGTTATATGCCTTTTTCAGTTATAAGCCTAACTGTAAATTCAAGTAAAAGCACTAGAAGCCTTTTTAGTCAGAATGTAAAACTGTGTCCTCTGTAGCCATTCTTCATTTGTTCCTTTAACCCGGATCCCCTCCCTTCACCCTGGATATATTATGTACAGTAGGTTTGCTTATAGTGCAGTCATCATTACCTAATCAGCCTATAAACGTTGGTTACTAACACCTCATGCAATTTGCTAAGTATGTACCTGCTGAAGAGACATCAAATGATTGCTGTCCTTGTATTGGGAGCTCAAAACTTCGTCATAGCTTATGGCCGTGCCCGCAGGGCCAGCAGGTTGATTCATCGGGTAGTTTCCAGGAATGGTGTTTGAACTCCCAAAGTTACCATATCCAGAAGCAACACCAGCAGACTGAGGTAAGCTGCTTACAGCTACACTATTTTTGTATTGAGGAAGAACAGCTGCCAAAGATTGGTGGTACGAATTGTTACCAGCAAATGCTTGCTGGAAGCCAGATGGCATATATGTGTAGCTCTGAGGCAAGAAAGGATAGCTAATCATGTTAGCAAAAGGTCCCAAAGGGAGAGTAGGTTGAGAATATGGGTGAACTGCTAGGTGTTGAGGAAGCGTCGGTCCTGTGGCAACACTGGTTCCAGGCAGGGTCTGCGGTGTAGGCTGAGTTGAGGAATAACCAACCGTCTTCAAAGCCTGCATGAATGCAAAAAAATAAAAATAAATAAATAATGATGAGACAAATGAATGAGAACAATATCACTTTTTGAACCCCCAAAATTCCTCAATGGGAAGGCCTTGGAATTTTTTCTTTTGTAGTCATACAAGCACAACGCCCAAGTTACATACCAACAACGTATATATTTTGCCAGTCATGAATGAGGCCATTGAGATGCAAATAAATTTGGGTTTAACCCAGAGTGAGAACTCGGTGAAATGCCCTTGCAACATAATTATCACCAGATAAGTTTGGCACCTCGATCTGATGCTGTTTTACAGCATCCTCTCCTTCATAAGTCTCAAATTAAAAACTGTTCCATATCCCTATACGTCGCTTTCCAATCTAGCTAATTTTGTTACTTCCATACTACAGCATCAAATGGTTATATAAACATACTAAGTTTTTAAAATGTAAATGCAAGTATTCAGATGAAGTGAGCAAACCACAAAAGTTGACACACTCATTTCCAAGAATCAATACTACTCGGTAATTAATTCGTGTTATGCCAAAAACAATTCTATATAAGTAAATTATATCCTACTATTGGTGTAAGTGAGATACCTCTGACATGGATATGGTGGAACCACTGATGGAAGACACTGTGTTGCCATACTTTGTAGGCATAGATTGCGTCATAGGAAAAGGTGAATATGGGGGATCAGATTCCCTTACAGGATGAGCATCTGCTGCCAATAGACTAGTTGGTAAAGAATTTGTGTATGCTGGCTGTTAAAATATAAAAGGAGTGAGCAATGACCCCAAGCGACAATATTATGACCATAAGAAGATTAATGGAATGAGAAAGCAGATAAAGAAATAACAAAAATAAGCATCTTGTCGCAAACAATTTTCTCTATTACCCAATGTAGAAGTCAAAAATGTACAAGCAGCACAACGATTCAGAAAAATAATAAGCAACACTTGAATTTAGAATCAGCTCTAAAAGGATCTTCCAAGTATCAGTATATTTCTCTTTCCTTTGACTAGGGCTATAGCAACAAAAATCTACCCAATACTCATATATACGTTTCAAGAGGAGCCTTCAGTGATACTTAGCTGAGGCTAGGCACAGCTTTAATTTACTCCCTGGTGCTATACTTGCCAAGTCACCATTAAGAGTGCGTATACGATTTTGAGAGAAGCGTACTGGCTTGGGATTCAGAAAACCTTCACTGCTAGAAAGAAGAGTAAAATAGAGAATCCTTTACTATTCTTGTGAATAACGGGCAACCATGGGACTCATCTCTATGAGGTAATAGGAAACGCAAGGAACTAAGTAAATAAACGAAAATATCTACTCCGCAATAATTTGGAAGTACTTCTTGCTTTTTGCTCCTCTTAATTTTTTCCCAGAAAATCTTGTAAAAAATTATGGACCTCCGATATTTCTCATCTAGCTGCAGGCCAAACTAACTGGAAAGGAGATTCATTAAAAGTTGCAACTTAGCTTAGAGTAATTGACTAAAACCATAACTTTCATCCATTCTAAGACTAAGAATTATATCTAGCCTTTTCATATATAAAGATTGCTTACAAACTTTGTACAGTGGCAATGACCATTAAACAATTCAGTCTGGCTCAAGAAAATGAAAACTGGCAGAAATTATCACGAAATTTCTTAGGATATGGCCCCTGAAAAGGTTGGTATATTCCTTGGTTCTAAAATTGAAACCTTTAGAAATATACCATAAATTCTTATGCAATTTGTATCCAAAATAAAAACTCCACCAAGAAAATCTTAAATCCAAAAAAGCCCCACAAAATGATTTTGTAGTCCTAAAAACTACAACTGGTAAGTATTTAAGTAAGCAAAATTATGAAATTTTAGTCCCTGGACAAAATCCTAGTTGTCTAGGCAAAGTCATTTGCGGGATCAATTAGATGACCCGCTCACTTTTGCCTGTCATGAAGTGCTTGTGAGCTCCATCACAACCAATTCTGGTAGACGTTAAACTATTAAAGTCGACCTCCACCTGAAAAATAGCATTGCTGAGAGATGCAAATTCACTCACTCACACACGCATAACATGATATGTTCATAGAATCTGCAAAAAAGGAGAGGTGAATTTCTAAATGCTAAGAAGCACGGATTCTGGTGCGGGGCTGCGGATACATTATTTTCAAAAAATAGGATACAGGTGCGAGCGGGATATGGCAAAAAAATATTTAACTTATATTATTTGTATGTAATAAAAGCAATGTTATTTTAGACAACAATAAGATATTTGTTGATTTGGTGGGCTGCTTTAGAAATATTGAAAGTGCATAGCAAAATATGACAAAGTTTCTACAAGTTCTGTTATTTTTTTAAAGTAGTGGGGCTAGTTCAAAAGATTGTCAATAAAGCTGGGACTTAAACATAACAAACAGAAAGTTTGATACAAACCCTAGCTTATAAAGAGAATATCGACAGAGCTCTGCAAGGAGGGGCCGTCGCCGCTGTTGTCGGACACTCTCAGTCACCTCTCCAGCCACACCCAATATCCAGAAAATTAATTTTAAAAAAAAAGAAACTAATTTTGGACACGCACCCGGTGCTTGTGCTTCCCCCAAACAGCTGCACCGGTGCTTCAGAGTCTAAATGGCAAGAAAACGGGGAAGACGGTATATTCATCTTTGGAAGAAAAAGGGAAAACTCCAATTAAAAGGAAAGTCGTGGATCCAAAGTAATATGTATTGTGGATCAAAATGATGTCAGGAAGTGACGTGGCCAAGAAAGCCTTAATGCAGATGCCTCCATGTTAAAATTCCATAAGATTTTTTAGGTTGATAAAACATGAGGTAATTTTGGTCAAGACGATCAATATTTCCAACAACGCTAGGGCAGTAATTAACAGCCGGTTTTTTATTATCTTTTCAGGTTTTTGAATGAACAAATTTTTAAGAGGGTTTTTTGGATTTAATATTCATTCACGAGGAGTATTTAGTATTTTTCCGATCACTTTATCAACTTGACGCTGTAAACCATTTTGTGAACACCACATCACCAGTTTCATTTAGCTTTAGACATAACTTAGCTTCCATGCTTTGAACATACTCGAAAAACTACAGCAAACAGTACTAAATCTCCTTTCCTTACCATTACACTTGAAAAGGGAGTAAGATTTTGCATCTGAGAGCTCGTCTGAGAATGAGCAAATGCACTGTTCAATTGTTGGGCATTTTCAAAGGTATAGCCAGGAGCAGTTGAAGGAAAGTTGTATTGACTTTCATGCGCCACTTCATGGTTTTCCAGCTTCAACACGTCCGGTTGTGAAGCAGAAGGTGAATCGTAACCTCCAGCACTTACAACAGTTCTATGTACTAAATTTCCCTCTGAAGTAGTTCTGAGAGAGTCATCCCCATAATACTCAACATCTCTGCAATAGTAGTAGTAAGACAATATCACAAACAAATGGAAATGAAGGGACGTCCAAACTAGAAGTAAAAATTAGTAATTTACCTAGTGTCCGGGTGCCCAACTGGTGAAGCATCTTCATCTGACGGTGGGTCTTCAACATTACTTCTCAAGGAATTAGATCCGAAAGGCCCAGTTATAGCAGCACCAAAGCTACCAAAACTCAAGTGTGCGCAGTCAGCAGTTTGGACTTGCAGGTGGTTTGGAATTTTTACAGTAGGGCCGTCATCTTCAGCTGGTGCTGCCTGATTCTCATTTTGTAGACTTAGCTGCTCAAAGTTCGCAGTCGCTGAAGAGATGCCACCATCTTCTACTGAGAAGGAGCAACATGGAGTAAACAAACATTCAGGCGCACTAGCTCAACAAGTAGAATTAGCGTGCAATGAACCAAGTATTCATGATATAAACCAAACACTTACAGTGAATAGAACGTAAAATTGTTGATGAGTCCTGCTCATGTGTGCCACAAGTGCAGATGTGAAGAAGAAAATAAGGTAACTAACAGGTATTTAAAGAAAATCTGTTATTATTTGCATTAATGTTCCTTAAAATAAATTGTCTTGTATCTTTAGCGAAACATGTGCCCTAATTTATGGGAAGGAAAGGACATATACAGTAAGTTTTCTTTACTTTCCATGTTATTATCAAAAACACACTTTCAACTTACCATCACCCCAACATGTAGCTCAATTTTCAATGACAACAATACTTCTCCCTAGCCCAAACATCCCACCCAAAGTATCCTATCTCAGTAAATGCATTTTGGGGGATAAAGAAATCACATGCCCCTAGGACAAAACTCATACAACGCAACGCCTAGGCATGATAAGAAAATATGCTACAGCCGGGATTCAATCTTCTCATCACTGGGTTCTGGTTAGCACTCCTCAAATCATTTCGTGACCTCGACTACTCATTGCAGGAAAAACCTTATCAATTATCACGCACTCAGTAGCGGTCTGAGCTACAAGTACCACCTCCACAGCAAGCAAACCCAACTGTGAACATAAGCTTATACAGACGCCACACCGCACATTAGATATATCAATTACAATCCAAATCAGCATCAAACATAACTGTTCACATGCATATCTGGTTAGATGTAAGAAACACGTCAGAAGCACTCTCTCTCATGTTTCATCGTCTTAAAGTTTAAAACTCAAATTATAGATTTCAAACTTTCAATGATCAACTGTCTTTTCAACTTTCTACTAACCCCTCAATAATATGAAATTGAAAAAAACCCAGTGTATTAGAACCGACTAAATCCGAGCTTCCCATGCTGTCACCTTTCTCCCATCAATCGAAATGACAACAGAAGTTGTATTCCAGGTACATTATATAAGTCATGCATGGTCATGTACTGCTGGAAAAGGAAAGCCATCTTAGATTCATCCTAATACATTTGTAAAACTTTAGTTTGCAAATAAAACACACGTCTCAGGAATAATCACCTTTGCGAGTTTCTGGTCTAATACCATTCCGAGTTTATTAACACAAGATACATAACCTTAAGTATGTGGTATGTTGAATCATCAAAAAAAGTTCAATGTGTATTGATAATTGGTATAATCCTCAAGAGGCTTCCTAGTTCTGACACCCCAAAATATTATTTACAAAACAATGATCTTCAAGGCACCACCATCCAATCAAAAAGACTTCTGTGTGGAAACTTATCTTGGAAAGAAAACTAAAATGAGGAAACTTCATGCATATCAAGAAAATACATGCACGCCAAAAGACAAAAGTTGAACATAATAGTCACCTTCCTGATGCTCGAAAGCATGATTATGGGAGTCGTAGGAACCCATGTCTTTATACAAAACATTATCATAGAGTGGTGCACCAGCAGAATCATTCTCAACATGGTTTGCATCAGAATTTTCAGTAGTGTTATCCTCTGCTACATGAACCTCTTCTGTCTCAGACTGCTGAGGCTGATTGATTCTGTCATACTGCAAATCCTGTTGATCTTGATGAAGCTCAGTATCTGCATGAGGCTCCAAGAAAGGGGGCACACTAGCAGCAGGTGAATGCTCAATTAAGGGCCACTCATCCTCAGGAGAAACATGCTGGTCTGGAGCAGCATAAACTTGGTGGTGATTAGATAAGTTTGCCGTTATCAAAGCCTTATTCTGCGGCCTACCCATTTTAACAATGTCAGCCATAGATTTTTGACCAGGGACCCCCACCCAGGCAGGTTGATATCCAGAAGAAGGCTGTGAGGATAATGAAACACCATCGGGTACGCCTATTGTATAGGCTTGGTTTTCAGTGGAGACAGAATCACTGCATCAGGCGCAAGTAAACAATTGTCAAGCATTGCGGGCACTAATCTTATTTTTAGTGGCTTATTTTCAGGAAAATGCTGATGCTACCAGGCACCAATATGTAATTCAAATTGTACAGTCCGAAGTTAGTAGCCATACAAGGTAAGAAAACTTAAGTAGATTCTAGTAAAGCAATACCAATAGGAGATCATTCATGACCACAAATCACATAGAAACTATCTCTATAAGGAAAGAAACTCATTTTACGATAAGCTCCATGTAGGCACATGTACTCACAAATGAAAATAGTTCCTTGAAGTGCTTATCAACAGTCCAAAAAGACCACGAAATGGAAGCCCCACCCACACCCACCCCAAAAAAAAAAAAAAAGAAAACTAACCACCACAAATTTACATTATCGCACCGCAACACAGAAAAAAAAAGACGAGCCAAGTAAAAGTCTTAAGGACTAACCTTAGGGCCTGAGGTCGCCGATTTGTGGTACTTCCTGCCAATGCAACCGCCGGGTATGAAGAACTTGTGTATGGATTTGTTCCATTTTCCTTCTTGTAAGCAGGTTTACTGTGCACAGCACCAGACTCTAGCAAAGGAGGTGAGAATATGATTGTCAAGATCCAACAGCAGTTTCAACACAAGTTACAAAAACTGCAACTTCCAAGAACTTTGCATTTTAACATGAAAATACCAGAAAAGCTGAGGTGGCCTGAGGCACCACGTCCAGCATAACGGTCTGTACCACTCCTAGGACCACGATTCGATGTGCTACTAGCACCACGAGGCCTGGCCTCCGACGTGTCCTTATTCTGAACATAAGCGAATAACCAAAGGAGAACAATTAGCATTTAAACAAGTGAAAAAAGTATATCAAAGACTAGCAATATTCTCTCCATCAATGGCAGAAAAAATAAGATGAGATCATCATGCACACCATGCAAAAGCGACGTGCTTCTACTACATGTCCAGGAGCAATTGTATACCAAAGTAATCCACCATGTAAAGTTCAAGAGTGGATACTATAACAGTTGAAAGGGGCCATAACATATGAAGTTACGAGGAAAGAACAAAGTTACCAAGCAAAACACATTCAAAAGTGTACACGTTTCCAGACCCACGCACCTCTTTTTTCTTTTCTCGTTTGCTCTTCACCTCGTGAAAGGGATCTACAATTGAAGAACTTCATGTCAGAAGAAATTTCTATTATAAATGCAGATACAAGTTACTTTAGCAGCATAGTGATAAGCTACAAGAAATGTGCACCAGATAGCACAGCTAGCAGAAACAAGTGGACAATATCAATCAAGGAAAACAAAGACCAAGTTACAATATCAAGATGAACATGCTAAATATGCATTCTCCATCCAAATTAGCAAAAAAAATAGCAGTTTTATAGTGTTTTACTTCTCAATTTTTTTGTTTTTCTTTTCGCTCTAACGGCACGATCTAACTGTAGTATTTAAGTATAAACAGAACTTCATATAAAACCAAACTTTGATCTCATAATTCTAACAATTACAACAAAATCACAAAATAAAGAACCCTAAATACATGCAGATGACCCTTAGAAGCCATTCTATTGCAAGTTCCAATACTAAGTAAAACCTTCAAACAAAAACCAAAACGGAGCTTTTTATTAAGAAGATAATTTCGCCACGAGAACAATTAACACTTCCCCTGGCTACTGCTTACCAGAAATCATATCTTGATTACGAAGTTCATTGAAGTAACATTAAATCATAAAACAAAACATTAAACAGTATGCAGAAAACCGTACAAGGAGGTGTATTTTAAGTTCCATTGCTTACAATAACCAAAGAGAACAGGTTGTAACCCAGATAACTCCAACTATGAGATCAATTAACACTCACCCTGGTGATAAGAATCAGATTATGATCTCATACTTCGTTAAAATACCAACAAAGAAAATAAAACCATAAAAAATGTAATATCACTCCCAAGGCAGTTTTCCCCAAGTTCCATTACCAAGTAAAAACCCTCAAACAAAGACCAAAGGGAGAACTTTTTAACCCAGATAACTTAAAAGTAACTTACGCTGGCAACTGCTTCCGAATTGACATAAAAATCAAATCTTGATCTCATAATTAACAAGGAAAACCCAAAAATATCTACATAACCCTTTCAAAGCATTCTTTAGCAAGCTCCACCACTGAGTAAAACCCACAATCAAAAATCCAAAGAAATCTTTTAACCCAGATAACTAAACTAAAGAGCAATTAACACTTTGCAAAACTACTGCTTAAAACTTAGTAATCAAAGAAGGTATCAACAATTTTCAAAATCCCAATAAACCTTAATAACACAATGTCAATCATTAAAAGAAATAATCCAAAATTTTAACTTTTTCCATTATTCAAAAACAGATACATATAACAGTGAAAGAACAGATGTGCATATTAGGATTTTTACAAAAAAAAAACTAGCTAACATGAAACCAAAATTCAAACTTTACACATTGAAAAATAATCAAAATCTCTAAGCTTCAGTTCTAATACCATACCGTAACCCAATAAAAAAACAATAAAGAGAAGATATATTTCTACTGAGACACATGTGCATATTAGGGTTTTGGCAAAAAGTTATGGATTGGCGAGAAACCTTGAGCGAGGAGCCTGTTAACGGCCTCATTAGGGTCCATATTACACTCTTTAAGCATGGCGTAGATCTCGGCCTCCGTCGAGTTCACAATCTCCTTCAGGCTCTGTACCATCTTCCTCGACGCCGCCGGAATCGACTGCGTCCCCGCCGCCGGTCCGCCGCCGGTGCTCCTCCCTACTCTGCCGCTCATCCTCCCTGGTCCGGTTTCAGATCTGCCGCCAAGCCACCTTTTACAAGCTCTTTCTCTCTCACACAGTCACGCACACAGTGAAGAATCCGGCTGCGTAGGGAAAACAGATATATGTGCGTATTTATATATATCTGTGTCTCTCTCTCTTCGAAAACCCTCTGTTCAAATTTATCACTGTGAAAAAAAAAGTTTTTAAAGTATTTAATATTGTGGTTTGGGGAAGTGTGTTTAATTATGCCTAGTACGTTTTGACTTTCTCTTTTAGGTTTCAAGTTAAAATTTTAGTTACTTTCGGACTCAATGTACTTTTATCTCTTAATAATAATAATGGAAAAGAAAAAGGATAAGTTATAAAATTAAAAAGAAAATTATTCAAACTCATACAGGTTTCAATATAGTTCGTGTGTAATAGTTACCTTCGATGTACGTCACTTATGTTAACGAGCATGTTCAACTTATTTATGTGCTACTCGATTTTTGAGCCATTAAATGTTGAAATTGGTGTTGAGCAAATGTTGTTGTATCACGTTCATGGTAAATGCTTCTAGTTCGATGGGGTATTGTTCACTGGATGTAAAGAGATAATATTAATACTTCGCTCATCGCTTTGGATATAAAAAAATATTCTACCAAATTCGTGCTTCGGAAAGTAGTGTGGAAGGAGCCAAACATTGGTGCTGACAAGCTTACTTGGACATATATTACGCGAAGATCAAATGTGGTCGTCGTAGAATTTAGCCTATAGAACCTTTTAGACGAGCTCAAAAAAAATGCTAAATTTTTCCTTAACATACGAATGTTGTTAGAACAAATACATGTAAAATTGAGATATCATAAGCAATATTACTCGAATGAATATGGTGAAATGACCAACGCTCGGGCCGTAAATGCTCTCCAAAGATAATTAAAGTCTCTTTCACGTGTGAACCGAATAATATTTTGACAATTCTATCTTCGGATCCAACAAGACCAAATCCATTGTTCATCAAAGTGAGTTACATTCCTCTATAATAGATTATATATTCACCTTCCATCTACAAAAACGTAAATATAAAACAAGTTTTTAGTTCAAAAACTTTAGCTCAAGAGAAGATAACGTGTCAGGTACAAACCTTTAACCTTCTGTCCAGTCATACAGTGGCAGAAAAAGGTACGTTCTTTGAAGTATACTTAGTCAAGATTCAGCGATGAATTTATAAATTACACCGGACCAAAAGATGAGTGAATCTTATCGAGAGGTTTTAATAGGAAAAAAAATTGCAATTCATACCAAAAAGAAGAGAACTGAACAGATTAAAATAAAATAAAATAATTGTTGTGTTATCGGCTTGGTGTGACAATCTATCATTTAAATCATGTTAAAGACATCTAATGACCTATTTTTTACAAAGTTGATGACCTACCGTTGATAGATGGTAGGGTGGGCCTTCGTTTTGTGGGCTTCTCCTATAGGGCCAAGTGGACCTACAAATAAATGCTACGAGGCATTAAACTTTTAGTGGAGCACAATCACAGCCCATATGAAGCTTCCACCCTTTTTTTTTTTTTTGCTATTGATAAGAATGTACTATAAACAGAAGTCAACGAAAAAGAAAAATAACATGTAAAACTGCGTTGCACGTGACGTATCCCCAAGCAAGGAGCGGCAAAGAACAACCGATTTCACCTTCGTCTATCTAAAAATAACCGGCATAAAAAAAATTAGCCCGCTATTACTCGAACCTCCTAAGTATATATGGGGCAACAACCATGTCCAGTGGTACCACCACTAGAGTTAAAAGGCTAAACATTCATCTATTAGTTAGCCTAACACAGCAGATAAACAACAAACAAGATAAACAAGAGTTGGGAATTAGGATAAACAACAATCGGCAAAACGCATCTGGCAGCCTAACGGAAAGTTGACACTTCCAAATGCCAAGCCACGTTCCACAAGATCATCAATGCCAACATGCAACCATGCTTGTCACCACAACCGACCTCCGAGCCGGAAGCCACTACATGATACCAACAACAACTAAGTCACCTCCGATCCGTGGGTCAATCGAAGCAAACCCAGAGTTATTTCACCCTTGTCACTGAACATTGCCTTAGCTCCCACCAACAGCCCTCCAACAAAAATGAAACCAATAAACTAAATGCGGAGGGAGAAGGAATAAGGTTATCCAACTACTTAAGAAAATTGATAATTAATCACAAGCAATATTGAGAGTCAATATTGATAAGTTACTCAAGCAATGTATCCCAAGTCAATATTTCAAATATGTAAGTTAACTAATTTCACAAGTTAAGACAATAATGTGAAAAAAAGAGGTTTAGAGATATACTCAATAGAGATTTAGATGGTTCAGCTCGAACTACTCTCAATTCTATATTCACTCCTTCAAGAAAGTCTCCTTAAAGGCCCTAGAATCCATTAGAATGGTATTCCTTACGTGTTAAAATCTAATCTCTTAGAATCCCTTGATGCTATCCACTCACCAAGAACAAGTTTTGACAATCACAAAGCTTAAAAGCTTGACAATCCCAAGCTTTTGATACAGGTGACTTCAAATAAAAGAAGGGTTACATACAAAACTGTCCCCCGACGTTTACACGTATTTGTACTTTGTTTTCCGTATTTTTAACTTTTGCAATACTATTCCCTGAGTTTAACAAAATTATTACAAACAACTCCAAAATTGGATGACCGTTCATTTTTTTGACGTTAGTCTGCATGTGTCGTGCACATGCCATTTTAGCATGGACAGATCTGTCATTTTCTCTACCACATCTTCCCCTCTCTCTCTCTCTCTCTCTCTCTCTCTCTCTCTCTCTCTCTCACACACACACACACACACAGTGTTAATGGTAGAAAATGCCTATTAGACAAGCTCTATCCCTCATGTGGAATAATGTTCCCAAGTCTCTCATCTGAAGCATCTTCCTTGTCTGATGGAACATTCCTGTCCATATGTTTTCACCCAATCTCCTAATTGGACAAGCTCTACCCATAAACTGTTACAAAAAATTCCCAGATGATGATGACACAGACAATAATCATTTCCACATGAGAATTTTTCCAGTACTTTGCTAAATACCCTGTGAAAAATTAGTACATCAAGCTTTAGTTTGTTTATTGACAATTATCAGTTCTTATTTTCTCTGCAATTCAGTAGTGCATTAGAGTTCTTTGAAGTAGTCAATTTGGTTAGTAGGTAGTGGAGTCTTTATAGGATAAGTTTGTTAGTGAGTTGAGAACTTGATTGTCAGTTATGTATTTTTCTATTTAAGAAGTCAGTGTGTAGCATGCCAAATAAGAGAGAATACTTTTCAGAATTTTGTTCTCTGCTGTGTTTTCTAAGTGTTTTCGTTATTGAATTCTATGTGTCTATCCATACTCTGTTTTGTTAAGATGTTATCAGAGCACTAGGCTTTGATCCTAGGGCTCTTTTGTGATAGCCTCACTGAAGCAAACTATTCTTCTTGACTATGAAGTAGTTGACTTGTTGGAGAGGATTAAGTTGTTGTGAGGAAAACATTTTTTAGTTCTCTAATATGGATTCAATTATTGGAGGAAGTGGTTCTACCCAATATGGTGTAGAAAAGCTTGTAGGCACAAACTACAAGTACTGGCGAATGTGTACGGAAGCTTATCTTCAGGGTCAAGATCTGTGGGATCTTGTGAGTGGTGTAGATTTGATAGTTCCAGATGACATTCCTGAAAATGTCGAATCACGACAAAAATGGAAGATCAAATGCGGGAAAACTTTTTTTTTCTTTGAGAACATCGACCAGTAAGGAGTATATTGATCATGTTTGTGATGTTGATTCGCCAAAAAAAGTCTGGAAAACTCTTGAGAGATTATTCACCAAGAAGAATACAGCAAGGTTGCAATTGCTTGAAAATGATCTTGCGACATTAACACAAGGAGGTATGTCAATTTCAGAATATTTCTTAAAAATAAAAAGTATTTGTTCTGAAATTTCACAACTAGATATGGATGAGCCAATTAGTGAAGCAAGATTACGACGGTATCTTATTCGTGGCCTAAGGAAAGAATACATGCCTTTTGTTACTTTGGTACAAGGGTGGGCTGCTCAGCCATCTGTTGAAGATCTTGAGAATTTGTTTTCCAACCAAGAAGCACTTGTGAAGCAAATCTCAAGAAAATCAATTTCTGAAGCAGATGACGTTCTCTTTTCAAAGTGAAAATTGAAAGAGAAGGAGAATTCAAAAGCACCAGTAGGTGGTGACAAGTATTAAGCAAAAAGTTCAACTTCAAATGCAGATTCTAGCACTACACCGCAGCAGAAATACTCTAGTAAGAAGTGTTATAAGTGTGGAAAAATTGGCCACATCAAGAAGTATTGTCGCGTGAAGCTTGTGAAAGCAAACACAGCTTGTGAAAATGATGGCAGTGATAAACTCAAGTGGAAGCAGTCTTCTTCTGTCAAGACAGCAAAAAAGCAAGGTAAAGAACTTGGTGCTTCAGATCAAATTGAAGCATTTGTCAACTATGTAGACTACAAGAAGGAGCAGATCCTTGACTCTGGTTGCTCACATCACGTGACTGGGAATAACGAGTTAGTCTCCAATATTCACAAGCATAATGGAGATCGGGTAATTATCACTGCAGATAATTTTGTTCATCCTGTTGTGAATGAAGGTACGACGAATATCAATGCTCATGGCACGATGGATAGCGGTGTAGTTCTGAAGGATGTCTACCACGTACCAGGACTAAAGAAAAATCTAGTCTCAGTTTCTCAAATTACTGATTCTGGAAAATATGTGTTATTTGGTCTTTAAAATGTCATGGTTCTTGATAATCTCAAGAGCGTAGAAGCCGATATTCTTCTTGTTGGGGAGAAGAAAGAGTCACTATATGTCATGTCTGCTGGGGAAGCATACGTCAATAAGACAAGTAAAAATGACAGTGTTGTAATTTGGCACGCTCGCTTGGGCCATGTAGGCTATCAAATGCTACAGCAAATATCATCTAAAAAGCTACTTGATGGTGTACCAGTCTTGAAGGATGTGCATACAAATGTGGTTTGCCAAGGCTGCCAATATGGCAAATCCGATCGTCTTCCTTTCAAGAGATCATTGAATCACCATGTTTGAGTTTGTCCATTCAGATTTGATGGGTCCGACAAGAACACCAAGCTGCAGTGGTTATCACTATGTGATGTGATAGTAGATAGTAGATGATTTTTCAAGATACACTTGGGTGTATTTCTTGAAAGAAAAAGGTGAAGCTATGTCCAAGTTTATAGAGTTCAAAACTGTAGTGGAGAAGGAGTTTAGCATGCAGGTGAAGTGTTTGTGTTGTGATAATGGTGATGAATACATGCCTAATGACTTTCTCAAGTATTGTGATGATAACAATATTACTCGACAAATGACATGTCCAAATACCCCACAGCAAAATGGGGTTGCAGAGCAAAAGTTGGGCCATCTTGCTGTAATGAACTTGTCATGGCTACATGATAAGAATCTTCCGAGAGAACTCTGCGCAGAAGCTGTCCGTTATGCGTGCCATGTGATTAATCGGCTACCTCTGTGGCCAAGTAATGATCATACACCTTTTGAAGCTTTATATAAATCAAAGCCAAATGCGAATTACTTTAGGATGTTTGGTTCTATTTGTTATGTTCACATTCCAAAATCTAGTAGAACCAAGTTAGATCTGAAAGTAAGAAATGCATATTTGTTAGCTATGATTCACGTAGGAAAGGTTGGAGATGCATGAATCTAGAAACAAAGAAGTTTCTCACTTTTAGAGATATGGTGTTTGACGAAGTGTCATCATTTCCCAAAGGTGTTGCAAGTGCTCAGTTTCTTCCTGAAAATAGTCCTCCTTCCTCACCTATGAGGTAGATTGAAGACATTCCAAATAACATTTCAGTGTCTTCAAACTTTGATAATGATGGACATACTGTGTCCACATTGAGAAGGTCAACAAGGGAAATAAGGCAACTTGATTACTTCAAAGATTTTGAAGTTGGCTTGAATCAGTGTAATGTGACTTCTTGTTTCCTTGTTGGAGCGATAGATGCCAGTGAACCTTGTTGCTACGATGAAGCGAGAGGTATCTCAAAATGGGAAGTAGCTATGCAAGAAGAAATTACTGCATTAATGAAGAACAAGACGCGGGAGCTTGTGCCAAAGCCTAAAGACTGTGAACCTATAACTTGCGAATGGGTTTACAAATTGAATGGGCAGATGGAACGGTTGATAGGTACAAAGCTCAACTTGTTGCTTGCAGATTTTCACAAAGTTATGGGTTAGATTACAAGGAGACTTTCAGCCCAGTAGCTAAAATGGTCACAGTAAGAGCAATTATCTCTTTAGCCGCTTACAAAGATTGGAAGTTATGGCAACTTGATGTAAAGAACGCATTTCTTTATGCCGAGTTAGTTCTTGAAGTTTTTATGGAGCAACCCCAAGGTTTCATCTCTAAGCAATTTCCCTATCATGTTTGTCGGTTGAAGAAGGCTTTGTACGGTCTAAAGCAAGCTCCGCGTGCATGGTATGGTAAGATTGCTCAATATCTTTCTTTCTGTGGTTTTAAGATTTCAGATTTTGATTCTAGTATGTTTGTAAAGATGGAGTCTGGTAAGCGTGTGGTAGTTCTATTGTATGTGGATGACATGATCATCACAGGAGACAACGACGATGAAATTTCGCATTTAAAAAATGACTTGTCCATCCATTTTGAAATGAAGAATTTGGGCAAAGTTGGAGGTTTCCTGGGCTTAGAAGTTGAAAGGTCAGAAGATGGGCTTTTCGTATCTCAGAAGGGATATGCTAAAAGTTTGCTAGAGCGTTTTAGCATGAGGAGGCGAAAGAAATGGCTACTCCTATGGAGCCTTATCTCAAGTTAAAGAAAGGTGAAGGACAGCTACTGAAGGATGCTAGGAAGTTTCGATAACTTGTTGGTAGTTTGATTTAGTTAAATCACAAGGCCGGATATTGCTTACCTTGTTAGAGTGATCTCCCAATTCATGCAAAATCCAAGGACTCCTCACCTGGATGCTGCAAAGAGGATAATGCGTCATGTAAAAGGATTTCTTGGATATGGTCTAATGTACAAAAAGGGTGGAAATTTTCTACTTAGTGGCTTTAGTGACACCGATTGGGCTGGTGAAACAAATGATCGGCATTATACTACAGGCTATTGTTTTAGTATGGGATCAGCAGCTATTTCCTGGTGTAGTAAGAAGCAACCTAGTGTTGCTCTTTCCAGCACTGAAGCGGAATACATCGCAGCAAACTATGGCCACGCAAGAATGCATTTGGTTGAAGCGGTTGATCAGTGATATTTACAAGAAAGTGGATTATGCAGTACCAATTCACCGTGACAATGAAAGCACTATCAAACTTGCTTCAAATCCTGTATTTCATGGTCGGACAAAGCACATTGAAGTTCATTGTCATTTTGTGTGAGAGAAGGTGCTAAGTCATGATATTAAGTTGGCTAGTGTTCGTACGAGTAATCAAGTCGCAGATCTCTTTACGAAGGCATTGGCAGAATCCAAGTTTGAAAGATTTAGAGTTGCACTTAGTATGCTTGATTGTGAGCATGCACAAAGGGGGAGTGAAAAATTAGTACATCAAGCTTTAGTTTGTTTATTGACAGTTATCAGTTCCTATTTTCTCTGCAATTTAGTAGTGCATCAGAGTTCGGTTAGTAGGTAGTGGAGTCTTTATAGGATAAGTTTGTTAGTGAGTTAAGAACTTGTAGGGATTGTCAGTTATGTATTTTTCTATTTAAGAAGTCAGTGTGTAGCCTGCCAAATAAGAGAGAATATTTTTCAGAGTTTAGTTCTCTGCTGTGTTTTCGTTATTGAATTCTATGTGTCTATCCCTACTTTGTTTTTGTTGAGATACTTAGCACCAGCAGCTACTGCAACAACCCATAAATCCATTCTCCCCTTCCCCTCAAACAACACCACTCAGAGGCATAAATCCTGTTTTCTTCAATGTCATGTTAAAACCTATAACTGAAAGAATCCAAGAATCTAATCGCCATGAATATTTTATGAACTTAAACCCTCAAAGTTAGAATCTATCTTGCAGTTATAAATGATGTCAACAACAAAAACACAGAAATAAGGACAAAGAGGAATACATGATGTAAAACGATCATTGAGAGGACATTTTTTTTTAAAGATTATCAAGAAAAGTCGAAATCCAAGTGAAGACGATTGTTGCACCTTGGAGGTGCCAGGAATTTAGAGGTTGATGACGGATGTTTGTGGCGGAGCAACTTGACGCCTGCTGTCGCTGAAGAGAATTTTTAGCAAGGCTGAAGAGAATCCTTAGCAAGAACATGAAGACGATGCTGGGTTTGCCCTCGTCAGGAGTCAGGACAATTTATAGGAATGTGTGAACTGAGTTAAACATCGAGGAGGGAAAGGATGAGTTCAAACTCCCAAGTATTTTATCAAGAGTGAGGCATTTTTCTACCATTAACGAGAGAGAGAAGAAAAAGCCGAGGAACTGTGGGAGAAAGGGAAGATAGGATAAAATGACATATCTGCCCATGCTAAAATGGCATGTGCACCGCACATGCAGACTTAACGTCCAAAAATGAACGGCCATCCAATTTTTGAGCCGTTTGTAATGGTTTTGTCAACCTTAAGGAACAATATTGTAAAAGTTAAAAACACGGGAATCGAAGTGCAAATATATGTAAATCTAAGGAAACAATTTTGTATTTAACCCATAAAAGAATGTCTATAGAAAATAACTCTCTAGAACATGATAAGTACAGGTTTAAGCTCTCGAACAAAGAGAGATACGTTATTGATAACTATGAATATATACATATCTTAAGTATAAGCTCACAATGAATGCTGTCGTGAATTGATTGTTGAAAAACACTGAAGATTAAGAGAGAATGAATAAATTCTTTGAGTTATGAGTATTTGAGGGCTTAGAATAAGATAGATGATAGAAGTAGCGCTCAAAATCAATTTTATACATGTATGGGCATAAATATATCCATTTTGAAGTTGGTGGAGCATTGGGTGCACCATATGGTCAATACATTGGATAGTCGACTGTATTGCTTAATGCTGTCAACTGCATTATCATATCGTTGTAACATGCAATCGACTATACTGTCTAAAACAACCAACTTTAATCCACGAAAGCTGCTTTCCTTGTTTTTCAGTTTATAAAATATTTATGCATGCAAAGGAAACCTGGATCAATTTTTTGGTTACAGTAACCGATACCATCAAATCTCTTAGTGTAGTTGCAAAGTAATGAATGATAAAGACATTACAATCCACTTTCAAAACAGTCATTTACGACTATCTTTGAAGCATCCTGTCGAATATTTATGTTCCTTATTTGATCAACTAATTGTCCGCCGCATGAGGATAGGATTCACGAACTCAAACACGTATTAGACACTAAAATCATCAATGTTAGTTATTATCAAATTTGGATATAAGCTTAGATTAAATGACTATAGGGCTAACAGAAACCATCAAGCCAAGCCAACTCACTACCATACCATATGTACCTGAAATATCACTCTAAACGAACACCCCCAACAAAAAAAAAATCTAATGGAATTGGGATGAGGACCTAACTAAGGAGGGGTGTCCCTGTTGTTGGGGCCATAAAAGATTTTTTTTTAATGAAAACGGTGGCAGACAGTTTGAAGTGAAAGGACTACAACGACAAAAAAATTAGTTAAGAAACTAAGATGGAAAATTGTGTATAATTTATGCACCATGCAGACTCTTATGTCCATAGATAATTCAAGAAATAAAAAAAATGCTTAAGTCAGTAATGCACTTGAGAAGTATACAAATTCAAGATGGAGGCTTTAGGAACAAGTTATTTTATCTGAAAACTCTCTAAAAAATTTCTTTCCAACAAAACCTAAATTGTGCACTGCCACCACGTTGGCTTTCCATGCGAGTAGTGCGCTTGTCCTTTACACTTTGACACTTTGCGTGGGTTTGTGCGTGGTGTGTTAGATTTAGGGTTTCCTTAGGTTTTTGGTACCTTTAGGATCTTGGTTCATTGTCATTAAGTGTGGATTCGGGATCGGTTCTGGCTTCCTTTTTTCTTATGATATGGACAGTATACCAGGGTTGGTGGTTGACAGTGGTGGCAGTGGGTCGATCGCTCTTAGATATGCTCGTCTTCAATGTTAGTAGGTAAATGTCTAGGTTAAGGTGTATTCACCTCATCTTCCCATTGGGTTGCGTGGTATGTCTGGTTGTGGTGCACGATGGTTGGGCACATGATTCTAAGCTGCAAGGTGGTCTGATGGAGGTTTTCTTCTGCTAGAACATTCGTTGACGGCACCAAAATGACGTCGTCCCCACCATAGCCATAAGCATGGCACGTCGTGCCGCCATAACCAACTCCATGACACCATGCCATCACTATCAGCAACGTTGCATAAAGGTAGCCCAGCCACCATCTTAGCTATAACTTTCACCGCCAATCCACAGTACGTAACCATCACTGCCAATGCCACTGTCACTTGCCACCGCCAACACGACTATCAAAATCACTGCCAAGACCACCACATACTGTCACCCAACATTATTACTACTATTGTCACCTTAGCAACCCAACAACAACACCACCACATCGCATCACTAACTAATATTAAACTTTGGTAGAGACCACCGAGACCACTGCATTTGGATAAATCATAGGTTCCCACCATCACCATAGCATTATCTGAGCGTCACCATCAAGTCAAAAATGCTCCACCACTAGTCGGTGAGATGTAATAGAGTGAGAGGGTGTAAACAATCAGTGGGATTTCTCAGGAGAAAAGGGCAGCGTATGACGTGATAGGAACGGTGCTTTGGCCACGATGGTTACACCGGGATCCACAAAGCTCAATGGCAATGCAACAGTTTCGCAAGAATCACAATTGGATTGGGGGTTGGTGGAAAGGAGACAATGACGTGATGGTGGAAGTGCAGCAACCGCAGTTATGATGACAACAAGATCCATGGATCTCGGTGAGCTCCCTTGTCTCCCTGGTCAAGGGAGAGGGAGCTGAAAAGGATGGGCCAAAAATGTAAGGCAGTGGACAGGGTTAAAAGAGACTTTTGTGGCCCCTACACCAGGGGCACAAAAGAAATTTTTTTATCAGAAACGAAGAAAAAGACTTTCATGGCAAACAATTTGAAGTTAAAGAACTACAGCGACGAAAAAATTAGTTGAGTGACTAAGATGACGGATTATGTATATTAGGGACGATACAGACTTTTGCTGCTCATTTATATTTGTATGGGCCATCCTAATTGCGACATTCTAGAGGCTGAGCTTTTTGGGATCTTTCATGGCCTTCGAATCATCATAGAAAAAGGCATATTCGGAGCCACAGTGGAGACTGATTCATTCATTGCAAAACAAATGTTAGTTGCAAGAAATGAAAACCAGTTTCACTCGATGATTAACTTAATTAAGGATTGTAGCTTTTTGCTCGTTGCAGTGAAATCCAATGTTTCTCATGTACTGCGTGAAGGCAACCAATGCTCTGATTTGCATGCCATACTGGGTACCAACCGACAAGGAGATTTTTTTTTATTCGATCAACCCCCTAAGGTGTTAGAGAAAATGTTAAAGGCAGATACTGACGGAGTTGAATACCCTCGCATTTAGCCCCAGTTTGACAAAAAAAAAAATTTCCAGTTTTTTTTTTCAGTTTTGGAAATTGAAAAAAAAAAGTGCTTTTGGTAACCATTTTTTTTCCTTCTCTAATCTAAAAAACCAGTTTTTAAACTGAAGAGTAAAAAAAAAAACTCTAGAAACTGGTTTTTTTGAGACCACCACCCTCCGACCACCGGCAACCACCGCCGGCAGCCACCTCCTGCGGCTGGTGACCACCGCTGGCGACTGTCGGCAGCCACCTCTGGCCGCCGGCGATCACCTCTGGCCGCCGACAGCCACCGCCGACCACCGCCGGCGACTGCTGGCAGCCACCTCCGGCAGCCGGCGACCACCGCCGGCCACCACCGCCACCGCAAACCACCAAAAAAGAAAGTCAAAATAAAAAGGGTTATCAAACATAAAAAAAAAACTAAAAAAAAAGGTTATCAAACACCCACTTATTTTTGTAAAAAAAAATAAAATTAAGCTGCTCTTTAAAAATTGAAAAAAAAAAAAAATTTTGTCAAAGCAACCCTTAGTTTTCAATTTAATTTCCTTCGTAACCAAAAAAAATAAAAAATTCTACATTTGTATTGATATTTTATGTCATGCTACCTTTTTCTCGTTATAAAAAAAAAAGGCCGAAAGAAAGGAGTGATGTGTCGTCAACACTGTCATATACAGGCTTTGGTATAACACATATTATTGGTCTAAGTCCATCTCTTTTTCGTACCAAAAAAGACGCATAAAGAGCGAGTAATATCTCATTAAATTGTGTTGAAGCGTAGACAAATCGAGCCCAAGCTACCTTGTTAGATGAACAAAAACTTCGACGCTACTTGCATTTTTTGGTCAAATGCCCAATCATGTGACTATGCGTAACCAAAGATCTCTGAGCTCTTGCTCTCACTCCTTGCATTTGTTCGGCCTTGAATCGGGATCTTTTGGTTCAACTTTATCCGCTATCTTGATGTCTGCCTGATATACCTGTCTATCTCGTCGTTTACTGGCCCTAGCAGCATAAACAAAGATGGATTTGTGGCTTAAGAGCAGCTCCTTGGAAGCTTTTGGACCTAGGCTTCGTTTGACAAAATTTTTTTTTTGGTTTTCAGTTTTTAAAGAGCAGTTTTTTAAAGAGCAGCTTAATTTTTTTTTTTATAAAAACAAGTGGGTGTTTGATAACCCCTTTTTTTTTTAGGTTTTTTTTTTTGGTGTTTGGTAACCCTTTTTATTTTGATTTTTTTTTTTGGTGGTTTGCGGTGGCGGTGGTGGGGCGTAGCGGTGGTCGACGGTGGTGGTGGCCGACGGCCGGAGGTGGCTGCCGGCAGTCGCCGGCAGTCACCGGCGGTGGTGGCCGGCGGCCGGAGGTAGCTGCCGGCAGTCGCTGGCGGCCGGAGGTGGCTGCCGGCAGTCACCGGCGGTGGTGGCCGGCGGCCGGAGGTAGCTGCCGGCCGTCTCCGGCGGTGGTCGCCGGCGGCCGGAGGTGGCTGCCGGCAGTCTCCGGCGGTGGTCGCCGGCGGCCGGAGATGGCTGTCGACAGTCTCCGGCGGTGGCTGCCGGTGGTCGCCGGCGGCCGGAGGTGGTTGTCGGCAGTCTCCGGCGGTGGTCGCCTGAGGTGGCTGCCGGCGGTGGGAGGGTGGTGGTGGTGGTCGAAAAAAAAAAACCAAAAGTGAAAAAAAAAACCAGTTTTTGGAGTTTTTTTTTTACTCTGCAGTTTAAAAACTGGTTTTTTAAATTGAAAAAAAAATGGTTACCAAACGCTCCTTTTTTTTCAGTTTTTAAAACTGAAAAAAAAGAGGGAAAAAAAGAGTGTCAAACGGGGCCTTAATGAAGTCAGCTCTTTTGTTCAAACGAAGTTTATGTCGCTAGTTAACTTATAGCGACGTTAAGCGTGATATATATATATATATATATATATATATATATATATATATATATATATATTTTTAACCCTTTCCTTATACGACTGCCCAACAAACGAACGAGCGGCAAAAACGTTGGGAGACTGGCAGACTGAAGATGAAGATCTTCCTCGGCAACTGCTCAACACATTCACCTTCACCACCACCAACCACCCTCTCGCACCATAAAACCCCTATCCGCACCACCGCCACCTCCAACCTGCCCCACTAAACCCTAATTCACGCCCTAACTACCGGCGCTCTCTCCATCGGCCTCTTCGGATCTCCGCCCTCCTCCATCGCATTAGATTCTCCTTAAGTTCAAACGACACCGTCTGCTCCCGGAGTACCGCCGCAAAGATGAAACGGAAGAGAAGTCGGCCGAGACGTCGCCGGAATTGGCGACGAATGAGGCATTTGTCGAGGAAGGTTGGCAGATCGTCAACTACAGCTTTCTCGATACCCGTGCCCGACGGTGGTCCCCACAAACTTGGCTGGTAATTCTCTCTAGTCCCCCCAGAGTAGAAGAGAATCGAGACGTGAGCTGAAAAAAGGACATTTGAGGGCCGTTGCGTTAGTTTAATAGCATTTGCAACTATCCTGCAGCTCAAATTAGAGCTGGAACGTATGCTGTCTACGTAATGTAGGGTGGGGCTAAGTCCACACCTTATTTGGCTAAATTCACTACTCTTTCGTAGTGGAGGCATTAGCGCCACTTTCTAACCCTTCATCGACAAAAGGCTGTAGATTTAGCCTTACCTTAACTATGCTATGCTTGTCATTTTATTAGAAATCTATTTCGAACTAGTTGTCTTGGAAGTCCTTAACTCCATATGCAACTTGTAGAAGGCATAGCCATGAAATTGCTATTCTGGTTATTCTTTCATCTGTACATGTCAGTGCCTATATGGATGCGTTCGGACGAATTTCTTTGTTTAGGTTGAGTTGACTTACGTTTTCAGTATAGTGGAGTCACTAGGGTTTGTTAATGAGGTTGGCAAACTGAAATGTCAACCTGGACTTTTCAAAATGCCTATATGGATGCGTTCGGACGAATTGCTTTGTTTAGGTGAGTTGTTTTAGGTTTTCATTAGTATAGTGGAGTCACTAGGGTTTGTTTATGAGGTGGGCAAACTGAAATGTCAACCTGGATTTTTCAAAATGTTAAGGTGTGCAAAACCTCGTTTGGCACACTTTAACCCCCTTTTGCTTAAAAAATACAGGCATTTAGCTGTGAAAAGAAAGTTTTCCTAAATTGCCCACCTTCAGCTAGGTGTGCCTCCACCCCTAGAGACGGATTAACTTTCCTTTTGTGGAACATATGAGAAAATGTTAGCTGCTCTTTGGAATACCATTGAAGCAGATTGGTCGGACTATATACAATATGCGAGAACAAGTTAGATCTTAGTGTATCTTTGGTTGCCGTTGGAGTTAAGTTGAGCTTGGTGAACTGCGGCAGAGTGATCTGGTAAACCACAGAACAGCGGGTTCTATCTCTGACCACCCTTAGTATGTGACACTTTGAAGTATTTGATGAGTCAATATTAGGGGCTGAATGAAGTAGTAGGAGTTTATGTTGGAAATACTTGTCACAGCTTATGGTGCAGTACATTGTGCGAAGTACTTCAGGTTTGGGAATGGCAGTTTGTAGGTTGGGTGGCTGTATCCCGCTTCTGTTCTACCAGGCATTTCCAAGATACTGTCAGCTTGTTTCCGATATGAGTGATATATAATGGTTTTTTGGTGGTGTTCCATGGAATCAGTAGCTGCCAGCAAATATGCTCTTAACATTTTGTTATTTGTGTTGAGGTACAGAAGTCAACTTGAGTTGGCATTTCAGATAGATATTCTGTAGACATTTTTACAATCTTTGCAATCTCTCTTTTGTCACCTTCTTCTCGTCATTCTACTATAGTTTCCACTAGCTTGGTTTTCTCTTAGGATATTGTTAGCTAGAGAGAGTGCATATAATGACCACGCTCTTCAAATATGAATATCAAACTCTCGTTTTGTGCAAACAGATGATGTTCCAGGTTTGCTAATTAGTTGATAGATATAGCGTTCGGGTTCTAGGATTGCATGAAAAGATGTCTAAAAACTGTTTTTCCTTCACCTCTCGGAGAACTCATTTCCTTTTTTCTTGTACTTCTGTCATATACAGGTCTAGATAGATACTTAGACGCGGCATGAGATCTGTGAGAAGTATATTCTTGTTGTATGTTTTTTTTGTGTATACGGATGTTGGGGGCCAGAGGTGGATGAAGAACATAGGGGTTTTATCTAGTTGCTTAGTCTTCAAATAGGGGATTGAACTGTAAACGGAGTCATGCTTTTTTTTATTTTAAAATTTCCTTTTATTTCATAACATGGCAACATTTTTATTGAATTTAATCTACTAAGCCGGTTGGGCACATTTGCGCCCCCCGAGGTTAGCAGGTTTGTCCAGGGTGTCCCCGATTCAGTTTTACGTGATTTTTGTAAGTAAATGTTTGGCTAAATGACCTTTTATGAATATCAAGGTTTGTTTTTTTAACGAGATTTGCTTTGTTGAGTGGTGCGAGGCCACAATAGACCCATTATAAGCTATTTCCTCCTCAAGTGGTAAGAGGCCAAAAGCAACTACCTTTTGTTCTCATTAGTATTTTGTTTTGCATTCCTGTTTTAATTTCCGATTTTCCATATGGCCTTCTGCATTTCTCATTGTTTGGCAGTCTTTTGTTACCCAATTCTGGACTGTTTATGACATATTTTGCTTTCATGCTTTTAGCAAAAGAAAGAAGACATTTTAGGCTCATCAATTCAGACGAGATCGAGAGCTCATGATATCATTAGGCGGATGTTGACCAGCTTGGGGACACCTGCACGTTTTCTTTCTACCCCAGAGGTAATTGATGTCCAACCTCCATTATTCCTTCTTGATTGTTGCTGCTGTGTGTCCTGTTCTCATTTTTGGTTCATGGAATGACAAAAAAGAATATATTGAGGTTTAGGTGTTGGATACAAAGCGGTTGTTGGGAAAGATCCTATCGTGCCTTTTTGAGAAGCTCTCAAGGAGACATATACAAGCATAACGTATTTTTGAAATGTGTTTTGAAGAAACATATTATGAACTATCATCTCGTATTAAACTTCCTTCTTTGATAATTGCCCTTCTTTACTACTTTGTCAGCGTTGATTTTTTCTGGATAAATTCTTCCATTTCATGGCTTTCTTGGCTACCTTATATTATTGTTGTTTGAATAACTTTGATGCAGTATTAATTTATTCATCTTTCTACTCAAGTCTTTGTGGGCACTTAACAATACCCTACTTCGTGTTGATGCTTAGTCTCTTTTGCACCTCAACTAATGTCTTGTATCAATGTCATCTCCTCTAACGAACTTTTCAGCGTTTTCCATGGCATGTGTTACTTTCATCATTGTTGAAAGTTCTCCAAGATGGCAAGGTATGATATGACCGGGATTGGGATAAACCTCAGGGAAGTTTCAGATGATGACGGAGGTGTGAAACTGAAGGTTTTAGCGCTCATTTTGGATGGCCCTGCCCATTATGCTGGAGTGAGAGGTAGTTGCTATACCAGAATTAAACTTGCCAAAGATAAATATTAGTTCTTGGTTTCGTCCCTATCTTTGTGATGCATCTTAAGTTTTACTATCAAAACTTTTTGTCAATGATCATACTGTATATTGAATAATAAAGCCGATGTAAGTGCTAAATCTCTGTTACATACTACTTTGTTTTTATGAAGCTCTTGCAATATGTTGTATTCAGTGGCACTGCATGGGAGGGCTGTTCATACTTTAGTTTTGAACTTTTTCCTATCTTGGAGTTTTTTTATACTCGTTTCGGACTACTCTGCACCAAAATGTCACAATTTTTTATTTCTGTCTTTTTAGATAGTTCTTTTGCAACCATTTTTTTTACTGTTGTTACATGCATGTCCAACAGTATTTCAATACCGATAATCAAAGTTTCATTTTTTTAATTGTGTTTTCTCATTCTCATAAAGGCTTTTTCTAAATGTCGTATATGTTCTTGATGATCATCTGATTTAACAACCACATCATCAATATATACCTCTAAAAAATTTTCAATCATATCATGAGAAATTGAATTCATTGCCCTCTGATACGTGGCCCCAACATCCTTTTGGCCAAAGGGCATTACTATCCACTTAAATGTTCCACTTGCATCAGGACATCTAAAGGCTATTTTATGAACATCTTTATTTTTTATAAAAATCTGATTATATTCAGCATTTCCATCTATAAATGACATGATAGTGTGTTTAGATGTTGAATCAACTAACAGGTCTACAATAGGCATAGCATATTGGTCTTTTGGAGTAACAGAATTTAAGTTTTTAAAATTGATGCATACTCTTAATTTACTATTTTTCTTTAATACATGAAGAATATTAGACATCCATTTAACATACCTCTTTGGCTGCATGAACTTTGTCTTGATCAATCGCTCGATTTCCTCCTTTACTAACAATGTTACTTTGTTTGACATCTTCTTGGGAGCCTGTATAAATGGCTTGAATTCCTGTTTGAATGGCAACCTATTTTCCACCAACTTTCTGTCCAAACTAGGCATTTCTTCATAGTTCTAAAATGCCTCATCCTGAAAAGTCAAGGCTTGACTCTCACCATTTTATCTGTAGAACATTCTTTTCCCGGTGAAAAAAATAAAATCCTAGTGTTGACAATATTGTGTTATATATAGACGACCCTATAGTTATCATGCCTCGTCCTAAAAAGTCAAAGCTTGTAAATATTAGAAGAGGTTATAGACCTTATTTTTATAGAGTTGGAAGCTAAATAAACTCTTAAATCAATACTTGTTTCGAACTTCCATACTCAAAAAGGATATAAGCCTTTGTTATATTAAGCACTTAAGCTCAAGAACATAGGATTAAGTTATCCATGAACAAACTTTGGATAATAAGCGCAAATGTTAATCATCTTACTACTTGACATAGTGGAGCCGAAGAAGTCACAATAATTAAATTATGGGAGATGTATGAAGGTGTAAAGTCGTTTACATGAAAAGAGAACGTGAAAGATGTAACATCCCGAACCGTGATCTTGCATACCCAGTTAATTTATTTTTAGGCGACGACTTTTATATTAAGATTTAGCATTGATTTTCATGAGTGGAATTTTATCGGTAAATAATTAGCAGCGATATTTTTATTTTTTATTTAGAATCGATATTTTTATTTAGCGACTTTGAGTGTCAACTAGTGTAGCGGGTTATGTAAATATCGTTAAATTATTCTAGTGTAATAATCTACTGTAGATAACTACTTTGGGCCTTTTTGTAAAAATAAAAAGTTTCGGGTTACTTTTGAATAACAAATGAAAGTATAGGGGATTTTTCGTCATTTGCCATTTTAGGATTTTACATATATATAGATGAGTTAGGGACCAGCCACCTCTTAGCCGTCAGACCTACTTTCGAGAGAGAATAGTGAAATTCTGAGAGAGAGACAAGGAAGAGATCAAGGAGTTTCTCCGGCGAACGGAACACAAACTATTCGGTAAGCATTCTAGTCCTCTTTTTTCAAAAATTTTCAATGTTTTTATTGAAGTAAGGGAGGCTGGGATCGTGGTAGCCATGTATGCGTGAGAGAGGGATGTACGTGGCTAATGTCTATGTGTGTTTTTGGGAATCTGAAGAGAGTGTTAGCGTACGTGAGGGGGGCTGCCAAAATAGCCCCATGGACAGCAAGTGCGTAGTGGGTTTGTGAAATGGAAATGGGAAATAGTAAGTGTGTGTATTTGTGGGTGTTTTCTATGAGGGAGTGGCTGCCAAAATAGCCCACATACAACATGTTTTAGGTGGTAATGTGATGGAATTGCCATTGATGTGGGCAGCCATGGCTGCCGTGTGTATGTGCTCCGGCGCGGCCATGGTTCTATCGAGGGGAATATGTGAAACTGTGATGCGCATATTGAGTGCATGAGTCTGTTGCCAAGAGAGAGAGCGGGCTGCGGGTTGCTCCTATGTTATTGTGTTTTTGGTGTAAAATGTGTTTGTATGTGAAAGGAAAAGAGGGGGGGGGGGGGGGAACAACTGGGTATATTTGTGTGCGTGTCATGAGTGTAACCAGGTGAATGAGCAAGAGTGAAATGTGTACACTAAAAGTGTGGGTCTTTGAAATGGAAAGGGGAAAGCTACTGCCCCTTTGTATGAACTTGTGTGTATATGGGTGTTATATAAATGGGTATGAGAGTGCATTTATGGTGAGTGTTCATAGGTATATGTGTGAGCTAGTGTGCTGTAGAGGCATGCCCACCAGTGTGTGAGTTTCATGTGTTTTGTGAGTAATATATATATATATGTGTGTGTGTGTGTGTGTGTGTGTGTGGGTTTGTAAGTGGGCAACCCAGCTGCCGTGGTGTGTTGGTTTGGAAGAGAGATTAGAGAGAGAGAGCCATGAAGGCTGTTTGGTGTAAAGGGAGTGAACTGAAATGGGTTATGTGTGTGGGAAAATCGTGTGCATGATTGTGTAGGTGTGTGAGGCAGCTAGGTGTTGGGTTTACAGTTGTGGCATGCATTGTGTGAAGGAGCCGTTAGTTTATATGTGCATGAAGGTGCAAAAGCAGCAAGAAGGAAGTGCTTGGCATGGGTGTGGTGCACATGAAAGTGTTGAGTATGTGTGTGGGAATGTGAGAAATGGAAAAGAGCAAGACTGGAGCAGCCATTGCCGTGAAGTGATTGGTGTGTGTTTGGATAATTGGTGCATAACATAGTGCGTGTAGTTGTAGCAGCCAAGTGTGTGAAATGTGTGTGTATATGTGTGAGAAGATGTCTTCGGGGGATAGAAAATGGGTGCAAGGCAGCTCATGTATGAGTGGATGCAGAGGGTTGTTTTCATGGTGTGGCAGTTGGTGAAGATATTGAAATTGAGTAAGATGGGTTTGGGTAGATTTAAGGATGCTGTGTAGTATGTTGTGTATATAGTGTATGTTTTGGCGGGTATAAGAGGCAAGTACGAGAGAGAGTGAACTGAGTGGTGGTTAATGGGTGCAAGAGTTACAAATGGGTTTGCAAATTATATATATTTTGATGGATGGGTAAGGTGTGTAGAAGGTGTGTATGTGTGAGTATGGTGTGTGTTAGTGTGCATAATGTGAGTGAGTGGAGATATGTGAACCTGTGTGTTTGGTAATGGGTGTGCCTGAGTGAATGAAACAAAAAGAAGAAAGTGAACTGGGTTTTTTCTTTTTGGTCGCGGCAGGTTGTGTGATGGGTTTAACGTTAGGTATGTTGCGTGTATTGGCTACTGTACAGTAATCGTTAGCATGTGAAATTTTAAAATATAATACCGTAAGCTATATTAGAATTTGTGGCAAAAAATTCTAATTTTCTGAAATCATATGTATTTTTAATATTTTCTATAAGTTTAGACTTGTAAAATTATTTTGAAGCCTTTAAACCCTGAAAATGTTGCGGAAAAAATTATAGTAATGTCCTTATGGTATAAATAAGACTCAGTTTGAATTTTATGATTTTTGGAGTTTATTTGCTATGATTCCCATGTCGCATTGGTTTTAGCAAAATGAAAACAATTAAAAATAGTTATTATGTCTTTTAAATTCTGATTTTAATTTTCATAATTTTTATACATATTCTAAAGTTCTTACAAAAATTATGGGACTTAGTTTGCAGTTGAAAGTAATTTTGGGAATTTATGGGTTTTTATTGCATTTAAAGAAATTATTTTAATTCAAAAATATTCAAAAATTCAGAAAATTCATATTTTGACTTTTTATAATGTTTTAAGACATAAAAGTGTTTTATTATAATTTAATGTGTATTTGGAGTATCATTACGCATTTAAAGAGTGTATAGGGATTTCGGTTAGGTTGGCCGCGTGCGAGGCGCTTTGGGTTGAGCGATTTCGGAGTTAGAAGTGAGCATCGTTTAGGTAGTGGATATTAGGTTATAGTATATTAGATATAGATTATGTTCTAACAAATAAATTGTCAATTTAGGTTCATTCAGAGATTATTAATTGAGGTTTGGTAGTGTTGCTTAGCTTGGACCGAGGTAAGGAATTCTATCCGAACCCTATTTCATTATTCTGATTTCAAATGCTTATAACAACAGTTTTACAAACTAGATCGAATGTTGATTTTTATTGATTGATATAAAAATGTTTTTAAATTGTCCATGAAACCCAAATTGAGCCTTAAAGCGATTGTTTGAAATTCTGTTTCATCTCACTTGGAATCCATTGTTCATTTGATATGTTTATTGATTACTCATCGTAAAGCATTTTTGAATTTTATTTATTAGTTCTCAATGTTGACATGAATTAGTAACTTGGGAGCCATAAGAATGGTCTGTATTGTGGTCTGTTGGATGAGTTTAACTAGTACCTAGATGGACTAGTCAGTGTACATATGCATATGTAAGTGTATCGAGCACTGCCGGGGTGGCTTTGCTTATGTACTTCTCATGTTCAACGTTTCTTATTTATGTTTATTGCACTTTAAGTGTTTTAAAAATTGTTATTTATTTAAGGGAAATGAGTTGATACTCATCCCGATGTTTACATTGAAATGCTGTGGGTTTCTTTGAAAACCATTTTAAATTATCATTTGATTGTATATAGAAATTTTTTTTTGAATCGTTCTGTTCTCCATTGTAAATGTTTTTGTTTGGCTTAAATGTAAAATCGTCCGATCGACTTTACTGGGCTCTCAAAAGCTCACTCTTCCTTGATTTCCTTTCCGCAGGTGATAAGCAGTATTAAGTTGCTGAATAAGGATTAGAGTCTAGCCAGCGTAAGAAGAGATTTGAAGTTATTGTATCGTCCATTAGAACCCCTGCGTGGGTGAATAATATTATTATGATTCCGTATATGTAGATTTGACATTCATTTTAAATCAGTCAGTTGAGAGTTTGAATTGATAAACGGTTTAGTTGCTCTGACTGGCTGATGGTTCTATAACTGGTTGAGTTGTGGGTTCTATTGTCTTTGTGTAAACGATTGATTGAGTGTTAACGTTCTAAAAAATTTAGGGATGTTACAAAAGCACTTTGAGATAAGCCAGTAATTACCGAGGTACTAACATTTGAAAGACATTGATGTAATATGTAAAAGTGTATAAGGATATTTGTGTCTAAAAATAAATTACACATGTCCACTATACACACATGTGCACACTATCTCAAACAGACGCGCACACACAATATCAGGTCTTACGTCAAAACGCAAGATATCAAAAAAGTTTAAGCATGTCCAATTTTTTGTATTTTTCTTTCCATTGAATTGTATTACCAGATTTTCATTGCTAATATAAAAAATAGAACCAGTTATCTATTAAGAGAAAATGAGGGTGAAATTCATCTATTGCAAGCAAAAATCATTATCAACTAATGGTAATTTTAAAAAAAGCAAATGTTGAAATTAATTATTATATAAGATGCTATGGTCATGTTTTTCACATCCTATTCTATATCAAGCATCAAGTTGTAAATGACATTAAAATAAATTCATATATTAAATGAAAGTGTAATGAGAAATGGAAGAGACATCCATCTATTAATTGTAATTTTTATTAAAGTGATAAATGTGGACTTGAAATGACAATTTATTAATTCATAGATATATGAAGCGTATTCTTGTCCAAAAAATGATTTACACTCATCCATACTTTTATAAGTAGTATATAGATGTGTGTGTGTGTGTTTATTTACATTCACATATATTTTTATTATTTTATTTCTCTTTTCAAAATTGTTAGATTGTCTCAAGAATGGCAAGAGAAAAACGTGCACGTGCTATTTCGTCTCAACCACGAGCCGCACCAGAGCCCGAGCCTATCGCGGTAGAGTTTGATCAAAATCGCTATCGGAACCGCGAGGCCTTAGACCGTTTTTCTACTCAACTCTCTTCTTCGATGGTTCCAGGTTTGTGTATGAATACTCCATTTCTCTTTGGCATAAGTGTACTTAGGCCCCTCTAGAACTGTCATTTAGATCGACTTACTCATAGAGATATTGTTCTTTATTATCCTGATGCCATTCGTCTATTCTATGCTAACCTGACTTGGAATATTTCTAGTGAGTCTTGTACCCTCACCTCTTATGTCCATGGACGATGCATTTCGTTCTCCCAGTCACGATTAGCCACTCTTCTAGACCTTTCTAACAACGGATTTTCATTCACATTAGAGATGATACCTGTAGCCGGTCAATCCCATTGGTTTGACCGACCTTTCTCTATCGAGGAGCAACTTCACCATACTCTCCACCGACGTCACATTAGGGCTGCGAGAAAGCCCACCTTGCAGGACCTACCTCATATTTCTCAACTATTCCATCATATTATTGCTCATAATGTCATTCCTCGAGCCGACAGCTTTTCACTAGTATCTTATCTTGATGTCCAGCTCTTGACATTCTTTCGCTCTGGCACACAGATCAACCTCCCTCGTCTTATCCTGTTGAACATGATTAAGAGCGCATCACATCCATCCCTAGCTATACCATATGGCCTCTTACTCACTCGTATTTTTCGTGCTCTTGATATACCTCTTCATGACGAGTACATTGAAGTGAATCGACATCAGGTTCTCGACACTTCTACCCTTCAAGGAAGGGCCTCTTAGATCGACAAGGCCGCCTTTTGCCTGAACCTAACATGGATGTTATTATGGATGATGAGGGTGAGGATGATAATGATGATGTTGGTGCTTATGGACATGCCAGTGACAGGATTGATCGTGATCCACCTCCGTTGGTCATGCCAAGTACTCATGAGGCGGGCCCTTCTTCTAGCTCTACTACTACCGGCTATGAGGTGATCCTTGCATGCTTGGATATGATACAACAACAGATGCATGTCAGTTTCAGTCGGATGGATCTCGCTCACGGTTAGCTCAGTTGACGCCTTTCTTGCATGGAGGATCACTGCGGTATTCAGTGTCCCGAGGAGGACCTATTTCATCCACCACCTCCACCGTCAGCTCCTTGAGCTAGGACATAACTAGTGTTTTGTGCTTAGGGTTTTCGACCTATTATGTATTCAAAACTTTTTATGGATGATTATCATAGTATTGCATTAGAACTTGGGTTGATATTTTAAATTAGCACTTTGATTCACGCTTACCTTGCTGCACATCTAATTTATATTATGCTTCTTTTTATATGCTATTTTGTTACGTGTGCTTGGTATACCTCTTGATGGTTATTCAAGTACTTGCGCTTTCTTGTTTGAATGCCCTCGTTGGCCACATTGATTATCCATGGATGAATACATATGTTGATCACTTTCACACAAACACCCACCTTGATATTTTTAATGATGTCAAAAAGGGAGAGAAATATTATTGATTCATACTTGTGTGGATTTGATATGAGCATATATTACTTGAGATAGGTGGAGCCCTATATCTTAAGATAGGGAGAGCTTATTGTCATTAATTTTTTTATGACCCCTTACGGTTTGTAGTGATTGAAATTGAGATTGTCATGCTTCATTGCTTATATTATCCTATATATCTCATAGTATTTGAATCAATGTTTGTCATCATCAAAAAGGAGGAGATTGTTAACCCTACGGTTATTTAACCTAGGATTATATTCAATTTTGATGATAACTAACAATGATGATTATGTTGTCTAACATGCATTGAGTTGATGAAGCACTAGATACAATTTCATACTCATGCAAACAAACAATTATTGGACGAGCAAATTGATCAAAGTTACTCAAGGGATCGCATCAAAGATGGAATACTTCGATTGATTCTTAAGATGCTTTTATTCCTTTCTTTGTAACTAGACATAGAGAGTTGATCGTATGGATGTCTGTGACCTAAAATTTTTCCATAGGTTTCCCTTGCATGCATAAACTTTTTCATTCTTTGAAAACAAGAAAAACTGAATTTCAAGAATACAATTGACTACATTGGAGTGCAGTCGACTGTAAGTTGGGCTTATTACAGTCGACTGCATTCCAATGCAGTGAACTGCAATGACTTATAGTAGCCTATTACAGTCGGCTCCATTGGAATACAGTAGACTAGAATTGGAAATTTTGAATTTTTAAGGGCTATTTTGGAAATACAGTCGACTGCAATGGTGCAACGCAATCGACTGCGTTTACCGTTTGGCGCATTTAGTGCCCTACCTACTTCCAAACGGTCATATTAATTCCTACACCTATATAAACTCATTTTGAGCATAGTTTTGATTCATCAATTGCATTCAAAGCCTTCTTATCTTGCATAAACTCAAAGATCAAAGCAATTGTTCAATCTCTCTTGGTTTTCATTGTTTTCTCATCCAATTCAAGAGAGCTTTTATTATGAGCTTACATTTGAGAGATATACACTTTTAGAAGTCATCATATACACTCATCTCTCTTGTTCTAGAGCTTAAACTTGTACTCATCCATTTCTTGAGAGTGAATCTTTGTACACTATTCTTCATCTAAAGTTTCTTGTATCAAAGCTTGGGGTTGTCAAGCTTTGGAGCTTTGGAATTGTCAAAGCTTGTTCTTGATGTTGGCATAACATCAAGGGATTGTAAGAGCTTCGATCTTGACCCGTAAGAGAGATCATTCTAGTGGATTCTAAAACCTTTCAAGGGACTTCCTTGAAGGAGTGGACGTAGGTTTGAGGATAATTCAAGCCGGACTATCTAAATCTCAAGCGTTAAGTATCTCTAAACCCTTCTCTCTTTACATTATTGTCTTATATGGTTAGCTTGCTTATTTGAGATATTGTGATTGTGGTTTGGTGTTTGAACCTATTTAAGTGTTCTTCATAATTTCTCTAAGTTTGTGTGATCACTTGTTTAATTTCAAAGTAGTCTTAAAACCCTGTTCACCCCCCTCCCCCACCCCCCATTAGGGTTATAACGGCAAAAAAATTAGTTAAGGCACTAAGATGGCCAATTGTGTATAGTTCATGGACCATGCAGACTCTTGTATCCATAGATGATGATTGAATAAATAAAAAAAAAATGTGTCAGTAATGCAGTCAAGAAATCTTTAAATTCAAGGTGGAGGCTTTTGGAACAAGTTCTCTTCTTAGAAAACTCTCCCTAAATTTTTTTCCCCAACAAAACCTAAATTGTGCACTGCCACCACCACTGTCGGCTTTCCATGAGAGTGGTGCACTTGTCCTTTACACTTTGTGTGGGTTTGTGCATGGTGTGTTAGATTTAGGGTTTCCTTAGGTTTTTGTTGCCTTCAGGATCTTGATTCATTGATGTTAAGTGTAGATTTGGGATCGGTTCCGACTTCCGTTTTTGTTATGATGTGGGCTAGATACCACTGTTTATGGTTGACAGTGGTGGCAATGGGTTGATCGCTCTTAGATATGCTCATCTTTAATGTTAGTGGAAAACTGTTTAGGGTCGGGTGTCTTCACCTCATCTTCCGATTGTGTGGTATGTCTGGTGGTAATGCACGATGGTTGGGCATGGGATTCCAAGTTGTAAGATGGTCTGATGGAGGATTTCTCTTGCTAGAACATTGACGGCACCAAAATGACGTTGTCGCCACCATAGCCAGAAGCATGGCATGTCGTGCCGCCACAACCAACTACGTGACACCATGTCATCACCATCAGCAACGCTACAAAAGTTAGCCCAACCACCATTGAAGCTACAACTTTCATCGCCCCTCCACAGTATTTTAACCATCATTACCAATGTTATTGTCAGCTTTGCTACCGCTAACACAACTATCAAATCACCGCCAAGACCGCCACATACTGCCACCCAACATTGCCACCGCTATTGTTACCTTAGCAACCCACCAACACCACTACAGCCTAACATCACCACCACCACATAATATCACCAACTAATCTAGACTTCGGTAGCGACCAGCGCAATCGCCGCATTTTCATAAATCATGGATTCTCACCACCACCATAGCATTATATTAGCATCATCATCAAGTCAACAGCGTCGCACTACTGGTCGGTGGGATATAATAGAGTGAGAGGCTGTAAAGAATCGTTGGGATTTCTCAAGACAAAAAGGACAGTGTATGACGTGAAAGGAACGGTACTCTAGCCACGGCGATGACACCGGGATCCACGGAGCTCAACAGCGATGCCACTGTTTCACAAGAATCACGATTTGACTAAGGGTTGTGGAAAGGGGCAACGAGTGAGAGGCTGTAAAGAATTGGTGGGAATTGACTTTTGCTGCTCATCTATATTTGTAATGGTTGTCCTAACTACGACATTCTAGAGGCTGAGCTTTTTGGGATCTTTCATGGCCTCCGAATCATCGAAGACAAAGGCGTACCCGGAGCGCTAGTGGAGACTAATTCATTCAAACAGATGTTAGCTGCAAGAGATGAAAAACAGTTTCACCTGATGATTTACTAAATTAAGGATTGTAGTTTTTTGCTCGTTGCAACGGAATCCAATATTTCTCATGTGCTGCGTGAAGGCAACCAATACGCTGATTTGCTTGCCAAACTGGGTACCAACCAATAAGGAAATTTTGTTTATCTCAATCAACCTCTTGAGGTATTAGGGAAAATGTTAAAGGTAGATACTGACGGGGTTGAATACCCTCACATTTAGTTTTGAATTTTATTTCATTTCTAACAAAAAAAAACTCTATATTTGTATTGATGTTTTATGTCTTGCTACATTTTTCTTCGTTGCAAAAAAAAAATGCTGAAAGAAATGAGCGATGTGTCGTCAACATTGTCGTATACAGGTTTTGGTATAAGACAGATTATATGGTCTAAGACCGTCTCTTTTTTCGTATACAAAAAAAAAGAAGCATAAAAATAGAGTGATACTTTATCAAACTGTATCGAAACTTACACAAATCGAGCTCATGCTACCTTACTAGATGAACAAGAACTTCGACGGTACTTGCATTTTTTGGTCAAATGCCCAATCATGATTATGCGTAACCAAAGATCTCGGCCGAGCTCGAGCTCTTGCTCTCACTCTCTCATTCCTTCGTCCTTTATTCCTTTCCTTTTGTTCAAATGAAAATTATGTCGCTAGTTAACTTATAACGACGATAAGCAGCAAGCGTGATAATTATTTTTTTTATAACATTTTTCTTATCTAACCTTCCCAACAAACGAACGAGCGGCAAAAACGTTGGCAGAGTGGCAGAGTGAAGATGAACATCTTCCTCTGCAACTGCTCATCACCTTCACCTTCACCTCCACCAACCACCCTCTCCCATCATAAAACCCCTATCCCCACCATCGCCACCGCCAACCTGCCCCACAAAACCCTAATTCACGCCCTAACTGCCGGCGCTCTCTCCATCGGCCTCCTCGTCTCTCCGCCCTTCTCCATCGCATTAGATTCGCCTTCAGTTCAGACGACGCCGTCTGCTTCCTCGGAGTACTGCCGTGAAGATGAGACGGAAGAGAAGTATGCCGAGACGGCGCCGGAATTGGCAACGAACGAGGCAATCGTCGAGGAAGCTTGGCAGATCGTCAACGACAGCTTTCTCGATACCGGTTCCCGGCGGTGGTCCCCACAAACTTGGCTGGTAATCTCTCTCTCTCTCTCTCTCTCTACCTATAGAGTAAAAGAAAATCGAGACGTGAGCTGAAAAAGAGACATTTGATCTTTGAGGGCCGTTGCGTTAGTTTAATAGCATTTGCAACCATCTCGCAGCTCAAAATGGTAAAATTAGAGCTGGAACGTATGCTGTCTACGGAATACAGGGTGGGGCTAAGTCCACATCTTATTTGGCTAAATTCACTACTCTTTTGTACTGAAGGCATTAGCGCCACTTTCTAACCCTTCATCGGCACAACTGTGTGGATTTAGCCTTACCTTAACTACGTTATGTTTGTTATTTCATTAGAAATCTATTTCGAACTAGTTGTCTTGGAAGTCCTTAACTCCTTATGCAACTTATAGAAGGCATAGCCATGAAATCGCTATTCTGGTTGTTCTTTCATCTGTACATGTCGATGCCTATATGGATGCGTTCGGACGAATTTCCTTGTTTAGGGTGAGTTGACTTAGGTTTTCAGAATACTGGAGTCACTAGGGTTTGTTAATGAGGTGGGCAAACTGAAACGTCAACCCGGATTTTTCAAAATGTTAAGGTGTGCAAAACCTTTTTTGGCACACTTTAACCTCCTTTCGCTTTAAAAATACAGGCATTTAGCTGTGAAAAGAAAGTTTTCCTAAATTGCTCACCTTCAGCTAGGTGTGCCTCTGCCCCTGGAGATGGATTAACTTTACTTTTGTGGAACATATGAGAAAAATGTTAGCTGCTCTTTGGAATACCATTGAAGCAGATTGGTCGGACTATATACAATGTACGAGAACAAGTTAGATCTTAGTGTATCTTTGGTTGCCTGTCGGATTTAAGTTGAGCTTGGTGAACTGGGGCAGAGTGATCTGGTAAACCACAGAACGATGGGTTCTATTGCTGACCACCCTTAGTCTGTCACGCAATGTTTGGACTTTGAAGTATTTGATGAGTCAATATTAGGGGTTGAATGAAGTACTAGGAGTTTATGTTGGAAATACTTGTCACAGCTTATGGTGCAGTACATTGCACGAAGTACTTCAGGTTTGGGAATGGCAGTTTGTAGTTTGGGTGGCTGTATCCCCTTCTGTTCTATCAGGCATTTCTCAAGATACTGTCAGCTTGTTTCCTATATGAGCGATATATAATCGTTTTTTTGTGGTGTCCCATGGAATCAGTAGCTGCCAGCAAACATTCTCTTTACATTTTGTTATTTGTGTTGAGGTATCGAAGTCAACTTGAGTTGGCATTTCAGATTGATATTCTGTAGACATTTTACAATCTCTCTTTTGTCATCTTCTTCTTGTCATTATACTACTGTCGTCTTGTTCTCGTGAAACTTCAAGAACAGTCATCTCTTATCAGCTATGACATCTATAGTTTCCACTAGCTTGGTTTTCTCTTAGGCCATTGTTAGCTAGAGAGAATGCATATTGTGACCAGGGTCTTCAAATATGAATATCAAACTCTCGTTTTGTGCAAACAGATGTTGTTCCAGGTTGGTTGTTTAGTTGATAGATATAGTGTTCGGGTTCTAGGATTGCATGAAAAGATGTTTAAAAACTGTTTTTCCTTCTACTCTTCTTTGAGGACTCATATCCTTTTTTCTTGTACTTCTGTCATATACAGGTTCAGATAGATACTTAGACGCGTCATGAGATCTATGAGAATTATATTCTTCTGGTATGTCTTTTTGTGTATATGGATGTCGGGGGGCCAGAGGTGGATGAAGAACATAGGGGGTTTTATCTAGTTGCTTAGTCTTCAATTAGGGGATTGAAGTGTAAACGGAAGTCATGCTTTTTTTATGTCCTTTTATTTCATAACATGGGCAATATTTTATTGAATTTAATCTACTAAGCCCCTTGGGTACATTTGCCCCCCCCCCCCCCCCGAGGTTAACAGGTTTGTCCAGGGTGTCCCTGATTAAGTTTTACGTGATTTTTTGTAAGTAAATGTCTGGCTAAATGACCTTTTATGAATATCAAGATTTGCTTTGTTGAGTGGGTGCCAGGCCACAATAGGCCTATTATAAGCTATTTCCTCCTCAAGTGGTGAGAGGCCAAAAGCAACTACCTTTTGTTCTCTTCATTATTTTGTTTTGCATTTCTCGTTTTAAGTTCTAGTATGGCCTATTGTATTTTTCATTGTTTGGCAGTCTTTTGTTACTCAATTCTGGACTGTTTATGACATATTTGGCCTTTCATGCTTCTAGCAAAAGAAAGAAGACATTTTAGGCTCATCAATTCAGACGAGATCGAGAGCTCATGATATCATTAGGCGGATGCTGGCCAGCTTGGGCGACACCTACACACGTTTTCTTTCTCCACCAGAGGTAATTGATCTCCAACTTCTATTATTCCTTCTTGATTGTTGTTGCTGTGTGTCCTGCTCTCATATTTAGTTCATAGAATGACAAAAAAGAAACTTATTGAGGTTTACGTGTTGGATACAAGCGGTTGTTGGGAAAGATGATATCGTGCCGTTTTGAGAAGCTCTCAAGGATACATATACAAGCATAATGTATTCTTTTTTTTTTTTTGGGTAATGGTCCCAGTGAGTTATTTCATTCCTTCAAAAACTATGTACATAGGAGTTCACACATGACAGCTTTACAATTCACTAAACTATCCTTCTTTACAATTTTACAATGCACCATATACCAGTTTCTACCAAACTCTCTTTATGTGTCCGGCATCAAAGCACTACCCCCCATCCATCGATAGGTGTTTATCAATGTCCCATGTTTCACATAACATTTGATTGACTGAAGTTGCAGGAGCTTTGTTCCACTAAATGTCCTGTATTTCACCCATTGTTGAATCACCCCCAAACATCCCTGTACTGAAGCAGCTTGTTGTTTAAAGACCCTAGCATTCCTCTCCTGCCATAGTCCATAGCAAGTGGCTGCTACTAGAAGTTTACACGGTTTTGCTTTCAAACTTTTTCCCCTGAAATTAATGCATGCATAGTTTAGCATTTCATTCCAATTTTGCACTTGTAGAACATAATGTATTCTTGAAATGTGTTTTGAAGAAACTTATTATGAACTATCATCTCGTATTAAACTTCCTTCTTTGACCATTGCCCTTTTTTAGTACTTTGTCAGCATTTATTTTTTCTGGATAAATTCATCCATTTCATGGCTTTCTTGGCTACCTTATATTATTGTTGTTTGAATAACTTCAATACTTTATTTTATTGTCCGTCCTCTTACTCAAGTCTTTGTTGGCAATTAACAATACCCTACCTCCTGGTGATGCTCAGTCTCTTTGAACGTCTCTTTTGCACCTCAACTAATGTCTTGTATCAATTTCATTTTCTCTAACGAACTTTTCAGTGTTTTCCATGGCATGTTTTACTTTCATCATTATTGAAAGTTCTCCAAAATGGCAAGGTATGATATGACCGGGATTGGGATAAACCTCAGGGAAGTTTCAGATGATAATGGAGGTGTGAAACTGAAGGTTTTAGGGCTCATTTTGGATGCCCCTGCCCATATTGCTGGAGTAAGACAGGTAATTGCTATACCAGAATTAAACTTGCCAAAGATAATATTGATTCTTAGTTTTGTCCTTATCTTTGTGCTGCATCTTAAGTTTTACTTTCAAATCTTTTTGTCAATGACCACACTGCATGTTGAATAATGAAGCCGATGTAAGTGCTAAATCTCTGTTACATACTACTTTGTTTTCATGTAGCTCTTGCAATATGTTGTATTCAGTGGCATTGCATGGGAGGGCTGTTCATACTTCTGTTTTGAGCTTTTTACTCTCTGGGAATTTTCTTATACTCGGCTCGAAATACGCTGCACCAAAATATGTCATATTTCTTATTTATGCTTTTTCAGATGGTTCTTTCCCCGACCATTTTTTTATTTTATTCTGTCAATGCACACAGTTGATGGAATAAACCTCCACCAGATATGGGGCTTAGCATTTGTAGCCACCATTTGCATCTTGGAATTCAAGAACCGAAAAAAAGAAGTAAACAAAATTTCAGATTCTATGATCCCTCCTAGCCAGCTCGTGCAGAGTCATCTTCTACATTTTCTCTTTGCTCTCTGATCTGATTCACAATTCACTAAATACTTGTTATGCCTTGTATTTTAAATTCTGTCAGGGGGATGAACTGCTATATGTCAATGGAGTAGATGTAAGGGGAAAATCTGCTTTTGAAGTATCATCTCTGTTACAAGGCCCCAATGAGACATTTGTCAATGTCACGGTTGTCATTCTAAATCGATCATGTGGTGACTGTTGATATGTTGGTAAATTTGTAAGATCAGTTTCTGATCGATGCTAATTTTTTTTCTCTTTTACTTTTTAGGTTAAGCATGGAAAGTGTGGACCTGTACAGTCTATAGAAGTCCAGAGGCAACTTGTTGCTAGGACCCCAGTTTTCTACCGGTTAGAACAAATTGAAAATGGTTCAAGCTCTGTAGGTTATGTGCGCTTGAAGGAGTTCAATGCATTGGCTAGAAAAGATCTGGTTACTGGTAAATCAACATTTTATTTTGCATAAAATAGTCATCATATTGTTGGGGAATAAAAAATGTCCTGTCAGTTGGGCATTGCTCTTCTTTTGTCCTCTTATTCTTCCTCCATCTTCCCCTGTCAGTTTCATTTTGCATCTGAAACAAAGAAAGTACTTACTTTTGCAGCACTGAAGCGACTTCAAGACAACGGTGCCTCATATTTCGTCCTTGATCTTAGAGACAACCGTGGTGGACTAGTACAGGTTTTGCCTTCTACGTTTTGTTTAAGCTCTTCATATGCCAATTATTTGATGGTCTAGTCATGCCATCTCTCATGGATTGTAGCATAGCATTCGTTGCTCTTTGACCTGTTTTGTTTCATTCTCCTTGATTTGGACCATTTAATAAAACGTTGGCACCATTGTCTAACTGCTTACATAAAGAGCTATTGGTGAGAGTTAAGAGCAGAAGTCATCTTATTTTTGGTCGTAGGGCAAAATATTCTGCCTTTATTACTTGTTAGTTTTCTTTCCTCCATGTGCTTCATGTATTTGCCCAATTTCTGCTAGGTATAGAAAGATAAAGTGAATCAGTTGGACAATTGCTCTTTGGAATCTTCAAAACTTGTTATTTTATCAAGTTTAGATAACTAACATTTGGAATTAAGATTAGATCACTCTCGGCAGCAGGAGTTGATTTGAAGGTGCTACTCCTTTCAAAAGTCTTCAAATGCTGTAATTCTAGGAACTAAGTGCATTTTGTCCATAAATATGATGTGGGTTAATTTGATATGTTTGTAACTTGATTTTTTTGCTTTGCTTATTTCAGGCTGGAATTGAAATAGCTAAACTGTTTCTAAACCAAGGGGAGACGGTAATATATCATCTGCAATTGTTTTCCTTTTCACTATAGTGCAAAGCATTATTATGCTGAACGGAAGAAGTGTTTAGACTTGCTTGCATTAAGTTTTTTCCTTCTTTTTCCTGCTTGCAAACATCTAGGTCTAAGTGTTTAACTTTGTCTCTGCAAGGAAGAAGAGGAAAATACTTGTATAACTAAAGCAAAATCTATTTCAGAAGCAAAGCACAGAATTGCAAATGTTAGAGAGATTTGTACAACTCCATGGACCAACCGACTCTCTGACCTCTGTTACCACGTCCTAGAACCATCCACTGCAGACCAGACACCAGGCAAAAGGGCCTGAGACTAATATGTTATACATATGAGCTTGCATTCTTAATTAAAGTGACTCTTCCGAACTCGGAAGTTTCATTTGGTCTAATATTTAGGATTTTGGTAATTTGACGACCGTAAATGACCTTGCACTTTGATTCCTAATTATCCAATATCCTTCCCAAATTCCTTATTCTTACCATTCTAAGCATAGCTGCTATTCCCTTGTGAACAGGTGATTTATACTGTTGGAAGAGATCCCCAGTACCAAAAAAATATCGTTGCAGAATCTGCACCTCTGTTTACAGCTCCTGTCATTGTATGGACACATCTCTCAAAATACGTTTTTCAGTTCCGCATGATAAACTATATCTAGGCTTTGATTTGTTTGCATCTATTCAATTGTCAGTCGATCAGGTCAGCTGCTTAACTGTCTATTACAAGGCAATTTTATAGCCTCTGTAACCAAGGACAGGGACACTTTTATGTAGTGGTAACTATTTGTTAGTTGCTCAGGTCATCTGCTACAGACAGTACAGAGGAAAGAAGCAGAAATAGGCATTCCTTTTTCTGTCTCTTACTTCTCGCAGCTTTCTTCCCTAGAAATCCTTCCCTAAAGGCCTGAACTCCTCTTTGATCTAATTTAGTTTATAAATCATTTGGTGCAACCAAAGATGACTAAAAGGACCCAGTCACCTTACTATCTTGTTGGTTTGGTTTAACTTTCAATAAGGGTAAAATGGCCAGATCCAAGTTCAATATTGGAATGTTTGATCACATTTATTGTGCCCAACTTTATCTTCTCGGTTACTAAAGAAAGCCTGATTATGTCGGCAATTCGGGAACTAGCTTGGTTTTTCCTATCTACATTCAGCAAATGGAGGAAAAGGGAGCAGCAGAGTTCAGAATATACACAATTCTGATTTATGTAAAATCATAAGATCAAGTGACTGTGCACAATGGCATGAAGATAGCTTGTGGTAACTTTAACTCTATAGGAATTACTCATCGGAGCAAAAAAGAGGACGAACCTTTGTTATATGGTAGTGGTCACTTGTATTGGGCTTTGATAAATGGCTAATCCTGCTTTTTTAATCACTTCCAATGCAGGTGTTGGTGAATAATAATACTGCTAGTGCAAGTGAAATTGTGAGCAGCTCAGATTCTATTTATATGTGCTAAAGTCAAATTTCTGCTTAGTCTAGTTTTGTGACGAGCGGTCTTCATGTTTCAGGTTGCCACTGCGCTTCACGACAATTGTAGAGCTGTTCTTGTGGGGGAAAGAACGTTTGGCAAGGTTCTAACTTTTTCCTCATCAGTTTGCATTGTGCTTTATGCATTGCAGCCATACAAATAGACACTTGTAACTACTGCAAGCTGAAACTTTCAATTGTGGTTTCTTTTTGATTGGGTAATCTGGATAGACAGCCTAAATTGTTCAGACATAATTAAACTTGGTTTCTTTAGGCCCTTTTATCTCTCGGCTTGGAGATTATTAGTATTCATGTACTTGCTGCAAATTCTCCTTGATAAGTTTGATATCAGTCATTTATCTTCCACAGGGCTTGATCCAGTCTGTATTTGAACTTCCTGATGGATCCGGTGTGGTTGTCACTATTGGAAAGTATGTCACACCAAATCACATGGACATAAATGGTGATGGAGTAGAACCTGATTTCCAAAAAATTCCAGGTAATCTTTCTTACTTTTTTCTATCAAGTGGATATAAACTCCATTTAATCTAGATGCAACATGCTTTTTGCAGCTTGGACTGAAGTAGCCGAATATTTATCTAAGTGCCACAAGCTACAAGGGTGAAATGACTCTGTGGGGCTTCTTTCTAGAGGTGGTTCCATACATTGCCGATAACATGTTGTTACCTGCTCTGCTTGGGAGCTGCTCTGATTTCCTCAATAACTAAAGTAGTTTTGAATGGGTGGATTACACGTTACGTTAAGACGACGTCATGCCGTGATGACCTGCTTTTTTTTTGCGCAAATCATTCTACAGTTAGACTAATTTCGAGCCGGGAGAGTTGTGATTGCTCAATCGCCACAAACCATACGGAAGGGCGTAAAGTTTACGGCCTGCTCAATGAAAACCATGTGGAGTACTGGAACCTAAACCCATAGTACTACTAAATATATAAATCGATAGTGTACTTCTGTCGGTCTTTTGGTAGAGTTTAGCTAGCATCTTTGAAAAATTGTACAATTCATTGTGGTAAATTACTTTCGCGTTTTCATGTCAATGCATATCAAATGATGCTGTAGTTGCCTACTACGGCACTTCCAATTTTAGTTGCAAATGGATGAATGTTGGAAGCAAAAGCTATGAGCTATCGCTTGAGCAGTACAGTAGGCGGAAGATCTCGGTGTTTACCTATTTGATCTGTTGTCACTCTTCTAATACCATTGCTGCATCTAGCTTTTAAAATCCATCCCTTATCGGCAGAAACCTGGACTTCTGGTATCCAACAACAGTCTCTGATCTCTCCAAGGTCACCTTCCATCGTGGAAAGGGGTTGGCAAACAAGGCAGTGTACTGGGTGGTGGTAAAGCCAAGAAATCTGTCACTCCAGCAGGTACTTGCTCTAATGATGCTAAGAGGTCAGGAGTAAGTAGCTAATTTATTGTGTCGGGTGTTGGTGTTTGTCATTTCCAAAGAAAATGTCTGCCTTCGATTGGAGAAAGATGGTAAGAGACAAACCTGGAGTTAGCTAGATTCACATGGTGTTATAGGAAAGACCAAAGAAGAATGGAGGCCCTTGTGAGATAGGTTTGCTCTTAACTTAGAATAAAGACCAAACCAGAATGCTGCCAACAGTGCTTCTTAAACTGATTCATCAAGAACTCGAAATTGTAGCCGTTGGGCCTACCCATATTAATGCTCACCTTTTATAATCAATATATTCCCACTATTTTAGTTTTTACTACCAATTAGTCATTTTTTAATACTGCCTCTTTCAGAGATTAATTCCGGATTAATCACTTGCAACAAATTTTTAACAATTATTTTTGCATTAGACAATTGCCGCTGCAACTAAGCGGAAAACAATTAGAATGTGGGCCGCTAGACATTAGAATCAAGAGTTCAATTTGCGGCACTAAATCGATGCCCCTATGTTAAATTGACGGGTGTTTTGGGATGGATAACATGCTTTCTTCTTTACACCGGAAACATCACTTCCCCTCCAACTTGCATGCGTTAAGCATGCCCTCAACGTTCATCCTGAGCCGGGATCAAATTCTCTATGAAATCATAGTTGTTTTAGGAGTTAGCTCATCCTCGCGGGATCGCGATTCTTGTCCTGGCCATTGTAGTACGTGTCGCGCGGGGCATAAGGGGTATGATGACTTGGATATCTTATTCACCTACCTCCTTTGCTTATCATCAGCAGTCTCTTCAGGATTCCAAACTCAATGATGACAACTAAAGACGAGGGTTGCGCTCGTCGCATGACTTAATCCAACATTTTACGCCGCCCCCTACGATATTTTGTTGCTTTAAGCTCCGATTTCGAACTGATTTACCAATGGCACAAAAGACATGTTCGGGTTAAATTAAAGGTGGTCTCGGTGAATAAAATTGCGGTCTAAAGAGGATTCAAGTGAACGGCTGTGATTTGATTTTCAGGGAGAATCTTCTATATACTAAGAACGAATAACACAAGACTTTTGTCTCCATAAATCATTTCTGTTTGGGGGCGGAAACCTATTTTTAGAAATTTTACTCACCAAGAATAGAATCGCTACCCAGCCCCACCACCCGAAACACCTTTAACTTTTGATTTAGTCCCATGAAACAGTAGAAAGATGGGGACAAAAAGAGAAAGGACATGCCACAACATCACTGTCATATACAAGTTAATCAAGCAGCACAAACATCAGATTTAAATCCCAAGCAGATCACTCCTTTTCCTCCTCAGATACCCTTTTTTCCTATTTCGGTACCTCCTCTTGCTTGCAGTTTCCGACTACCCAATGCCTCCTTTCTCAAGTTTTCTGATATTCCCAGAAGTCTCTTGCCTTCTCTCATCAATATCCAAGAAAGCTTTGATGCTTCACACTTTATATATATACTCAATGAGGCCAAGAAGGCAAGGAAGATATCTTCTTCTTTACATTGACAGGATTGGTGCTTCTCTTGTTTGAGAAATCTCATCTTCTGTATTGCTGCATCAAACGGTAGAGAAGTTGTGATCGAAGTTGGAGAGATGGGTGGTAGAATTCTTCGCCGTCCTATGTTCTTCCTCTTATGCCTTTTCCTCATTTCAGGTGATCTTAACTTCGAAGATTTCAGATTTAATTCTTTCCAAACCATACATGTTCCTCTTCGAGTTCCAAACGTTTTATAAAATGTCAACCGATCTAGGTCCAGTAGTTTTCAATCCTCAAGGACTATTTTTGTCATTTACGCGTTCTATTCATCACATTCGCATGATTGTTAAATATGTCCCGATGAAGTGATACTTCCATAACGAGTATGCAGTGTTACTGTTTATGCCTATTTCCAATCACCAACATTCTGGGCTAATGTTCTTCTGATATAAAAAAATACATAGTAGGTTACCTTTCTCCTTATTACGTTTCTTATTTTGATTGAGTTCAAATGACATTGAACCCATTGAAATTTGAAGATATTTGGTGATCTAAGACCACTGATTCCAACCATCTAAAACTGTTGAATATATTGTAAAAGAACACTCTGCCTTCGTTTAGTCCCTCCGTCTATCACGTGCCCTGCCGTACGACTTCCTCAACACCCGTTAAATAGTTACATACTTCGCCATCTATGTTTTATCTTTACGAGATTAAAGTGATAATTGAAAAACTTACCATGGTATTGATTCTTCAGATTCAAGCGTTGCAGAGAAACCTCCACCGGAAGCAAAGCGGCAAAGTGAAAAACTGGACCAACAGGAAACCCGAATAATCTCATCTTCCGAGTTCGCTTCCCAGCTAGATGCCACCCCAGGATCTATTCCCATCATCAACCCGACGACACCATCAACGAACACTCCGATAGTAAACCCAGTATATCCACCACCACCATCCACCACCACATCTCCAATCGTAAACCCAAGCAGCCCACAACCACCAACCACCACATCTCCAATGATAAATCCAGGCAGCCCACCACCACCAACCGCCACCACCACCACTCCTACCCCTGCATCATCTGGTGGGTCATGGTGTATTGCAAGCCCAACTGCTTCAGAAACCGCTTTACAGGTAGCTCTTGACTATGCTTGTGGCTATGGAGGTGCAGACTGTTCCGCAATTCAACCAGGTGCTAGCTGTTACAACCCGAACACGCTTCGTGACCATGCTTCATATGCATTCAATGACTATTACCAGAAGAACCCAGCTCCCACTAGCTGCGCTTTTGGAGGAACGGCACAACTTACCTCCACTGATCCAAGTAAAATACTTCCCCCTCCAACAAGATTTGTTTCTATTTTTCTCACGCAAGAATCAAAACTTCATTTTTTTGGAATTCAGTAACCATCTGAAGTGCTTTTGAATTTGTTATGTTCATGCCAACTCTTGTAGCCAAATCTATCTACAGGACATCGTCATAAGATTATTCCCTTCCTCCATACGTTTCAATATGATAGCATTTCACGTTCAAACTAATTCTCAAGCTTATTACAGGTTCTGGAAGCTGTAAATTTTCAACGCCCAAGTCCACTACCAGGTAGATTCTTTGACCAATTCTAATCTCAATTGTTCAACCAAACAACAAAGGGGGGGCAAACGACTAACATGTGCATATTTACGATTACAGCATAAGCCCGCCTATGAACCCTATTCCAACCACCCCAAGCGCACCAACAACTTATGGTACTACCCCTAGCACACCGACCATTTATTCAGAACCTACAGGCTATGGCTCAGAACCAACAGCGACGCCCAGCTCAGCAGACTCCATCTCGTGCAACCTACTGCTGCTCTTCACGACGGCTTGCCTAGTAGTGTCGCTTGTTGCAGCAAATCATATCTAATGAGACGGACATGAAGTTTGGATTACTCGCTCCAAAATGAGATGGCAATTCACTTGACAGCCTGCATCACTTCACAAAGTTTTGAGGCACTATGAATCACCAGGAGATCAATCTCTCAAAGTCTTTTTCTCCCCGCATAAAATCATTGCCATACTTCATCTGTGTATGGTTTTTACTTCGAGTAGGAAGCTAGAGGAAAAAAAGATCATCACCATAATCTTAGTTAGTGAGTTCTTTATAGCTACTCTTTCTGCAATTAACAAAATAAATAATTTAGGCAATGCCAACTGGTTTTAGGACTGTTCATGTAAAATACCATCAGCTGACCCAACGACTAGAACAGTTATTAACTACTGCTTATTTTGAGTAACCCTTCTCATGTGATACATACTGAGTCGTTTTTAAAGGAGAGGGAAATGCAGTATTTGGTGTGCCAAGTTATCACTTCATTAGGCAATACCACCAGGTCACACAAAAATTTGTCTGCCAAGACTCGCTCTGAATACCATAGCTAGATAATTACATTAATGAAACATTCTTTGTACAGTGGATTTAATCTGTAAGGTTCATAAGATATGATTCCTTACATATTATGCACCACTTATCGAGAATTTTATTTTAATTGCAATCATCTCATTCCTCAGCAGTGTTGGTACGCCCCTCAAGCAATTAGATACCTAACAGTCTATGGATCAAGCGAAGTCTTCGTTCCCATTTTGTATCACAGAGTATGCCGAGTAGCTGGAAAAAAGGCTGCATTCAGTCGAGTTAAGATGGCTGTGTTCTTGCCCTTCTTCCTTAAATCTCTTTCATGTAGCTTGACAAGGAAATTTTAATCCTGGATAGAGGACTCTTTGCAGGTAAATCCATTTCTCACTTACCTATGGGCAAAAAATACTATGTTCGCATATCAGTCTCCTGCATGCAAGCTTTGGAACAGCAGCTAGACTGCCTTGCCATTAAACTCAAGCAAGTAAACAGGTAAGCGTTGATAGGCTTTCCCAAAGATGGCAGGGGTGATTTCAAGCGGAAAGAAATGATAGATGGGGGAGATTCCATATGAAAGAAAAAAGGCCAAAAATGAATTCTCATTGCCAAAAGTCCGGGACTTTACAATCATTGGGTTGAGAAAAATCCTAGATTGTACTGCAAACTAAACATAGACTGATTCCACATGCAAAGTAAGCCGTGAAACAGGAGTCGCCAAACAACATTAGGAGGGGAGATGAAGATATTACTTTGTAGTTAACAATAGAAAAAAAAAGTTATAAGAGGGAGAGTTGGGTTCAGCTACGTTTTATTATACCATCAACAGAGTATACATTCAACTAACTATTGATAAGAGACGTTAGTTTCAGCTTTACAGACATTCTACAACCATTCTACAACCATGTCGGGGTCCAGGATTTACAGGCGATTGAGAGACTCATTTATTATTCTAGGTTAATGTCAGACCAAGAGCAAGCATGGCACAGCAACGACACAAACTATGGCTAAGGTGGCAATGATTGAACCTTGGTCAAATGCCTTCCGTAAGCTGCCTGCTCGTGAGAAATGCTGGAAAGCCAAATATCCCGCAATCACCAAGGAAACCATAAGACCTTCTTGTGTTCGACTGCCAAGAGCAGGTGATCAGGAACGTGGACATAATTTACAAGTACAAGGTTAGAAGTTATAGATAATTCATCCATTACCTTAGGTTCATAACTTGATAAGGAGCCACGATTATCATTAGTAGTGCTATAAATGGCAACTCCAATTCACCTACGCACAAAGTAGAGATTTAATTCGGTCAGCTTTGGGAGTATATAGTAATAAAAAATTACTTAATTTCGTTTCATATTTTGCTTCCAATTCTTCTCATGCACTTCATCATAGCTTGAACTACATGGCAAACGACCGATTAATCTGAAGTTTCTGAGAAAACACTGATGCTCTCCATTTGATGAGATCGCTAAATCTCTAAACGACTAACGCGTTATTGAGAACCTGTAGACATTTCTACTAAGGAGCATATTAGTATTTCATCTATTCAGCAGTTTTAATTCCTCAAATTACATTTCAGAAAAAAAAAATATAAAGAAGAAAATAGTATTTAAACCTTGAATAAGTCACTAATGAAGTTACCGAAATGCATACCAGGGATGTAGAAAAAGAGACGAACAAGAAGTGCTAAGAATGCAGTCCAAACCCCATACTCACCCCTGCAAAACAACTTAATGAGTATACAAAGGCATAAAATTCAGTTGTACGATTAAGAAAAAAGAAAGAGAAAGAAATTAATGCCTTACTTGATCCATGAGATGATGCTTGCAGGTGCTTGCAGAGCAAATAAAGGAACAAGAAAGGATTTCGGAATTGCAGTGCCCTTTGCAAGCATTAAGACCCTAGAGAGAGAGAGAGAGAGAGAGAACTGTTGATTCACTCTTGAGTTAAAATACTTCTGGAGATAGTGCGCACAGATTTGAGTTAAATACCCAATATGTCATATAAATCCTAAAGCAACGTCTTAAATCTTAATGACCGACAAACTATTACTGTTTGAAGCTGATCTCCTCACACAAAGAGACTACTATCATGCCATAAATACTTGATCCTCGAGAGCAACTAGCAAAACTGAAAGAAAAAGCCAATCTTAGATATGTGCACTGATTTTATCTGTCGAATCACAAAGAGCAACACATTTGCAAGTTTCTAATGTCTTTTGCATTATTTTGTTACTGGCGATATGTATATATGCAGATTGCCCAGGGTTTCCCTCACAGTTTTATATTAGTGCAGATCTACAGAACAAAGCTTGTAATTTGTTCCTCTAGTGTGCTCTCCGTTAAAGGCGGACAAATACATTAACAAGATAGTTATGCATGTATAAAACTACTACATCAAAGTAGGATGGCAAGGTGGTTGACAATGGTCATTCTTACACTGTCTTTCAAGGTATAATTTAAATTAGCACTAAAGGGCCCTGATCAGTGGCGCACAAGCTGTATCCTGTTTTGTCTCTTCGGCGAAGTTGTTCTATCCTACGAAGTTTCTCCCTCTATCATCCATTATCCCTCTCATTTCTTTCTCAAAACTTAGAGATCCCTGATAAACACTCAAAAATGAACACGTTTGCAAAGTAGAGAAAAAAGGTATGCCCCCATAGTTTAATTTATCCATTTGTCAGCAAAAAACTTTCCCCATCAAGGGCAGCCCTCCCTCCCTTAAGTCTTTCATTACACCCCGATTCTATAAAAGGAAGCGAGAAAAGAGAAAAAGGGATGTCGCAGAAGTTTGTAATATAACATTCAAATTTAACTGCATGCAAAAATATAGAAAAAGGATGTAGGAAATTTCTTCAAGAAATCCCATCAAACCTCCACAGCAAGAAGAATCATTCTCATGAAGTTAATCTCAAGCCTTTACAAAAGGTGAATGAAGATATATACCCAATGCAAACAACAAAAGTGTTGCATAAAGACTGCACTTGTTTACCAGATGAAACCCATTCCCAGAAAGTCGTAGCTATATACTTCACAGTTACATTAATGTTAGCCTAGGGCCTCCAAAACGACGTTACATCATTAGTGGTATTTCTATCAAACGTTGATATTGCTCACCGTTTTTTACCTGGTTTGACTGATCAAAGGATACTCAGCCAATCCAAAGTTATTACTGATGTTCAATTCAATGTTTATATGCTAGCCTTCTAGCGTTAAAATCGGCAAAAAGTTAAAGGAAGCAGAAGTAAGGTAACAAGAGAGTACTAAACTAATTCAAACTACATCGTTTTAGAATCTGAACACACATGGGAGCCCAAACTCAATTGAAATGACAAAAGTGAGACTCATGATTCCACGCAAAGACAATTATGCCTCATATTGGGATTTGGGATCAGGATGCTGCGGTGTAATGCATAGGTGCTGTAGCATAAAAGCGTCGATGACTACAATCTGACCCCAACAATTGTTGCTCTAAATTTCAGCAATAGGGGCAAGACATTTTTAGCATCAAGAAACACGTTGCTAAAGTTATTAGCGCATCTCTGCAGTAATCTGTGATGGATAAAGTGATGGGGGTACTTACGCAGATGAGATGCTAGAGATCCACTGAAGGTTCTGAGCCGTGAGCGGCGCAGCCAAACAAACCGGACCCCACCCTCGCCTTCGCCGGTTCTTATTCATCGCCCCTCTACAACCAATCGAGATTCTGCAAATCACCGAATAGTTTCATCTGGGTCAGCCAAATATCAGATAAAAAGAGGCTACAAAATTCGATTTGGGTATCTCATGCCTAATTTGTTGAACCCACCTGAGATGGTTGAAGCTGTTGAAATGGTTTGACTGGTGAGTGAGCTGGAGTGGAGGTTTTAGAGAGAGAGAGTGGGTTTTGAGGAGAGAGGGAGGTTGATGGATGGAGGTTGAGGACGAGAGAGAGAGAGTCAGCATGGTGTCTTCGACCTTCGCCGGCGATCGTATCAAAGCCTGCTGAGAAGGGACCAACGCCGTAATCTTCACTGTCCAGTGTCCATAGGCTGCAGCTGCACGGTCTAAGATTGCTCGGGATTTGATTACATGTGATAGATATATCTTCGGTTGCTAACGGGCGTGAGCACCGAACTGTTTTAAATCACGCCAATTGTTTAAAACAATCAAATCAATTTGCCCTTGATTTCATATTTCTTAAATCGGTTTTTAAAATTAGTTTTGAACCCGATTGAATAGAGTGAAAGTCCTTGATTATTTTCAAACATATAATACAACGTAAAGCCAAATAAACAAAAGCTTCTTGTATATTCACTAAATTATTTCTCGTAAATTAATGATAAAGGCATGTTTGAGTTTTCTTTATAATTTACAAGTCATCGTTATACTCGCGATGCACGTGCAAAATAGAAATAATAAGATGGATTTTATTAAAAAAATCAAGTATCGCGTAGAAGTATTTATTATCACATATAATGAGACGAATTTTGAATTATGGAAGGCAGATATGTCCTCATAGGTGGTTATTTGTTATGAAGCTTTTATTTTGTGTCATTTTTCAAAGAGATAAATATATAATTTCAAGTGTCAACATTCTAGATAGATAGTTATGTAACACCAAAAAGAATAGTACAATAAAACGTCTATTCATTTTATATATAGTATAGATAATTGAGATAATACCTATATCTTTTGTTAACTCGAGTGCTTAGATATTGAATGTAACAAGTTATGTACATTTTGATAAAATATAACTTCAATTTTGAATAATATTTGGATCAAATAATAAGTGTGCTAAGGGATAACCTTTTTGTATGAGCATAAACCTATCCAAACTGAAACGTTCTAACTGAGTAAATGACCAGTCCAAACCAGGAGTGGTGTTTGATTTGGTTCAATTCGTTAAGAACTTTTCAAACCAATGAGTAATGGTTCAGTTTTCGGTTTGAACTCCAAACCAAAATAAATCGCACAGTGATTCACCCTTAATTGTTAGGCATTTAACAAAGATACGAGAAACAAAAAACTAGATTAAATCATAATTCAAGAAAATGTGTCAATGTATCCCTTTTAATTACAAAGACTTTTAGCATATTGTATTTTTAAACACTAAAGTTGTCCGTTACTTTGGCACTTATTTAAATTGTTTTTGTAGGGTTAGGATCTATTTGAAATTAATTATAGTTTTGGTTTTTAATTTCTAGAAAAATTAAAACTAAAAACAATTTAGTATTTAGTTTTTACAAAAACAAATGTGTGTTTGATTATCTAATTTTTATTTTGAGTTTTTTTTTTGTGGTGGTGATGGCGGAGGTGGCGGGGGCAGGGGTGATGGGGTGGTGACGGCGACGGTGGTTGTCTTAAAACAAAAATCAAAACTGAAAATCCAAAACTTCAAAATTAGAATTTTTTAAAAGCAGACCTGTTTTAAAAACTGGTTTCGAAGGGAAAAAATGAAAATAATGTGTCAAACGCATATTTTTTTCTCCAGGTTACAAAAATTGAGAAAAAAAACTGAAAACTTAAACGAAATCAAACGCTACCTTAGTCAAAACACCATTCATATCTTAAAGTCAATTTTGCTAAAAATAATTTAAACCTCATTTTAAAAACTAATTATGATTTAATCTGAAATTTACTTTCAAAAATCAATCCAAACCGGCTCTAAGTATCAGTTTAATAATTGCTTTTATGTTCTTTATTTTGTTCATACTCGACAAACCAATTACTTTGTCTTGTACTATTATTTTTTGTTTGGAAACAATTTTTTTTTATTTTTTCTTTTGGTGTTTCAAAAAGATAAAAAATTGCTTATTTAAGATTGATGAAAACACTTTCTCTTCATCCATCCCAAAATTAAGTGATAGGTTTCCTTTGGCATTTAGTTTTAGGCAATGGTCATAAGATGCTAATTTTCCTGTTTTACCCTTCTTACAAATTCAATTCTTATTGACCAGTTAACAAAACTGACATGGCATCACCACTTCAATTGTCTCATTCATTCTTTTATAATATACATGTAATCATGTAAGGTTTTCAATTTTAGAAAATAGTTCAAACAACAACATCAATCATCAACCTCGAAATCACCGTATAAATCCAATTTGATATTATGAAAAATCAGTTGCCCATGATTGCCATGGCTGAGCTTCTCATTACTGGTCAACGCCCAAGAAGTTTATGAACTAAAAGATTGAGAATGATGGATATGGAGATTTGTGATCACCACCTAAGAACTATTGAAATGAACATCTGGATCTCAAAAACCCTTGTAAAGCCATCATTGAAATCCCAACACTTCTATATCAGTAGGAGTTGTATGCCTTAACCACCCATTATGCCTAGTCTGAAGCCAAGCCGTCAAGTCAATGCCTTGTTGTACGCGCAATTCGCCTAGTCGATCGAAAAGCCCTTCTCGACTCACCATGCTTCACCCACTCAATCAATCTAGATCATCATAATCATCAAAAACCATCATTGTCCCCAGCAAAACCATCAAAATCCACCATGATAGCCATACAAGCCCTAAGAAATTACAACATCAAACAAATTGTCATGACCCCGGCTTGTGCAAAGAATGAGCAGAGACCAGCGATGAACCAGGACTCAAGCGAAGCTGGAAAGAATAAGTCAACTCGGCTCCCACATCAGACACAGAAATCTTTGAAGATTCAGATCAAGAAGACAGTTAGAGGACCAGCACCCAACAAGGGATAACCGAAGCTATTTTAGTGCTCAAAAGAGCGATGCCTTTTTGGCCACTTAATTTCAACTTTAGTTTGAGATAAGTTTAGCGACTCTTTATGTTTACTTTTCATTTTTTTCCGCAAAGACTTAATGTAGTATGAATTCTTATTATAACTAACCCTGAAAAAGAGGAAAACATGGCAGAGTGGAGCATGCAACATGTAATGTGCAGATTCTTTTCTTATCTGTGTAAGTGTACTTGTTCTCTCTCTTCATCTCTCTATCTTCACGTACTTCTACCTAAAATTCCCCCAGTTCTTGCAACTCCATAGCTGAGACCTCAATACCGCCATGGCCAGCATATCTCTTTAACAATATGTTATAACCGATATCAAAGCCTTGTTATTGTTATTACCACCATTATCCACCTTTTCACCTCTTCATAGAGCAAAAATATGAACATGGAGAGATGTATTAAGAATAGTAAGAATTCTGAACTTGACTTCTTAGAATAAATTAAAAAACTGATTTACAGCCTATGACATGAGGCTGAGTTCGATTGAAACTTTCATTGGAGATCTGCAGAGGAGTAGTATGGCAGTGTATCAAAGTGTCTCTGAAATCGGATTTGAGTTAGTAAACTTCATGGCTCGATGGTTGGATTACAATTCTAATCAGCACTTGAATCAACACAGCATACATAATTACCCCCCAAAAATTTCCAAGGTTCATTGGAGAAAGTCTTAGGGGATTGTTGAGGAAGAGTGAGCAATATTTTGAGTTTTGCCCAATACATGATGATTATAAGGTGCCTTATGTATCTGTGTATTGCGACGCTCAACCGGAAGGTTGGTTTGCTGCTTACATTAAGCCAATAGCTAAAGTAAGTTGGAACTGTTTGTGAAAGATTGTACGCCAGGTTTTCTATTACTAATGGCATTAGGGTAATGAGGGAATTTATATGAATAAATATAAATAAGCACAGAGTTGATGGCTACTTCAATAAGTTTGAAGCTATAAGGGCTCAAGTTATCCAAGAATTCGAGTATTTAGATGAAGCTTATTTCTGTGTCAGGTTCAAAGGGGATTGAAACCAGAAACTAAAAACATGGTGGAACGGTTTGAAGTTGATTCACTCTCTAAGACAATTCACATTGCTAGAAGGGAAAGATAGCCATAATGTACATGTTCAAAAGTCTTAAACCATCTCACACCCATGTGATAACTGCTAACCTCAGGCATACAACTATCAAACCTAACTCCCCTTTTCCAGGGTTCACTCATATGGTCATAAATTCTAGATGAATAACCAATCCCATTGTTTATAAACCCATAAATTTAGACGCCATTTCGCCTAGACAATCCTCAAACCAGTTTATACCAAACGTCCAAAAATGACACCTACCCCCATCCATGCCACCACCAAAGCCATAAAACAGATCCGATCAACTCAATATAGATGAACACCAAAGAAGAATCACCCAGGGGTTATGATTCAGGTATGGGGAAAATTTTTGAACCTGGGCACAAGATTGTATGTCCTATGAGATCTATTACTATGATCATAGTTGAAGAAAATGATGATGAGATCATAGATCATGACCAAGGAGAAGTTCATATAAAGACAGTAGTAAAACAAATAGACCATACCTTAATCCCAGATGCTAAGATTAATGTCTATTCTCTAGCAGGAAATTTTACTCATAACACCATTAAGATACCAGGCAAGGCTGGTACTAAGGTGTTCAGTATCCTAATTGACACTGGCGTTACTGACAATTACCTTGATCCTCAGTTAGCAGCAAAATTCGGTTTTATACTGGAATCTACTCCTTCATTAACAGTTGCAGTAGCCAATGACAGTAGATTCCAAATAGACACAATGTTCAAGACATTCAAATGGGAAATGGGGTCCAAGCCCTTTGTTGCTGACCTGAGGATATTACCACTTGGTAGTTATGATTGTGTTTTAGGCATGCAATGGTTGAGATAACTGGGCAGTGTCAATTTTAATTTCGATTGCAACCAAATCTCATTTAAGTACCAGGGAAAGCATGTAATATTGAAGGATTGGGAACTTAAATGGACTACCATCAAGATGATAATAACTCATGCAATGCATAAGCTGATCTAGGGTAATGTGGGGACATTGTTTGGTCAAGTGTATTCTGTGACAGTGCATTTAATGGGAAACCATCATCCAGTGGAGGTGAAAGGTGTCCTAATAGAATTTTAAGATGTCTTTGAAAAATCTAAAGAGCTCTCTTAAGAGCCAAAATCATCAAAAATTAGACTCACACATGAAGCAAAGCCTATAAACTTGGGGCCTTACAACATATCTTACGTGCAAAAAGCTGAGATAAAGAAGATTACAGTAGAACTCTTGTTGTCAAGTATTATCCAACACAGTAAATTTGCCCTTTGCATCCCCAGTTCTCTTAGTTAAAAAGAAGGATGGTATTGGAGAATGCGTGTGAACTATATGGAGCCTAATAAGCTAACAGTGAAGGATAAGTACCCAATACCCGTTATAGACGATCTTCTGGATGAACCAAATAGATCCTGAGTGTTCACTAAATTGAATTTAGAAGTGGTTACCACTAGATCAGGGTGGTAGAAGGAGACATGCACAAGACAACATTCATGACATATATAGGACATTATGAGTTTAGGGTTATGGCCTTTGGGCTAACCAATGCTCCTGTAACATTTCAAAACCTCATGAACATAATTTTTCATGAGTATCTAAGGAGATTTATGCTTGTTTTCACCGACGAAGGCCAATCACCACAGTTCCAACGAGATATACAAAACATCCACAAGAAACTAATGGGGTAAATGCATTTTACCCCATTACCCCCTCTTTTAAAAAAAGTTGAACTAAATCTCCTTGTACTCCTCAAAACTAGGTGATGCCAAGGAAAGTGGGTTTGCAGTCGACGTGGAGGTGCCACAAGGAATGCAGTCCGAGTCAGATGCCAAGTATGATGATGTGGGACACAGCAAGGGCAGAGACCAAGGGCTTTCCAAACAGAGCCTGAGGGTGGCAGTGCTGCGAGGGCGATAATGCAGGGTGAATACACAATGACAGTCACAGTCCGATGCTTAGGTCCAAAGTCAGGGTCCTGTATGTTTCTCTCTCTAGGATTCTAGAGTGAGAAAGTGAAAGTATTCTGAAAATGTCCAACCGTCCAAATCAATTCTCAAGACCTCTATTTATAGAGGTTGAGATGATGATGTCATCACGCAACATGTGGCGTTACCCGGTAGTGACACGTCACCGAGGGGTCCACAACTGCCGGTGCTCCACGGACTGTCGAATCGCATATTCACCCGACCTGTCCCGCACAGCGTCGCTCTATCTGTCTGGAAAGACTGGCTCCTACAGCTTCGGTGTGTCAAGAGAACCCCCTTGATCTAGCCTCAAATCCAAGCCCTTACAGAGTCCCACAGGCCTGACAGCTCTGGGGAAGACCCGATGCCCAACTGCCAGGCAGACTAGGCGCGATGCCCTCCGAAGACCTGTTCCCGTCTCGGAATGACCTGGGGGTCATAGACCATAGGGGTGCCGACGCAAGCCCTCAGTGCCGTAGCACGTAGGCCAGTCACGCAGGCACCCTAGCGGAGACAGTGTCCCGGATGGGTCACCTATCCCACTGTGAAGGGTCCTCGTGCCGGAGCACTACGAACGGAGCCCCCAGGAATGAAGACAGCGATGGCTTTGTGGTAACGAGCCCATCTCGTGGCGGCGATGACTTTGTGCTAATGAGTCCATTCCTCTGCGAGGGGTCCTCATGCCGGAGCACTACGAACGGAGCCCCCCGTGATTATGACAGCGATGGCTTTGTGGTAACGAGCCCATCCTGTGGCGGCAATGACTTTGTGGTAATGAGTTCATCCAGCTGCGAGGGGTCCTCGTGCCGAAGCACTACGAACGGAGCCCCCCGTGATTGTGACTATGATGGCTTTGTGGTAACGAGCCCATCCTGTGACGACGATGACTTTGTGGTAATGAGTCCATCCCTCTACAAGGGGTCCTTGTGGCGGAGCACTACGAACGGAGCCCCCCGGAATGAAGATGGCGATGGCTTTGTGGTAACGAGCCCATCCTGTGACGGTGATGACTTTGTGGTAATGAGTCCATCCCGCTGCGAGGGGTCCTCGTGCCAGAGCACTACGAACAGAGCCCCCTCGTGATTATGACGACGATGGCTTTGTGGTAACGAGCCCATCCCGTGGTGGCGATGACTTTGTGATAACGAGTCCATCCCGCTGCGAGGGGTCCTCGTGCCGAAGCACTACGAACGGAGCCCCCTGGAATGCTGCACACTCTAGAGAGTGGGTCGAAGCATGTTCCACATCCATGGCAGGAGCTCATGGTGTGGTGTATAAGTGTGATGCCCAGAGGCCTGTAACATGATTGTGGCGCATAGGCGCGGCGACAACTGTCGCGAGACCATACCTAGTGCCGGGGGCACATGTCATGGAAGTGGCGCACGAGGGCGGTGAAGTGTGTATAGTGCCCAGGGGCACGGCATTGTGACAGAGAGCCTCGGGGTAGGGCCTTATCAGCGGAGCGACACATGGGCGTGGAGGAGTGAGTAAGGTGCCGAGGGCATGTCTGTGTTAGTGGCACGACGTATGGGTACGACAGAGTGCATATGGTGCCGGGGGCACATGTCATGGAAGTGCCGCACGGGCGTGGCGACGAGTGTCACAAAGACAACACTTGGTGCCGGGGGCACGTATCACGAGAATGGTGCACGGGCGCGGCGTCGAACGTTGTGGAACAATAATTGGTGATGGGGCACATGTCATGAGAATAATGCATGGGAGCGGCGACGAACGTCGCGGAGACAATACTTGGTGCCGAGGCACATGTCATGAGAATGGCGCATGGGCGCTGCGACAAACGTCGCAGAGCAATACTTGGTGCCGAGGTACATGTCATGAGAATGGCGCATGGGCGCAGTGACGAACGTCGCAGAGACAATCCTTGGTGCTGGGGCACATGTCATGAGAATGGCGCATGGGCGCGGCGACGAATGTCGCAGAGCAATACTTGGTGCCGAGGAACATGTCATGAGAATGGCGCATGGGCACGGCAACGAACGTCACAAAGATAATACTTGGTGACGGGGGCACGTATCATGAGAATGACGCACGGGCGCGGCAACGAACGTTGTGGAGCAATACTTGGTGCCGGGGCACCTGTCATAAGAATGGCGCATGGGCGCGACGACAAACGTCGCAAAGACAATACTTGGTGCTGGGGCACATGTCATGAGAATGGCGCATGGGCGCGGCGACGAACGTCACAGAGCAATACTTGGTGTCGAGGCACATGTCATGAGAATGTGGCATGGGCACGGCAATGAACGTCGCTGAGATAATACTTGGTGCCAGGGGCACGTATCATGAGAATGGCGCACGGGCACGGCAACGAACGTCGTGGAGCAATACTTGGTGCGGGGGCACCTGTCATGAGAAATGACGCATGGGCATGGTGACCAATGTAGCGGAGACAATACTTGGTGCGGGGGCACATGTCATGAGAATGGCGCATGGGCGCGACGACGAATGTTGGGGAGACAATACTTGGTGTCGGGGCACATGTCACGAGAATGGCACAGGGGCACTGCGATGAACGTCGTGAAGCTGGCGCACGAGCGCGCGTCGGGTGTCTTGAAGACGGTATGTGAGCTGAGTGTACCTGTCATAACAAGATAATGAATGAAACATGTAGTAATGACAAAGTTGGGAGTGATGGTACGCGGTGGTCGAAGACGGGTCATTTGGTGGTAGTGCGTGACTTTGGGCGATGGGCATCGCGGGAGCAGTATGTGGTCATGAATGACGGATGTCACGAGGTTGATGCACGACAGACGTTGTGAGGTTGAGGCACGACGGACGTCACGAGGTTGATGCACGACGGACGTCGTGAGGTTGAGGCACGACGGACGTCGCGAGGTTGAGGCACGACGGACGTCGTGAGGTTAATGCACGACAGACGTCGCGAAGTTGATGCACGATGGATGTCACGATCTTGATGCACGATGGACGTTGCGAGGTTGATGCACGAACGTCCGTAAACATCGCGGAGGTGCAAAGACTTGAGAAAACAAGTGCGTGCCGGAACAGAGGCCATATGCCAAAATTGGGTGAAGCTCAAGGCCACCACCCCTGGGGAGGCCAAGGCCGACCCCTTGAGAAGGTCGAGGCCGACCCTAGGGGGTGGCCAAGGCCAATGGCCAACTCCCATGAAGGGAGGCCAAGGCCATTACCCCTTTGGGTGAACTTCGGGCGCGTCGACGGAAGGTGTTTTAATGGGCAATGACAAATCCAAAAGTTGCATTGCGACGAATGTGTCGATGTGAATTGTACCCACATGATGAACAAGGTGTTAAAGTCACATACGAAGTGTGTGAAAGCGAACAAAGCACGAAAGGGACTTTGAGCGAAGAGTGAACAACCGGGGGGGAAGGCTAGGGCCAACCCCATATGGAGGCTGAGGCCGACCCCCCATGGCGGTCGAGGCCTACCCCATGGGGTTGGCCAAGGCCCATGCCCTTAACCCCTTCGCTTCGGTTGCGCCATCGGTCGATGTTTTTGGTAAAAAGGTGCTTGGGTGGTCACATCACGACGAACGTGGTACTGTGAGTCATGCTAATGTAAAAAATTGGTGACTAAGGCATGCGAAGCAAGAAATGCTCGTGACATGAGGGTGCGCACTTTGACCGGTTCAATGTGCAAAGCGGGACCCCTAGTGGGACCTTTGGGTGCGACCAGAATAGGCTGGGAACACTAGGCAAATATGAATGGCCGTAACAGAGCTTGTCGAGATGTTACAACTACCCATTCTTTTAAACACATCATTGAAGATCCATAACCATTCAGGGTGGGTGAAGGTGGTGGTGAAAGGAGAATGGAGAAAAGAGCAAAGAGCAATGGTGGTGAGGTGTGAGGCTGTTGTGATGCTGGGCTAAGGGAATGGGCGATGGTGTGGGGCTGTTATGGTCGATGCCGCTCACGGGGGGAGGGGGAGGGAGGGGGTGCAAGCAAAGCGCGAGGCTGCTGTGGCCACAAGGGGCAGAGGGGGGAAGATGAAGGAAGAGGGGTTGTCGACAGGGGGAAGGGGCCGTTGTGGCCGCGGGGGACAGGGGGAGAGAATAAGAAGAAATAGAAGGGAGAGGGACTGCCGGTGTAGAGTGGGGCGTCGGCATAAGATGCCGAAGAAGGGGTGGCAGTGCAGGGGTAATAGAGGTTAGGGTATCTGTAGAGGAAATTAATGTTTGGGAAGGGCATCGGTCGAGTTAGATGTGGGCATGGAGCGGGTTGGGTCGGTTTGTAGCTCTGTGAGGAAAATGAAAGGCGACGGTTAGGGACGGGCGTGGGTTAGGGTGTATGGTTCAGGTTATACCCACTGGATTTTTGAAATTTCAAAAATTAAAAAATTATTTTTTTCTTTTTGCTGTTGGCCTTGGGGAGATGATAAAATATTTTGGGAAAATGCTGCTAAGGTCCCAAAAAAAGAGGAAGGAGAGGAAAAATGTTCATAGCATACTCTAACACCCATAAGATTCTTTCTTCCATTTATAAATTTTCTAAGGTTTGCAAATGAATTGAAATGAAAATGGTGGAATGCTTGGGTGATTTTTGACAAGTGTTTAACATTTTATTAGGTCAAAAGGGTAGTTTCGTCCTAAAAATTTAAGTTCTGGGCGCCAAATATTTTTTGCCTAAAAACTATGTTAACTTAGATGGACACCGTTCATTTCTCCAATTTTGAAGAGTACAAGGAGGTTTAGTTCAATTTTTTTTAAAAAAAGGGAGCTATATTGTAACAACCCTAAAGTACAAAGGGTCAATGTGCGTTTATCCCGTAACTAAACCTAGCTACTATATATGATACCTATATATAGCTTTTGCTTTTGCTTTTACTTTTGCGTTTTGTTGCAATAAAGAGGTTTCAAGGGTTGCTATATGGCCCTCGTGTCAAACCTAAACAAGCCCTGTTAAGTAAAATCTACTATTGGTTGATTAGCAATAGAATTAACCTTATCAAAAATATATATATATACTTTACATATAAAGCATTGCTTTTGAAATTTCGAGCATGGCACAGGTTAAAAACAAGTACACGCTAAGGCAAAATTTTTGGTTGGAAAGCCAAAACGGCTCCTACCTTTTTATAAGCATCTACTTCCTCAAGTGACGACAATAAGCTTTTATAGTATTATGTAGAAACTTACAATCTTCATGCACCTCCGAGGTCGTATCTAACAAACTCTAGAATATCTTACACTCCACATAATTTTGGACACGTTTGGCACACATAGACATTTCATACGACCAGATTTTGCTTTGTCAGAGCATGCATGTCACTCTACTTGGCATTTGCACTTGAAAAAAGAAGTAAAAAATATGCACGGCATTATATTGGCTCGTAATTTTTCTCTGTTATGAACTTTGAACAAAAAGATGATAAATCCCTGCATTTGATATAAAACAATAGGTCATTGTTGCTCGCTATAAGACTTACACAAGAAAGGAAAAAAAAACTCAAAGCCGCCACAATAGAGAATAGCGACAGATTATTCTCTAGTGATACTTTTTTACAGTATTTTGTCACTAAAACATTTTAGCTATACCCCTTTTGAGTCTGTCAACCAATTTCTCTGGTGTGATTTAAATGACCTACACAGAGAAGAGAAGCCTGTGGACCAAATGAAAGAAGCTCAATTAGGGATTGTCACATCTATTTCTGGACTGTCTAAGCCTTTAAAGTCTCTGGGCCATTTGTTTTTAGAACGTTTAGCCCATCTGGAAAAGCTTTGGGACCAATATTGGACCGTTCTGAGTCACATGACCTATGCTCCTCTTGGTCCATGGACACCCTGTTCATTTTTTTTTGTCGTTTTATTCATTTTTTAATTTTTAAAAATTTTATCGTTAAAAGTATATTTTTGAATACTGCAAATAAATTACTACAATCTGACATATTTTTGTCAAAAGTCTACATTCAAATGGGATAAGATTAATGATCATTTATTTTTGTATGGTAATTCCAAAAAATGGTAAAGGTTTTACCTTTTTTTTAAAACTTCTTTCATTAAAAGTACATTTTTGAATATTGCAAATAAACTGCTGGAATGTCACTGAAAGTCGACATTCAAATGGTATAAGATTAATGATCATTAATTTTTGTATGGCAATTCTAAAAAATAGAAAAAAGTGGTTGGATAGTATTTTTTCTATTTTCTTTTTCAGGTTTTTGAAAGCATGAAAAAATATTTCAAAAAAGAAAAAAAATAAGTATTAATTTTCATTATTTGAGAATTAAATATTGTTAAAAATAAATATGAAAGCACCTTCATGAGTTTATTGTTTCTTTTGTTATCAAGCCTTTTTTGGTTCTTGAATCACATTGATATGTTCAAAATGGTGAATTTCAACAACACGTTTGCAAGGGGCTATTCGGTAGTGTCTGAGTTTGATGTTTTAAAAAATATAGAGTTTAACCAAACAAAATAATGAGATACAAAGAGAATAAAAACATAAAAAGATAGTAAGCAAACGAGATGAAATGTAATGCAAAATACCGTATTAACCTTAGTTTGCCTGCCAATCGGAACTACGCATCATTTTCAAAGGGCTAAAGGAAATAATAATTATATATAATTTTTATATTAAAATCTCCTTTTACTTCTAAAAGAGCGTTGTTTTTTGTTTTTTTTAAAACAAGTATTGGGATGTTTCTCTCTATAAGTTTGTTGAGCTAGCTTTTTTAAATTTCTTTATTTCTTCAAACCGTTTGAATAATTATAAAAAAATTTCATAAAGAAAATTAGTCTAAACTTTCTTCGTATCTTTGTTAGTTTCTTTCTTTAGGTAAAAGGAATGGAAAGAAAAACTATGTTACCATTTTTATTGTTTTCAAGAAAACATGCCTTTTCTAAAAAACTAAAAAATTTGTATTACCTTGTTTGAATACTATTTTTAAAATTATTAAAAATATCAGTTACTTCTTATACCGCTACAATTAATTTTCTCTATACAATAGTTAGTATTTATAGAGCTAAAATTTGAAAATAGTAATTAAAAACTAAATAACTTTTTTTTTCACAAACAACAGAACCCACATACGGCCACCAATTCAGAAACTTCTCCTCCTGCCCGGATTCCACCTGCCGGAAACTCTCTGACCGCTCTCCGGCAACCTAAAATGGAGGCGGCGCCGCTCACTTTTACAGCTCCTAACGACCTTCCAGTCACCGAAGCAGATTCTCAAGGTAAAAAACTCGAATTTGCATTTCTTCTTTACTCTCTCTTTCTAATCTATGTTCCAGGTAGAAGTGTAATTCAAGTTAATGCAAACTTTGTCGACGCTGCATTTTGTCGCTAAAAGTTATTCATAGCTCATGCACTTCAAGGCACAATAACTTCGCTGAATAATTAATACTTCCTCCGTTCCATTGGATTTTCCACTGACTGTTTGCTGGTTACTGGGACACATTTAGCGCATGCAAAAATTGTCTTTGGGAAAAGGGGAGAATCCAAACATACAGAGGGAGTATTGGGGTTTATCAGTGATTTTGGATATGAGTATGTGGAAATTTGGGTTTCAGACATTAGAAGAATCGGGTTTGGGTTTGAGACATAAGAAGTGTTGGGTTTGGGTTTGGGTTGGCTTCAGAAACTAAAGTTATCCTTTTCCTTTGTGTATTTAGCAATAGAGGTGCATGAATTGAATACTGCAGAAGGTCTTCAAGCCATGGAAGAACAATCTCAAGGTGAAAACTAGTGTCTTTACTTTCGTGACTCTCTTTTTTGATCAATATCGCAGAAGAACCTAATAATTTAAATGTGATCAATATCACAAAAGAACCTAATAATTCAAAGGTGATCAATATCACAAAAGAACCTAATATTTCAAAGGTAAATTTAATTGTTTCATGGCCAAGATGTTAAGTTCTTTGTTTCTAACGCATTACGCCACAATTCAGGCGTGGAACGAGAAGGGTAGACCTATTGGAACTCCGTGTACTATCATTCAAAAGGTTGCAGGGAGGTGCCATCACCCATTTTGGGGGGCTACCCTTTTGGAAATGAGTACATGGGAATTTGAATCTAAGACAAGTTTGTAAAATTAGGGTTTTGCTCCTCTTATTATGCTGATTTTAAATTTTCTCTGCTTTGTGTAGCAATGGAGGTGCAGGAATTGGATGCCATAGAAGAACTACCGGCCAAGAAAGGACACTCTCAAGGTAAAGAGAGATCTTTTTCAATGCTCACATTCATATCTATAGTCTATCTTGAAGTTATTTTCGTAGTTGCTTTTGTTCTTCCAATGATTATTATGAAGTCAAGAGTATAATAATTAGATTTAATAAAGCCTGGTTACCTCGCGCTGAGAACCTCTTAAACGATGTTTTTCAATTCAATAAATTTCGTGTTATTTTCTTGCACTTATGTTCACAATTCTTATGCTTTGACTGATTTAAAGAAATTTCATACTCTATTTATCTGCATTTTGTGATGCGCTCCCTTTTTACAATGAAACTTATTACCTGTGAGTTGACGATTATATTCCTCCTTGGGTATTTTACTATTTGTGAGATTATCCTTTTTTTGGCCGTCTCTTTGGTGTATTTAGCAATTGAGGTGCATGAATTAATGCTACAGAAGGCCTTCAAGCCATGAAAGAACAATCTCAAGGGGAAAATGAGTAATGGTCACTGTCCTGACTCTATCTTTTCTGATCAATTGCACAAAAGAATGTATAATTCAAAGGTGAATTTAATCATTTTGTCACTAGGACGTTAATATATTGTCGCTTATGTACTCTGCTATTTATGCGTGATTTTGAAAATGAATCTAAGGCAAAATACAAAGTTTGGGTTTTGCTATTCAAATTACGCTAATTGTAAAACTAAAATCAGGAGCTAAAGTTCTTTTCTGGCCACTCTTCGTGTTATTTAGCAATGGGAGGTGCATGAATCGGATGCTACAGAAGTGCATGAATCGGATGCTGCAGAAGGCCTTCCAGCCATGAAAGAACAAAGTCAAGGTAGAACAAAGGAAAAAAAAAGAGAGAGAGAGAACTTATTCCCGATGTTCTCAGTTCTCATTCATATTTTGAATCTGTGATGCACAAAGAAATATTTATCAAAAGTTCTATTCATTCTTGCAATGGGTTTAATGAAATGGATGATGTGGAGAATGAAGGGATAATTGCAAAAAACACCCTTGTGGTTTAGGGTATTTGCAAAAAGCCCCCCTGAGGTTAGAAAAATTGCAAAAAAAAAACACCTGTGATTGCAAAAGTGTTTCAACCATTAGAAAAATCGTCCAAACTTGTGGCATGTGTTGCTCACGTCCTGAGAAGTGCGTTTCATAAATATTAATATAATGAAATGACTAAAATGCCCTCTATTTATTTCTCTCTCCCAAATCCCTAATTTTCTTCCCTAATCCAATGAAACCAAACCCTAGCCGCACATCCACCGCCATCACCCTGTTTGCCACCTGCCTCACTCACGATTGCCACCGCCGCCGCCAGCTGCCTCATTTAATCCCACCGCCGCCACCTGCCTCATCCAATCCCGTCACCGTCAACACCCCCAGCCAATCTCGCCGCGGCCATCATCGCCTAGTCCCGCAACCGTCATCACTGCCCAGTCCTGCTACTGCCATCACCGCCCAATGCCGCATCAGCCATCACCACCTAGTCCCATCGCTGCCATCCGCACACCACCACTGCACCAAGACCAAACACCACATACCCACGTCAATAACAATCAAGGGTTTCAATTCGAACCCTAATCGCACATTCTTAGATCTAGGGTTTCAATCAAAGGTTCTCAAGGTGCGATTGAAACCCTAGATCTAAGTTCGTGCAATTCGGGTAAATCAACAACGATGGAGAAGAGGTAAAACTCGGCAACGATGGAGAAGAGGGCGGTGCGACAGTGGGGTTATTGTGGCGACGAAGGAGAAAGGCCGATGGGTTTGTAAGGGTCGTCGTTGTGATGAGAGAGAAGGGCTTGGGCTTGTGGAGATGACAGGCATGGCTGGGTGGTGGTGGTAGGGGCTCGGGCTTGTGGCGATGAAGGGCAGGCTGGAGTGGCGGCAGTGTGGGGGACTGGTGGTGCCGCCCCTCTGCTCGAGAATTCTGATGCACAGAAACAATCTTAGGGTTTATATACAAGGGTATTTTGGACAATTTTTTCATTTCGTTACGAAACCGTCGGTTGGAACACTTTTGCGATCACAGGTGTTCTTTTGCAAATTTTCTAACCTCAGGGGGCTTTTCACAAATACCCTAAACCACGAGGGTGTTTTTTGCAATTATCCCGAGAATGAATTCAATAAAGTCTGGTTGCTCACGTTGAGCACCTCGTAAGCCGAACTGAAAAACCTGCAAATTCGGTTCAGTAAATTTGATGTTTGTTTGTTAGCAGTTTGATATTAATTTCTATGCTTTGACTATTTTGAGAAGTTTTTACTTATTTGTATGTTCTTATTTGATGCTTCCCTTCGTACAAATAACTTAATTCCTGTGATTTTGTCGATTTTTTCTCTTTCATGGTTACTTTGCAAATTGCTGTGGACATTCTGACATAGCCTTTGGTATTCGCCTTCATGTGACTTTTTTTGGTTAAATGACACGATTCGAGTATATGATATGAGTCTCTGTACAAGTGCCTGCTTCCTGTTTCCTGTGGCCTTTCGGTATGCCTTCAGCTTGGCTGAAGATTATCCAACAATTTTGAAATCCTTTTTCCACTGAGATTAGGAGTCTGGTACTTTGTTCCAAGTGAAGGAAGATATATTATGTGTGCGGTGTGAAATCTTTCCGTACTTTACCCTAAAGATGCTCTTAAGGTTCTATCTATATCGTAGAGATGTTTTCCCTATTTCCTTCTCCTGTTTTGCATCAGTTATTTATCCTACCTGCATTGTTTAATTTAAGAAGCGAGGAGGATCTTAGTGGACTTAATACACTTCTGTCTTGATTTTTTTAGCGTGAAATGTCTCTTGTTCGTGCCTCTTGCAGACAGTCTGCATTTTGTTGTTGATTATGCAAAATTTTTTTTATAATGCAAATTGAAAAAAATTTAAAGGCCCTCTAGATCGAACTTGTTTGCTTCACCATCTTTTTAGTTGCATGATATAGTGTTTAACTTCTTGGCATGCTTTTGTTCTATTAAAGTTTTAAGTATTGGTTTCTGGTATCTTGTTTAGCCCTTTTCTTCTTCTTTTTTTTTTCTTTTCCTAAATGAAGTGGTGTTACCGGCCTTTCTTTCATGCTGACTAGAATGTATACATAATTTTGGTTGTTTGTTTTATAGTTGGTTTCCAAGAACAACTTCATGAGGTGATTGCTAGTGGCTCATTAGACTTCGATGCATGGACTTCACTGATTGCAGGAATTGAAAAAATCCATCCGGTAAGTTACCCTTTTCTATGTTGTTTCTTGTCCTATACACTTGCTATCTTCTATGGACAAGATTCAAGTAAACTTTAAGAGTCAGATATTGTAGTTTGTTCTTCTCCAGCATTTGACGTTCACAATACAACATGATGGACATATTTCTACCATTTGTTCTGATTCTGGTTTTGTTGCTATCTTCATGTATCTCCAATTGAATAATTAGTAACAGTTAATTATTTCGTTCAACAAGATGGGGGAATAAGAAAGGATGTCTATAAACTTGCCAAGGAACAGTGGTGAACTGGTGATGGCAAGAAGATAAAAAGGGAATTTTGTTCAATATACTTGTGTACAAATTCTACCAATGTACTCCCTCTGCCCCCCAAAAAATGCTCCATTTTGACTTGGCATGCATAAGAGAGATATTGAGTTGGTGGAGCATTAAACGTGCGGAGAGAAATATAATGAAAAAAGTGTAAAAAGGGTAAACGTGGAAAAACACCTATAGAATCTTTCTTAATTTGAAAAGTGATCAGTTTTTTTGGGATAGCCCAAAAAGGAAATATGATCAATTTTTTTTTTTTTGGGATGGTGGGAGTAATTGTGTACACAATTACACATTCATGACTACATTGTATTGAGTTATATTGACATCAGTAGATACATGTATATATAGGAAGGATAAAGGTGTGAACAGGTGATAGCATTGTGAGCTACGCCCACGAAACATGGTGAGCTGTTGGAGGTTACGGTGAGCTATAGCTGAATAATGGAGGTTTTGGTATTATTCATATTGTCGATATTGTAGAGTTTATTGTAATTGTGTGTTATCAAACAATATAGGGATTTATTAGGTGCTTATGGTTAATGTAATGCAGTCACTTTATTAGAATTTTCTAGTACTTCACTCATATTAGGTTTCCTGGTTCTTGCGTATATCGTCCTGTAACTCCCAAATTACTTATAGTTGATAATTGTTGAATTTGAGGCTGTGTGCTATTGGTTGTTAGTGATGCCACAAATCCATGTGCGGTGAAGTAAGTTCCCTTTCTTTTCCAACCTCCTTTCTCCATTTTTCTCGCATCCTCGTCCCGCATCATCTACCCACTACAGGCTGGCTGAACTGCGTGTCCTCGAGCTTGATCTTGCTGCTGGATATCCTCAATAACCTCGACTTTATAGTTTTGTCTGTTTGCTTTAACAGCTACATGGTTTTGTAATTCACCTGGGTTTCTCAGAATGCTCATACTAATAAAATGCTGCTTCTGTATACTGCAGGATAATATAGAAGCTCTGTCTTTAGTGTATGACTCCTTTTTGTCCATGTTCCCATTGTGCTATGGATACTGGAAGAAGTACGCTAACCACAAGATGCGCTTGTGCAATGTTGGGAAGGCTGTGGAAACTTTTGAACGAGCGGTGCAATCAGCTACATACTCTGTTGGTTTTTGGGTTGAATATTGTAGCTTCAGCATTATGGCTTTTGAGGATCCCTTCCATGTTCATAGGTATTTTAAAAAACTAAGTATGCTTGTGATAGTGAACTTAATATGTTAAAATATTAACTTGCCTGCAACTTCTTAATGCTGTAAATATAAATCTATAGCACAATACAAACTAAAGCTTCTCCAAGTTATTCTACCCATACTTCTTTGGTCTTTTTGATTAATAGATATGGAAGACAAACAGCAAGCTAAAACGAACTACAAGTCTATGCTGGAAGTAGGAACTTTCAATTGCTGTTGGCTAATTTAATCTGAGCCTTCTGAACTTTGAGTTTGAAACTTATGACTCAACATTTGTGAAGGTATGTCATGGAGAAGTATGTTATGTCTGCATGATTGGTGTTAAGGTAATGGAGAGTTACGTAATGTCTGCATATTCGGTGTGAAGGTATGTAATGGGGAAGTACGTTATGTCTTCATGTTTGGTCAATCTCTTGTTAATCGTCTTCTAATGAAAAAAGGCAGCTCAGTGCATAATACTCCTCTGATGAGGTCTGCGGCAGATTGATGCACACTACCTTACCTTCATTAGATGGAGAGGCTGTTTCCACATTTGAACCTGCGACCTCTTGGTCACAGTGGAGGAACCTCATGCATGATCGTCTTACTATGGTCAGTAATAGTAGAAGGGTAAGTGATGCCTTTTGGGGTTGCCCATAAGGAATGCCAATATGGCCACACCAATATCCTGTGTACAGTTTCTGAAACCATCTCAGATTTGTTGAACCACTGGAATGGATCCTTGGAAGGGGGAAAAAGATACACACATGCACTTACCAAAGGGCAAACCGAGATACTCTACTCAGTAGACATAAGTTACTCTGCGACTCAAGCTTAGGTTTGGAAGAGAAAGAAGAGAGGAGGCCAAAAAAGCATCCAAATTATGAGCCATAAGTGTGTTACAAAGACAATGTTCTGAAAATGACAGAAGCCAGGAGCCTCGAAAAATGCCCACATACAATGAAACCCAAATTGACCCAGAAGCTTAACCAATCAGGTCTGGGGTCCATATTTGTACGCAGTCCTTGCATTTTGTTTCTAGTGTGAGACTAGCACCTTCCCTGTAACGCGTAAGTTCACTCCATAAGAGCTTTCCATTTTGTCGAATTCCCTCGAGCATGTACCACTTGATGCAAGTATTGCTCCAAATCCTCTGTGGTATGCTGTGTACAAGAATCATTCTGCTCTATGCAAGTTGATGTGGCCAGTATCTATGCATGAGTGAGTCGCCATGTAATAGTCCACGTCTCAAGGACCATGTCCTTCACTGCTTTAAACGAGTCATTACCTTGTGCCCTTGTCGAGGTGAGTACACATTGTGTTTCCATGAGACCACCATAGGGAAACAGGTGATAGTTCGTCGAGGGCGTCAAGTGCCACCAAGAAGGCCCATATACTTACGATGAAACGTCAATCCGATCCAAAGCTAGCAAGTAGGTCTTGGGCCCATCCTTGTATGTATGCCTTGTATTTTGCACTTCTTCAATGTGGGATTATCCAGTAAATTTGTTTTCCCGGTCTCTGCTCAAGCATGCGGCCAGCAACTTCCCTCATGTCCTGCGACGAGATGAGATAAGGACTTTAGACAAAACATTAATAATTTTAGGCCAATCAGCATAAATTAGGAGTTTTTCCGGAGTAGGGCCCAATGTCCCAACATGTATATACTCTCCAAGAAGCTGATTGGTCTGACCCTTAAGGTCATTGCTGATTCGTGGACTAATTGCCTGGTGGCGCCCTGGTGCTATTATACTTTCTCTGTGTTAATTAAATATTGATAAAGCTTACGATCATGCGAACTGGAAATTCTTGACGACTATGCTGGCGCACAAGGCTTTGGTGAGCGTTGGAGTTGATGGATCTGGGCTTGCATCTTAGCTGTACTGTTCTCCATGATGATGTACGGGTAACAGAAGGCTTCTTCAATATCTCCTGAGATATCAGACTGACTCTCTCTGGGCCTTCCTCTTTCGTGTAATGACGGAGGCCTTGAGCAAAATGGTCATGGAGCTGTAGAAGGCGGTTTTCCTTGTGGGCAGTCCAGGCACAACGTTTACGAAACTTGAACGGAGTCAAGGTACTCATGAGGGTGAGACGGTGGTAGGTGGGTTTTGGCCCGCTATATTGGAGCTATATTGTAGCTTATTATGAAGACCACTTGCCTTGGTTTAGATATTCTTGTGTCAGTGGGTTTTTTTACTTGTTTGGCAGTGAATTTTGACAGCCGAGTTTACTTTAGACGGCGCTAGGTTGGTTCTTGTTGCTTTCTTTTGCCTTCGTTTGCTTGTATACATCTGGTGTACATGGGGTTGCGGACCCTGGGGCTTTGTTCATACAATTTTACTTGTACACAATATACCCCCACACGATGAGTTCTTGCAGTAGATGGTTTCTTTTTTGTTTTGGGCTTCTTTAAGTAAAATTGTGAAATTAAAGCTCGTCTTATATAAGTATACTTGTATCCCGATGCACAGAACAATAAATTAATTTTGGAAGGCTATTTTTGCTATTTTCTCTTGAATATTTACCTATATGCTTGCATCCATGCACCAGCATATGAATATTTTCTTTGACTTTATTGGTCAGAATGATATTCTGGCTATGTAATCTTAGCGATACCATCCTTTTGAACTTGTGAATCCTTTTGAACTTGTGACAGGTTGTTCAAAAGAGGGATTTCCTTTGTTGGAAAGGATTACTTATCTCATACACTATGGGACAAATACATTGCATTTGAATACTCTCAGCAGCATTGGAGTTCCCTTCCTCGCATATTCCTCCAAGCTCTTAGATTTCCAACAAAGAAGTTACATGGATATTATCAGAAGTATGTCTCGCTCCACTTGGTACTTACCTTTTAACTTCTCTTAGTGTTAACTGACTGGTACCACTATTAGCTAGCAGTACTAAGATTTTCACGTGAAGAGAATCTTTTCCGTTTGGGTATTTAATGCTTTACTTGTATGTCATTGGGGTACTTTATGCTCAAATTAATCCGTTTTGTTTTAAATTTTCCTCTTTAATTGGAGATATACTATTGTAGATATATAGGTCAAATCTTAGTTGCAGGAAACTCCTAATATGGTGACGTTTCTCTCTCGGAAACTCGCTTTTGCAATCCCAAGTTAGGAGCTCCATGGGATCTCGTCCCAAGCTAAGATGGGAACTCGATCCCGCTAGTTGGATAGAGATGCATGGAACAAGTGATAGAATACATGAAAATCAAGCTTTTTTCAACTCAATTCCTTGTTTCTCTCTTTCTTCAAGTCCTTAAAGTCTCCTTGTCTGTTGTTGCTATCTATGTAAACTATGCTAAACAAATGATAATACTCTTTACGCATTTATTTATTCAAGCCGCTCCCAACCTCAGATTCTTCTTGGTGCTTACGCTTCCCCGCCCCCGCACCCGCCCCCACCCCCGCTTTGTGCAACTAAGGGTCAAATAGAGGTGCCCCTCTGAACACCATTGCGACCTTTGTAGTTCAACATTGAATCATGTTTGCTTTTGTCGTTCTGGATTCTAGGCGTTGAGGCTACCATTTTGCAACCACACACTTAGGGCTGTAGTTTGCCCTTTGCTGTTAGTATGCACAATTATTCCTCATTTTATCCTGGTTATCTGATTTTACTTCTTCATATCATGAGTCATAAGTTCTTATTGACCACATCATGACGTGAACATTATTCTTTCGCTCCATGCATTCTTCAGTTTGAAGAAGTTTGTTACCCTTTTGAGAGCAGAGATGCAAGGCCAGAACATTTTCAACAGTGAAGTACTGGCAGAAGCTCTTCCTGATGCTGCTGTGCCAGTGTCTGAAGATGAAATCTCCCGTGTTATCAAAGACCTGCAGGATCCTTCCAACGGTTCTCTGAGGTCTAAAGCACTGCAGAGATATATGTCCATTGCCGAACATGTCTACCATAAAGCGTGCCAGTTGGATGAAAAAATACTGTGCTTCGAGGCTAATGTCCGAAGGCCTTTTTTCCATGTAAAGCCCCTTGATGAAAATGAACTAGCGAATTTGGCATTGTTATCTGGACTTCATTGAGAGGCAAGAGGATTTTGATTGGGTATGGCCTTTACTAGGGTAGTGCTTGTGTGGTTTCTGCTTACATCATTTTGCCTATATGCAATCTTTGTCTGCTTACAGGCTGTGAAACTTTACGAGAAATGCTTAATAGCCTGTGCCAGCTACCCTGAATTTTGGATGCGCTATGTGGAATTCATGGAAACTAAAGAAGGGCGAGAGTTAGCAAACTTTGCACTTGAGCAAGCAACACAAACATTTCTGAAGGTACTCTTGTTGGAATTTCAGGCACCCAGTTTTCTTAGAAGTAATAGATTGGCTGTAATTATAATTGAATCCTCTCTTGGTTGTTAAATGGATTTGATAGTGTTTTATCTCTGCCTGATCTGAATCCGTTTATCTATAGACTACCAATACATTGGACATGGATTCCGACCTTTAAGATTTGTTCATAATATCCAATTTGAGCACTGTAAACATTATGATAGCATATGGGTCAGGCACGTGTCATTCGGAAGGTTCCAAGGAGAGGGTGGGGGGTTACTATTGGTCAAGTAAAATAGGCTTGAGAATATGATGACAACAAAAGAAAATAGAATGAAGGGGGTGGATAGCATCCTGCATGTACGGTAATAGAGATGGAAAACAGACCAAGAGTTGGACAAGTTAAAGATCTGCGGACTCTCTTTCAAGTGAGGTAGCTATTGCATAAAAGAGGGGGTAGGCGGGGCTTGAATGTGGCCGTGGCAAGAATCAAGAAATAGGGATGGGAGAGGATTTCCACATAGCAGGGGCAGAGACCAAAAATATGAGGAATCATAAAAAACTCAAGGAACTCCTAGTTTACTTTCCAAGAAAACCCAAGAATAGTGCTAAAACATTAAAGCCATATCAAAGTATAATAAACCGTCTCTGAGCCTAGCTCTTAATGAAAATACCAAGCTTCGACAGGTTGCCCAAAGCATACAACGAGAATTTGGTTGCCTTCTTTTCTCCTTCTTATCTTTTTAGTACCCAAATGCAACAAGTAAGACCAGGAAAAGCTCACCATGATGGATCCAATTCATAACATGCACTAATGTTTTGTGCTACTGTTTACGAGACACTACTCCTGTCTAGAGCAGAAAACCTCCCCAAAAAGACAAAAGAGAGCCCCATTTATCCTCAGAAAACTTAATCACCATCACTTGCCAGCTGTTAAGCAGGTTCCATGCGCTCTTCCTCTCTCCAAGCAATGGACCAAAAAGCTAATGGCACGGCTTCAGCCCAGTCTCTCATCTGCGAGTGAGAGCATGAATGACAAGCAGCATCCATGGCCCTAGTCTGCTCGCTGTCGGTGAGTATGCATCACATACCAGAAACTTACCAAGTTAGTACTAACCACCAACACACCCTTAACTCATCTGAACACCAAACAATTGTAATCAACAAACCACAGCCACTACCATAGTCACTACCACCACTCCAGCTCTGAATTGAATGCGACCAAATACTTAAGAAACACCCTCTGTCAACCACCAAGACCACCATGCAATCACCACCACAAAGACAAGGTACAAGTCCTATAGGGAAAAGAGGTAGTCCCTAGAAGGGACAAGGGAAAGGGGATGGATATGGGGGGGATGGCCCTATCTACATCTAGGTGAGGGAGACTGTAGGAGGAGCTCGGACAACCACTTCAAATTCCAAATCTAAAGGTCAAGGAGGGATGGAAGAAACTACAATAGATGTAAGATTTGGTGCCTGATGGGCGAGATATCATGCACAAACCTGAGGCACCAAACATGACCAAATCCCAACGTCAGAAACAGTATCTAATTACAGCGACCACACCATTTATATCCGAATAAGCGACTAACCCCATTCTCTGACATAGAGAAGCTCCTCCGAAACACTTTCCAGGATTTTGTGTGCTGTCAATCTAGCCATAGGATTAGAGGAGGGGAAGCCATTTAAAGAGGCCTAATTGAAATTTGAACGACGAACAGTGAACAAAAGGCGAAAATGGATGATGGGGGAGAGGGAGGAGGGATGCATAGGGGGAGGGTGAGGGGTGATGCATTCTTCCTAGTTATATCGCCACATTTGGAACTCTTTCGGCATCTTGAGGTTCTAAGTTATAATTAGATTGACTGATTCATATGGATATTTGATTGGACTGTTTCCATTGCAAGCAAAGATAGCATATAAGTGGTGGACCAGTTTGTTATACCACTTAAGAAGTGAGAAATTTGATGGTTCGCTTTCACATTTTCTCCTTCAGGTGACCTCTCAGCGGGCTGTTATTGTTTAGGGTTGCACGACCAGAAAGACGGCTCTATATGCATGCTTTGGCCGACAGAATCTCTTGGCACTACACTTTTAGCGGATGTTAAAAACCTGCCCATATTCGACATGGCAAAAAACTGCCTTAACCCAGATAACCTTGAGATTCACTATGGAATCAACCCATCATATTTTCAAAGAAGTGATGTACTAGGCTGAGTCATTGCCGATGCCAATTATTGGTGCCGATTGGCTGTCGTCATCCTCTGTGTTCTCAGTTTGTGATTGATGAACAAAAATGGCTTCTCATTGTGTCAAGGACTTAGTTTGAGGAGAATAAGGCCGAAGAAAGAGATGTATAGGAAGCTTGTCATGTTTGGAATAAAACAATACAACCGCACAAATGTATGACATAAAGAGGTTTGAAACTTACATGTTCTAACGAATTTGAAGCTTGTATGCTACACGAAAAACACAATTCCTAACAAATGATTGCCTCTGCTGATCATGATGAGTAATTGTATGGTGCCTTAGAGTAGTGTAGACAACATTATAGGGGAGTTATGAGGGTCATGATGGACTGACTAGCAAAACAACTGCACCGGCAACGTCAGGGTCGGTATAAGGCATACTATTTCCCTAGAAGACTGACATATGTAGTCCCTTGCAGTATTTCATTCATCATTAAGACCAAAGATGTACATCCGTTGCAAAGAAAATATGCCTGTCCAATTTTGTAGTCTTGATTCCCTGAAAGTATAGCAAAAACAATCAGGCAAAATAACTTCCTTGAGAAAGAGATCTTTGAGCCTGGACACTGTATCATCCTCGTGAACTGTAGTAACAATGATTATAACATCTGTTTATTCGATGAGCATACTATGATTTGCACGACTGCGAATATCCAAAGGGTTTCTTCGGGGAGATTGGTTTGACCTGTAAAGGGGATTTTTCCACAGGTCTTCCGCACAATCGACTGAGATGAGAGGCTTGGGAGAATTCATGGGGATTTCCTGTTCAGATTCACGCAAAGAATGGCATCTTCACATTTGCATGCTAATTTCTTGCCAAATTGGCAGCCCGATAAAGGAGAGTCCGAAACGACTTATCGGAGCAACCAAGCATTTCCTCTCTTTGAAATTTGTTAACTCTTTTGGTTCTAAAAAATAAATGTCCCTTCCACCTTTGTTAACATTGAACTTCCATCTGCAATCTATTTGTTTCTTCCCATCAGGTGTACGTGGTAATTCCCAAGTGTAATTTGTCCCCATAACTTTCATCTCATCTACCATAGAGTCTTCTTTCTTAGAAGGAAGGGCTTCTCTCAACCTATGAGATGTAGATACAGAAGACAAGGGCAATGGAAAGCACGGTAGGATTGAGGCAGCATATTGTGGAGAAAAAGATGGACGTAGGATGCTAGGTACAAGCCTAAACCCTATTCCTAACAGCTATAAGAAGTTTGTATCATTCTCATGAGAGTCAATAGTGGGGGTGATAGCCGGAGATATCCCATCTGACACGGTGGAAGGTGGTGATTCAGAGTCTCAGAGACCGCAAATTGCCAATGCAGCAAATTTTCTTATCTGTTGTATGCTAGAAAGGTGTTGAAACCAGGCTTCCATTGAGCAGCCCCAACCCACCCACTAGGACAATAGTTGGTAATGGGACCAGAGCAGGTACACTTGGAGATAAAACTTATTTTCTTCCTCCTCATAGCCATCACCCGATGCTCTAGTTAAGCTAAGGACATTTATCAGTATTACTGTTTCAGAAATTTCATATGCGAGAGCACAGCCTATATTGTGTACATAGTAGGTCCCAAGTCAGGATGAGGAGGGCTATAAAGCTTGTCGCATCTTCGGAACAAAGGTTGTAACAGTTAACTAAAATGAAGTTGACTAAATCTTTTGTCTTTTTTTTTTCTCGTGTCTATGGCTATCAGGAATTCTGGAACATATGCGTGTGATACTAGACTTTGTTGGTTTTGCTGTCTTAAAGTTTCGTTAATCGACTTGCTGTATACTGTACTGGCCATGTTTATAGCCTCCTTGTTACTTTGCAGATTGTTCCAGTTATCCATCTTTTCAATGCACGGTTTAAGGAGAAAATAGGAGATGTACGTGGTGCACGTACTGCATTTCTCCATTGCGACGCAGAGTTTGATTCCTGTTTTGTTGATAATGTTATGAAGGAAGCTAATATGGAGAGGCGTCTGGTATGACTGAACTTTGCATCTTTTTTTGAAAACTCGAGTAAAGGTGACAATTTGAAACTTCTTGTCCATATCTGTCAGGGGAACTTGGCAGCAGCTTCCAGTATATATGAGAAAGCACTTAAGTTGGCAGCAGATGCGCAGAAGTTGCATAACGTTTCCATTCTGTATATTCATTTCTCTCGTCTTAAATACATGGTATGTAACTTCGCAAGTTCAACCCTTCAGCATTGCAACCTTAATTCTAGATTTTAGTTGCTACTTGTGTAGGTAGTTTATAGACGAATAATTGATTAGTCCTTGCTCTAAACATATTTTTAGGATTTTTTTAGTGACTGTAGAGTGATGTTACGTCTATATTTCTGGCAGAAAATCATCCAACGCTTTACCTAGGGGGTTTATAACTTATATTTGACGTCGATGAAGCATTCCTGTAAGGCAGAATACCTGGTTGTCGTGTTTCTGGTGACAACTGACAAGCTTCTTAAGTAATTATCCTTTTTTTTAATTCGTTTTAAGTGATAACTATTGGAGTATCCTTTTACAAGAAGTTATGATATTGATACAATGTATAAGTCGTTTGCCAAATAAAGAAGAAAAAGTCCACCCAATTCTTAGTTCGTTGAGCTTTGAATTGTGTTGCTCTATCACTGTAGCTGGAAATGACCAGCAAATTAATTTACGTCTTTATGGGTGTTTATGTACAAATCCAATACAGTCCAATGATATTATACATCACGGCATTTGCAACGGAGTACTAAAAGTGTGCTCCATCAATGGTGTATGTTGCACCTTTGATTCATGACTGTCTGGAGTACTGGTGGTGTGCATGAATTGGTCGTGCATGGTAAAATTCTGTAGGAATTTATCTTTTTTAACCTGATCAGAAGCTGGTATTTTTATGGTCACAATAATGACATTAAAACGGGATAAACTATGAACAAAAGCTCAAGTTTACTGAAAGCATGATATTTTTTTATACATCTCTTAGTAACCAGTGCAGAAAGACCAAAATGAAAAAAGTTGGATCTTAAAAAAAACTGAGAATCACTGAAGCCATAACATTTATGCTAGGTTCCACACATTTTTGCAATGTATAGCAAGGATTTGATTGTCTTACGTGGCTGTACTTTGTTTTTCTCTTTTAAACACGTAGTTATGAAGTCGTTACTAACTTCTACGAAATATGTTGTTGTTTATGCCAAGATGGAAGTGCTATTACTAAATTGGGGTCAAATGGATGCTTTTGTCACCCTCATTTTTCTAGACCACTCTAGGTACTTCAATTATTTCTTATTTGACAAGAAAAAGTAGGGACAAATCATTTGAATTTCCATTTTTTTTGTTCTCGAACTATTAATAGGTTAATCAGTTTTGCCCCCTACTCTACCCTTCAGCAAGTTCAGAATTTTGCCTTTTCTTTTTCTTTGGGGACAAACCAACCTTCTAGTCAATTTTAAATTAAGACTTGATCTTTATAGATCCAGTCATCCTTCATATACCGCTCTTTCCTCCTCTTTAAGCGAGCATATAGAGGTGGTAAGTGAACTCTGGCAAAATTCTTGGAAGTAGTTTCAGAAAATAGCTTAAACTTCAATAGCATGAAGCATGAACAATGAGCAAATGAAATTTCATTACTGTTTGTGGAGCGAATCAACAGAAAGCAACTGAGAAGAGTTTGTTATTGTGAAGTATGGTCAAGAGGATAATGGTTCTTGAGAATATCTGGAAAATAGGTCTAGAATGGGGGGGTCTCTGGTTGTTGGAAAGGTAATGGGTGCCAAATTTGATGATAAAAATGGCTATGAAATTTTGGGGCCTTTGAAAGCCGGTTGTCGTTATTTTTCCAGCAGAATCGTGGTGCAGTGGCTATGTAACTAGAGTTTGTCGCCAGCAAGTAGGTGGATGCAGAAGTCCCTCAAGTCATCCTTCCCTATGATGAGTTCAGTAAGTAACATTATCAGCAAAAATATGGGACTACGTGTAACATTCCGGAATATCCGGAACATTAACACTCGATCGATCATTTCATTGAGTAATATTATCCTCAATTTACTCAAATAATACAAATATGTCAGAGCAACTAAATAACCCATCAACTGTCAGAGCAACTAAATCATTAATTTTAAATCTTAGTAAACTATCGTGGGTGAAATATCAAATTAGGTCCTACAAATTTAAACAATATCATTCACCCACGCAGGGGTTCTAATGATCAATACTAAAATCTAATTCCTTCGCTTTTGCTTGCTCGACTCTAATCCCTATTTAGGTAACTTACTGCTGGCTATCACCTGGGGAAAGGAAGTCAAAGGGGAGAGAGCTTTTGAGAGCCCAGTAAGGTCGCACAAAGATTTAAAAATAAGAAAACGATACGGACAATTTAACATTTAAACCAACAAAAAATTTTGAAAGCGGAGAAACAGAGCGGTTCAAACAATCTTTTTATATACAATCAAACGATAACTTTAAAAGGGTTTTTAAAGAAAATCACAGCATTTCAATATAAACAACGCAGGGATGAGTATCAACTCGGTTCCTTTAAATCGATAACCATTTTTAAAACACTTAAAATACAATAAACATAAATAGGAAACGTTGAACATGAGCAGTACAGAAGCAAAGCCACCCCGACAGTGCTCGATCGCTTTACATATGCATATATACACTGACTAGTCCATCTAGGTACTAGTTAAACCTATCCAACAGACCATCCTTATAACGCCAACAATACAGACCATCCTTATGGCTCCCAAGTTACTAACTCATGTCAATATTGAGAAGTAATAAATAGGATTCAAAAATGTTTTACGATGAACAATCAATAAACATATCAAATGAACAATGGATTTCAAGATGAGATGAAACAGAATTCCAAACGATCGCTATAAGGCTCAATTTAGGGTTTCATGGACAATTTTAAAACATCTTTTATAACAAACATAAATTTGAATCAATGTAGTTCATAAAGCTTTCATAATAAAAAATTTGAAAACAGAACGAAGAAGTAGGGTTCGGATATAATTCCTTACCTCGGTCCAAGCTAAGCGACGCTACCAAACCTCGATCAATAATCTCTGAATGAACCTAGATTGACAATTTATCTGTTAGAATATAATCTATGTCTAATATACTATAACCTAATATCCACTACCCAAACGATGCTCACTTCTAACTCCGAGATCGCTCAACCCAAAGCGCGCCTCACACGCGACTAACCTAACCGAAATCCCTATACCTTCTTTAAATGCGTAATGATACTTCAAAATTCATTATAATTTATCATAAAGCACTTTTATAAATTAAAACATCATAACAAGTTGAAATATGAATTTTCTGAAATTTTGAATAATTTTTTAATTAAAAATAATTTCCTTAAATCCAATAAAATCCATAAATAGCCATAAATATTTCTAGCTGAAAATAAAGTTCCATAATTTTTGTAATAACTTTAAAATATGTATAAAAATTATTGAAATTTAAATTAGAAATTAAAAGACATTACAACTATTTTTAACTTATTAGTTTTTTCTAAAATCAATGCAATACGGAAACCATAGAAAATAAACTCCAAAAATCATCAAATTCAAACTGAGTCTTATTTATACCATAAAGACATTACTCTAATTTTTCCTTGAACATTTTCTGGGCTTAAAGGCTCCAAAAGAATTTTCCAAATCTGAAATTACAGAAAATATTAAAAATACATATGATTTCAGAAAATTGTGAAATCTTGCCACAATTTCTAATATAGTTTAATGTACTATACTGTAAAGTATTACCTGCTAACAATAACCGTGCACTAGTTTATGTACGCGTCAAACTTAACGCTAACCCAAATACCTGCTCCGTATTTCCTTTCCCCTCTTTACTTTCTCTGCCTCAGAGGACCTCAACATACACCACACTCAACAGCACACTTTCTTCAGCAGCACCCTCACAGTTCACCGTGACCTCACATCACTTCTTTCTCCATTACACCCACTCACACACACACACACACACACACACACACACACACACACACACACATATATATATATACACACACACACACACACCATTTCACATGCCCACTGCCTCATGGCAGTGGGTCTCCTTTAAATTCCTCCTTTCAATTCAAATTACACCCAATGTACTCAGCCAACAGGTGTTTCTCTCCCTCTCCTTCCAACACCCATATATAGAAACCCATATACACACACACGTTCACACAAAGGGGCACTAGCCTCCCCCTTTTGCCATCCATTATCTGTTGCTGCTTCTTCTCCCTTTCCCTTCTCCCATTTCATGCACACAGCTCACCCACAGACACACAACATACTACACACAACTACATAGCCGTTCTCAAACACACACTCTACCTCCATATATATATATACTCTCACACCCACTCATTCTAGCTCACAAAGCACCATTTCACTTCCCAAAACACACTATAAAATAAACCCAAGAGCACCTCTTGCTCCTTCACACCCGTGGATCTCTTTCCTTCTCTTTCGTTTCTTCAACTCTCACACATGCATAGCCTACATACAATGATTTATGTCTGTACATCACAGCCACACTTATAACTTTGTAAGCACAAAATACTTAACCACGTCAGGGCACATACTTCACTCAGCACTAATACAGGTCATGTACTCCGTATCTTCTCCAAAAATACACGGCATACACTCATATTGGGGCACACTTGCTCGACCACGCATGCCCAGCTGCCATTGAAACATACATCCCATGGCTGCTGTGCAGTCCCCTCATCCTCTCATTTTATACACAGCACCGCACTCATATACACCACGGCAGCCCCATGGCTGCTATATCTCTCTTCTCACACTCATATGCACACACTAAACTCACTTCATGGCAATGCCCACGGTAGCTACCACCCAAACGACCACTCTTTCATTCCCTTAAACGCATCCACAAAAGTACACAGTCACAGCCACATGGCTGTGATCTGCCTGAACCCCTTTTTATTACCCACGGTATCACACAAAACCCACAAGATCTCGTGTATACACACAGGCAACACACACTTAACGACAATTTCTTTCTAACCCGTAAACACACAATTCATATAGTTATATACACATTCAAACAACATCACCCCACGGCAGACTCCCTTTATCCCACGTAATCCCATAACCATTAACAAACAAGAGAGAAAAAGTGAGAGAAAGCTTACCAGAAAGGACCCTTCGCCGGATTTCGACACAACTCTCTCTCTCTCTCTCTCGTGAATAAGACAAAGTATGGAAGAGGACGGCTGGCGACTAACTCATCTATATATATGAAAAACCCTAAAAGGAAAAATGGCCAGAACCCCTCTTATACTTTCTTTAGCTATTCAAAATTTACCCACAACCTCCTATTATTTCAAAATAATCCAAAATAAATTATTTACTATAGTTTAGGTGCTCGAACAATTTTAATGGTATGGTTAGATAACCCACTATACTAACTGTCGCTAAAAGTCACTAAATAAAATATCAACGCTAACTGAAAGAAAATTCGTCGGTAAAGTTCCAAAAAAAATATATCGATGCCAACTAAAGTTTTGTCGCTAAAAAAAATTCGCCACAAAGATTTCTAATTAAATCTGAAAAAGTATCGGGGTGTTACATACTCTCCCACTTATAAAAATTTCGTTCGCGTTCCTTACACATATGATCTTAACACCTCTAGTATACCACATAACTAAATCCATTTAAATGGTTGATAACCAAACCCGGATATAATCTCAAGCAATTTTATAGTTACATGCACTAAAGACTTTAAAGCTTCCAACTGTGTGAGACACTTAACACTCTTTAACCCACTAATGAGTCGAATCTCGAATATTTAGCCAATTCATATAGGTACTTACACATCAATGCCTCAAATCAAACGATGTAACCATTATGGTTTCACTGAGCACTCGGATACCTAGTTGTTACTACGGTTCAGCTAAGCTACTAAAGTTTTTCTCTAACTCTCTTGTTGAAACTTAGGTTTTCCTTCACTTGCTTCTAAGTCTACAAAATCATATACCTATGCTCTGATACCAACTGTAACATCCCCGAATTTTCGAAACATTAACACTCGATTGATCATTTCACTGAGCAATATTATCCTCAATTTACTCAAATAATACAAATATGTTAGAGCAACTAAATAACCCATCAACTGTCAGAGCAACTAAACCATTAATTTTAAATCTTAGTAAACTATCGTGGGTGAAATATCAAATTAGGTCCTACAAATTTAAACAATATCATTATTGTAATATCCCACATCGGATGTGGAATAGTATGAGACGATCCTTATAAGACCTTGTCAAGGAACTCATAAGTACTTACTTGCCTAGCTCTTTTGAGGGAGGCAATGCCCTGTGGTGGGGCCGTGGACCGGGTCGTTACACTATGCAATATATGCGAAAAAGGAATAGGTTAGCAAAGCTCATACATGCGTACAATAAACTAGTTAATCTCTACCTAGTGCATTTTCCATTTGTGGGTGATGTACATATTGTTAGGGGAGAATTAGGATTCACTTAGCTCACACTAAATAGTTTGGGACAAAGATATAGCTGGCCTGAGTTGACTAGAGACTTGAGAGTACGTCTACAGGGGTCATCCCTTGTACATAGGGCACCAAGGTTGCCACGGCAATCCTTTACATCACGCCCGGCAACCAAGCCCATCAGAAGGAACCCAACAGAATAACTTGCATATCGCTTCCAAGAACATTTTGTTCCAAACAATCTGCAATGGCCTAGTCCATCCATGTGAACTCCTTGCTAAGGTGGGGAAAATTTAGCAGAATCAATACCATGTCAAGCGAACCGTCAGTCGGTAGCTCTCCCTCTAATTTTGGACCACACCACACACAACACCCACTTCAACACATTAGAAGCTCCCCCACCGGTAATTTCTTAATTGTCCATATAGCATCCTTTTAAGGCCGTCCATGCAGAAAATAGCCAATTTTGATGTGGCATGTGCCCCTCATATTCTGAAATCAGGTAAAAAGAATGGAGGGCAAAGGTGGCTTTCACCACGGTGCATCCTCCCCCCGGTCCAGTCAGAAACTCCACTGTCTACAATGTAGCTCAAAAAGATTCAATATCCGATTGTCGGATATTTTCTGCCGAATAGTAGTGCTTAGTCGACCGTTTGTTAATCTACCTCAAATGCTTAATTTTGATACAGAAACCATTTTGATTAGAAATGAAAAATAGCACCATATCAATGTTCTCATGTGACTTCTGCTTGACCTGGTTTTATCAGATTGTAATCAAAGGGAAATCTTGTTGTTTATGCATTGCAAGCCAGTATTCTGCTTCGGCCATATTGAGTGCCATTCAATATTTTAATGGTGTTTTCTTGCTGGGATTTCAATGTTCCTGCTGCATCAAAAAGCTCTTCTGCTCTTCAGCAGATATTGTCAGGCTAAACTCGCCACAAGTATTTCCATCCACGAATGATGATAAACAGTTGTCCATGCTGTATATTTACACACTACTTTAATTGTATGAGAAGGGGGGGGGGGGGGGTTGGGGGGGGGGGGGGGACTTAATCCCTTACTGTCTCGTCCACTTATTGTTCACATGCCACTTAACTGTTTGGAACTTCATCTTGGAGGAAATCTGCATATGATGTTGTACTTGGCATGCTATGCATATGCATAGAGGAAAGTTTTAAAGGAGTTTACTGAAGACATTCGTGTTTGCAGGTGAAAAAAGGAAAGCCCTTGATTTTATAAAGATACCATAGTCATTTTAGTTTATTAGGTAGACTAGAAAGCATGTAGTGTCTGCACTTATCAGCCCCTAAAGCCACCAGGAGATTTCAAGGAGCTGAGTGAATATATGATACGTCGAACCCATTTCCACAAATTCTTCCTCTTATCGTCATTTTTTCTTTTGAGTTACTATTTCCACTTCTTGTTTGCCAAAATCCTCCATTGGCAGAATGGAGCGTGTGTTGTACAGATTCCGTCACTGGAAATGGATGAATACAATTGAGTCAGTATTTTGGTATCTAATGCAATGGAGATGACACTACTGAAAGGGCAAGACTAGCGGGAGTGTTGTAGAGATCTTTTTCCATCAACAGAAATGGGTGAAAATTCGAGCCAGAACGTAGTAGAATTTGAGACAGGTGATATTTGATGCAGTGGAGATGACACTACTGAAAGGGAAAGATTATTGGAGAGATGATAAAGATGAGGCATTTTTGTATCGCTTTTGTAAATTATGATTGATGCTGATCTGGAACAGCTATACGTCTACACACAGCCTGCTTGAAGATTTAATTTTTTACAATTTCATTTAAGTAATGGTTCTTCAGATGACAATTTGGGCGTGTAATGGTGAATGATGAGGGCTCTTTTACTGGATGAGAGGATAACAATGCTTATAAGACTATTGATAGGGGTTTGCTCAAGTGGTGGTCCACTGTCTTCTTGTGTGCCAGCCTTTTAAGAGGAAGTTAACAATGGCAGTAGGAATCAAAGTGCATTTTCTATGCATGTTCTTTATGTTATATACCAGATGGTGGTGGCATGATATTATCAAAAACTAAACAAGTACTGCTGAGTGCTTTCTCTCTTTCCTGTGCAAGGTCAGAGGTTCGAGTCTCGTGGGGGACAGGATATATGGAGTAAGGGAGGGGGCTACAGCCCATCGTGCAGCCCATAGGATCAACAATAAAAGGAAATGGCAGCTAAGTTGCTCTTATCTTTTTGTAATATACGAACCATTCGATATAATCAGAAGGGTCTTGACCATTTTTTGTATCAAAGGCATAACAAAAGTAGGTGCATCTTCCATCCATATTATTACATCAGGAACAAATCGAGCATCTCTCGCTAATTGCCTCACCAATAGTACAACATCGTTATCTAAGTCTTTGTCCAAATCTAGTTGGGGTCTCCAACAGCACATCACCTGTGGAAAAGCTTTGAATGTATTGTTGCCTTTATTATTTAAGATTCTTCTATTTATGCTGATTTTTTTAATTTTATATTTTTGCGTTTTCGCCAAGAACTACTATGTTGGAAGGTTTGAGTCTTTTGTGTTTTCTTTTTGCAACACAAGTTTATGGCTTCATTCTTGTAACGTATAGTGGTACTTATGTGATCTTTCCTCTGTTGTATCTTCTGGAAATGTTATTATGAGGAGTTGATCTTTCTAACCGTTTCTATTTGCTGATTGTTAGATAACTGGTTGTGCAGAAGCTGCTAGAGACATTATAGTAGGTAGTATTAAGCAAGTGCCTAGTTGCAGATTACTTCTAGAGGTATCTTTGTCATTGTTGTTTTTTAAAAATATATTAATGCTCCGATTAGCAACAGTTGCATCTTAGAGGTCCGGATAATTTCAAGTCAACAATGGCAGTATCACCTGTTCTTGTCGTTTCTTTATTTTTTGTCGAGTATCATAGTGGAAAGTATATAGCCTCAGGCTTGGCAAGCAAGTTGAGCTGACTTTGCCTATTTCCTCTCTAATTAAAATGAGTATGGGGCAGTTTTGGTTGAGAATTTATTTATCGAAAGCGGGCATGGAGCTGTTATGATGAAGATTTCTGGAACAGTGGTTGTTGTCACTGAAAAAAAGCTTATCATGACCACATGTAGGTTTAGGAACAAAGATTTTCGAAGTGGCAAAACTGATATAAAACCTAATATCTACTTTTTACTTTGTCCTCGGCTCTTACTACCAAAGAAAATGATTCCTGATGGCTACTTCTGCAGGAATTGATAAGATTCGCGATGACACATGAAGGATCGAGACATGTGAACGTAGCGGACTCTATCATTGCCGATGCGATAGCGCCCAAGCCAGATGTATTCCTATCGTTGGGTACTAAAGATAGAGAGGACCTATCAGTTTTATATCTAGAGGTCAGGCTTGAAATATTAGATCTAAACATCGTTCCTTATCTGTCATTTTCACTATACTACAGCTTATTCATGGCTAGCAAAGTTAATACACCTTTTGTTTTTAAACTCTGTTAGCACCATTAGTTTTTCGATACATGACTTGAGATGGAGAAGTGGACTTTGAAGTCCTATGCATTTTGCAATTAGTAAGTTTACTTCAGGAGAACGAGGATAACCTAATTTACAACATCCTTACAATAAGAGAAAATAAACCAAAATGATGCACCAAGGAATAAAACAAAGAAGGCAGATGATCAACTATTGATGTAGATTTACCCTCTGGTATGACATCGAGGCCACCGATTAACTAAAAGCTTCATTAAGACTCAAGTTTTTGGCTCTCTCTTTTTCTATTCTAAGCTCGTACCCGTCTATGTTGGAAAATTCTGAAGAAGTGTAAGTTTTTAAACAAATTCAACAACCACTACTTGCCCCACGATCTCCTTCCTGTTATTACATGAGAGTATTTACAATACTAGGTCTGTCTCTCTGAATTTGGTCACAATTAAGGCTTTCCTCTTCTGGCTACAGTAGGATTTTAGAATCAAAGGTTATCTCATAAACCTTATCTAGGACCTATTAATTGTAGTTAACGCCACTGCATTACCGTAATTGCACTCTACTCAAGGAAATATAGTTTAAGCCCTTATTCCTAATTATCTGCTAATTTCCCCTCAAAATTAATTACTGTAGTTTTGGAACATTGATAGCTAATCCTTAAATACCTAATTCATGACCTTAACACCTATGGAGTATGGATTGAATTAATTTAATCGACCTTCTTATAATATACCTTACTAAAAGACTTGGCCAAGTTTCATGATCAACAAGGAATTATCTTAAGGGAATATCATATTCTCAAAAGAGAACATAGAACTTCATGATAATAGATAACGTGCTCAACATCCCTAACACACATTACCCAATAGCCGAGGTATTGATCATTATAATAGTGGCACTAATTGGAATATCAAGGCAATATATGTTATGAATTTGACTTCATGACGGACTTTCACATACTAGTATTATAGTAAATAATATTTTATCGGACGGTAACATAATAAAATACTATTCACATTTTTTTTTTATCTCATTCAGTGCATTATACTTATGCCGTAGTACTTGACTTGAAGTCTCCACTTCCATGGTGAAGATAAACTTTCTCATCAAGCACTACTACCTATTCAACTATTTCTCATTCATCCAAGGTTGTGAACATAGTTATTTTAATGTATGCGCCACATGATGTATATGAGTATATCTTCTGTGTATAAGATTCTTTATAGACATAAATCATATTGTATGTAATATAGAGATAAAAGAATGACATAGATGACCAATTAATAACGGTCAATATTATTAAAATCCAAAAATAACATCAATCAAATGTCAAGGTTTTAGGACAAAAACCAACAGTCTACCCGTTTCTAACTCTTAGCAAGTTGTCAACTTGAAGTGAGTGTTGCAGATGACATTCTGACGGAGGTTGTTCTGGTGAACACCTAAATCTGAAGTGTGCTTGCGAGGGCACAAACAACAAATCCAGTGTTCAGCATGGAACAAAGATATAGGGGGACAAAATGCAAGCATGGAGACCCAAACAAAGGCCTTGCCAAACCAGAGTTTGATACCATGTTAAGTTACTTTTTTGCTTTGAAAGCCATCAAAGCATGGACCCAACAATGTGTATCATGCTTCCACAATCTGAAAGCTAGATAATGTTTATTTATCAACACCATTTCTACATTTATTTATGTACAATCTATGGAACTAAAAAGGATAAATGAGAAGCATGTACTTGAATTTATCTTTATTAGTTAAAAATGTCTCTTATGACTGTTTTATAGTCGTTGAATTTATTACAGTTCTCCTTTTTTTAAACTATCATTTTCTTGTCTTTCGCTTTATGACATAAGGGAATGTACTATAGTCTACATGCCAAATGCTGTGGAAGACATATTTGTAGAATCTAACATATTGTAGAGGACCTTGCTTAGTAGCAATGTGCGATTGCCTGTTAGTCTCTCTGATTATTTTAAACATTTAATTGAAACAGTTTGTTGACCTTTGTGGAACCAACCATGATGTATGGAATGCTTGGAATCGTCATATAAAATTGTTTCCACACCTGATAAGGACTCCCTCCCTCCATGCACGAGAACCCCACTCCAAGTAATTACCTGTTGAACTTATTAATGGAAGGGAAACAAGAAGATTCTATTGATTCGCATAATAAGCCATCAGAAGGTCATTGTTCCAAGCAGCTGCTTCAGTTCTCAGTACAAGAGGAGGAGCTATCACTGCCAGAAAATCAAGCTAGCCAGCCGGACCAGGTTCTGGCTGAGCAGTACCAGCCAAATGAAATTGAAGACAGTGCAAAGGAAGTGAGGCAACTGAAGCTCCAAGTTGAGGTGCATTCCAGCGAAGATGCTGCCGGATTAGATAAAAAGGTCACTCCCGACTTGGTGCATAAATCTGGAAATAATGATGCATCTGGAACAAGTGAATTGACTCGACCCTTAGTGAACCAGCCTACAGAAGATACATCAAGACCAATGGAGTCTACTCAAGACTTGGTACGACAATCCCAAGAGGATTCAACTGGAGAGTCAATCCATGTTGAACTGCCAAGTGGACAAGTCAAACCTGTAGGAGCCTCCCAAGACCATTTTGCTTTGGTCAATACTCAACAAGAGCAAGACGCTGAGCTTCAAAACCGTTCGGAGCCAGTTTCTTTGGAAAGCCTTCCATTGAATCTTCAGGAGAAGGCATCTCAGCATCTTGTTCCTATGGTGTGTGATGAGAGAAATATTCGTCAAGAATTACCTACATCCGGCGGAAACATACAGGGGTGTCACCCTTTAGCCAGCCCAAACAGTTCTTTGGCTGCTCAATCTGCCAAAGTTCAGAATGAATTAGGTGACAATGAATCAGAAAGTCACTCTTTTTCAAAAAGGCACCGGCCTAACCCAGTGCATACACAACCACAGCCAGAAGTGTATCAAGATAGAGGTGAAAAGTGGTCTCACGTGACTCACATGATTACATCTTCTCACGATGCAGCTTCCGGTGATTCACAACAGGAGCAGCCTACTCTACACCACCTGCAGCCAACTGTTGAATTGGGTCCCCAAATGAAAGTAGCGAGTGGCACCCATGGACATAATCAGTATCAAACAGGTGATACTCACGGGAATGTGATGCCTAGTCATGCCTGGCCAGTGCAAAATGTGCATCAGCATAGCTCTCAGCTACAAAACTCTCAGCAGCATGCCTTCTCTCGGCCTGAGGGTCAGATGTACCAGTATCCTGTGCAAATTAGTGAGCATAGCCAAACATACAACCAAATGCTGCATTGTCATTACCACCAGCAGCAACAGCTTCTGCACCAACAATATCAGCAGCAGCTTATGCAACAACCCTATGCTCAGCAGCTACAGCTGCAGCAGTTACATCAACAACCCTATCAGCAACATCAGCTTCTACAGCAGCCTCAACAAAATCCGCAGCATCAGCCGCTGTTCCAACAGCAAAACTATCTCCAGCAGCAACAACAGCTTCAGTTACCACCTTCTCAGCCAGAGAAAATTCAGCAACAGCAGTACGTAGTCTACCTTCAGCAAGGACCACAAGAAACACAGCAGCAGCAACAGCTACAGCAAGGTCAGCAATATTATCAGTTGGAAGAGCAGCAACATCAGTGGCAGCTGCAGCAATACTATCAGCACGCGCAGCATCCAAATCAACAAGGGCATCAGCTGCAAGTAGAACAAGGATGTCAGCTACCACTGCAGCAGTACAAGGTCCAACAAGGATATCAGCAGTCACCACCGCTACGCCCACCGCAACAGCAAGGAGGATACCAGCCAATACAACAGCAGCAGGAACAACATCAGCAGCAACATGATGAAGAACAGCAACAAAACCGACAGAAAATTTCGCCAACTAGGAGCCGGAGACGGAGCAGGAGCCACCATCTACGGGTGCGGTATCTGAAACCTTGTTCCAAATTTCTTTATCAATGTTGTATTGGAATGATCTTTTGCTTATCGAAAAAACCTAATGGAGATAGTGGTACAACGATTGTTGTAAAACATTTTGGAACCCCTTAGGCTTAGTCTAGGTTTCTACATGAGTCCTTATGATGTCTTCCCCTTCTTCAGCCACTGGCGACGACAGCAGCGAACCACCACCGTCGCTGCTGTCATCTCCCCCTCCAAACACGACTGCCCACTCGGCATCTCTCTCTCTCTCTCTCTCACACACACACACACACACACATCATTCAACTTGCTTGTCAAAGATTTTACCCTGTACCACCACCACAAACGACCAGCCAACCACCTGGCTAACAAAGATCCAACCCCGTACCACCACCGCAACAACTAGCCAACCATCATGGCCAACAGCCATCCATCACCGTACCACCACCTCAAACTATAAGCCAACCACCGACAGCCAGCACCATAATTTCGACAACTCTGCAGACCTTCAATCATCATTTTTGCCCGAAATCAAATCCTGGAGATCATCGATGAAAAGAAAGAGTTAAAGATCAAGATCTAACAGTTGATCTATTGGGGGCGTGTGGGTAGACATCAACAGATTAAGGAGACTCAAGCTCCTGCGGCCTGCTGCCACTGCTTTCACCGGCAGTGTATGCCCCTTATCCCCCCACCCTCACAAACCAAAAAAAAACCCCACACATACATGTCCGCACACAGACCCATTTGCAGATCCGTGTACATTCGCAGAGGTGGGTTCGTCTATAAAGATGGTGGTGGGGCGGTGGTGGTGGTGTGGATCAGCAGTAGTTGCTTTGTTTTTGCTGGTGGTGGCGGGGTAGTGCTGGTTGTGGGGTAGATAGGGGGGTTGGATTGTTTTTGGTGGTGGCGGCAGGGTAGTGGTGGGTTCATTTTTGGGGATCATGGCGGGCCAGTGGTGGTTTGGATATAGATCCGGCTGTTGTGGGTTCATTTTCGGGGGTGGCAGCGTGGCAGTGAGAGTGGGCAGTGGGAGTGGTGTTTGGAGGGTGGGCGGTGAACTGTTGTGAGCAGTGGGTGGGTTGGGTAAGCTCATTTTTCTTATGGAGGGTATTTTTTCATTGATTGTGTTAAGTCGTATGAGTGTACTTATAATGAACCTTAGGAGTTCTATGAGTAATTTGCCCTTATGATATTTACTTTTAGTTGAGACTAAGAAATTGATTCCCATTTTGGTTTTTGAAACTGCTGCTTCCATTTTTGAGCTGAAACCATTGTTAATTTGCTATAATCGAGTATTGTAGCATTTCAGAACTTATTTTTCAGACTGCTATTTAATCAATGCCTAATACTTTGATTCTATTTTTTCTTTTGCATGCTCTCATTCTCTATGCTCTTTGTGCCCATGATCCCTGGAACATCATCAGATTTATCCAATGTAGAAATGACAAGTAGCACAGGGCCAAAGTCGTGCCATTGACAAACTTATGTGGTGTCACGGCTAAAATCTAGCAGTATGAAGAATTTTTTTAGAAGCAGAAGATTGTTATTTTGCATGCATCATAAGTAATGTTTGCAAATCATTTTTGGTCGAATGGAAAACGAGGTATGCATGTCTTCTGAAAAACCATCGAACACAAAAATGGCTCCGCAGGGACGAGCAAGTACTCGAATATTCTGGGTCTATAATCATTTTAACTGGCTGTTTTGTGCTCTTTCTGGGGATGAGCAAAAGCGGTTACCAGTCTCAGGTTTATGCGCAGTATTAATTCGTACTAGTAAATGTTGTCCAAGTGTGCACCTGCTGGCTTTTTAGCATTCATGTAAGAAGTTCATAACCAAGGTCTTTATGATAAGAATATTTGTGTCACAAACTTGGTGGATTACCTCCTAATTTTCTGTGTTCTTGAGAATAGCTCACCTTAAGAGTTTTATGCACGAGTGTGTCCACATGTGCCTTGTGCTGTCACAAAACACTAACTACTCCGGTTATGTTTTCTCATACAGGAAAAAGGAATTACACCACCACGTGGTACACTTGAACTGGGACCTACAGAATCTGTGTGTCTGCAAGAGCAATCTCCACATGTTGTCACACGACCACCTACTGCGGGTGCTATAAGACCTGTTGGATCTCCATATCACCAGCAGCTTCCCCTCCATAAAGTCTCACCCTCTGATGCAGGCACGTCTGAACCCCCTTGTGAGCATCAATCTCACAAGAAACAATGAAGACATGTCTACAAGTCATAACATAATTTTGTGAATCCGCTACTTGTATCGTGGTTCTTTCTCCACAAAGTGTCTTGCAGTAAAGGTATCACAGATGACTTAATCTACTGTAATCTAAATGAGAAGGAAGCACTCGATTGTTCTTTTCCTTTCGCTTTGAGCTACCGACTTGGTAACGACATCTGATTCTTTGAAATGATACTTCAGTTTGAACTGTCAGGTTTATTGAATGGGCTCACCGTGGCACGTTGGACTATTTTTTAAGCAGAGGTCCTAGCCCACGGATGTTAGGCCCATGCAAGTGCTAAGGTATTATAATGCAGGGAATATTTATTGCAAAAGCCTTAGGGTTTAAATGAGTTTCAGCTCTGCAAGAGGTACTGAAGAACAGACGAGGTTTTGAGAAGCATCTCATTTGAGTCCTTTTCGTTTACACGTGTTGCAACTCAAGTATAATTGTGGTTATAAGCTGACCTTTCAGTGTGTGGAAATAACTTTTAAATGTGTCTCACAAATGATTCTTCGATTACAGGAATAGTGTAAACAGAAGTAGGATGCTTAGGATGCTTATGATCTCTTTTGATAGAAGAAATGCTATTGCCAAAGCTGAAAAGGGTCTTCCCATAGCAATCGATACTTTTTGAAGCTTGAAGTATACAGCAGTGATTGCTTTGGCAGTAGAAATTCCCGTCAGCTAAGCGTTTACTTTAGACCATTCACCGGTTAAATGATGGCTGCAGGGTGGCAAGTAGAAGTGTTGATGGACGCTGATAATGTTGATGCAAGACGGTGGCGCCGGTGGGCTGTGGTGGCTGGGTGGCAAAGTAGTAGTGTTGATGGAGGCCGGTGATGTCGATGCAAGACGGTGGTGGTCTTGTTGGTGGGCTTGTGAGGAGAGCGAGGACGTTGATGTGACCATCGATAGATTGTCTTTGAGGAAAGGGTGAAAGATGTTTTGACAATGTTTTTTGCCTTTTTGACAATGGTTTTACTACGTTAAACACGTATACGTTTTCTCTTTTTACACGGTTTGAATGAGGTTGTAAAAGTAAACAAAAACAAGAATCTCTCTTTTCATAATTCTAAAAAATGGAGATCAAAAGGGCAACTTTTTTATTTTGTGGAAAATATTAGAATCGCGTAAAAAGATTTACATGATTTTGACAGTGTTAACCTTATGTTATACATATTTAACGATAAGTATTCAGATCGTGACACTCGACGGCCATAAAGTATCCATCTAGACATGGGTATAGTCTTTTAAAAATCTACATTTACGGGTTTTCATGCACAAAAAGAGGGAACATCATATTGAAGTAACATTTTATGGAGTCAGTCCTAGTGAACTTCAATGCACGCATGATCAACAAAAACTACAAGGGATCTGGCTTTGCTTATCTGAGATGATCTTATCCTGTTTATGGTGAAAAGGACAACCGAATGTGCCTAAGCTTTCTTGATGAGGAAACTTGTGTGTCTGACGAGTTGAATGACAAATTACAACTTTCAAGTCCCCAATAAATTTGTCACTAATATATGTGACCCAATTTTTGTCGCTAGAACTCATAGTGAACAAATGCCGACGCAATAAATATAGTTTGTCCATTTTTATTTTTGCCGAAACAAAATTCTTTACAATCATATAGCTATACGATCACACATATCCCTCATGCTAAACTGCAGCCATTCACAATAAAGCTACACTTAAATTCCTTGAGGCATTAGAATTCCTTCATGGATTTCCCAACCATTGTATAGTCTTCTGTTAATGCTGTGGCCAGGGACCTTCTTCCGATTTCAAAAACACACCATTGCACCAATTGGTTAATCAGCATAACCAGCATTTCTGTAGCTCTTTGTTGCTGCTCATAGGTCCTCTTGTTGGGAGGCAAAGCACATGAATTGTTTCCAAGATCTCTATTGATTAAGCAACATCATTTTTTCCAGACCTAGTTTTCAAACATCACTGGTATATGAATTAGAGGTGTCAAATGGGCAGGGCTTGGGCCGGTCCAGCCCAAGCCCATCGGGCCTCCAGAAAACCGGGCCAGGGCCGCTGTCAAACAGGGCCGGGCTGGGCCAGAATGAGGGAAATCTGGGCCCAGTCCAAGCCCAGGCCCTAGGCCCAACATCTAGGGCCGGGCCCAATTTTTTTTTGTTATTCAAAATAACAAATACACCTTAGTTATTCTCACTAATGATCTAAAAGTAATAGATTTCTTCTACATTTTAGTCATAGAAGGCAAGCAAATACACCTTTAGTTTAAAAAAAAACTGAAAAGGCCATTTTTTGGGCCAAAAGAGAGCCGGGCCGGGCCAAATCCGGGCCATTTTAGGGCCGGGCCCTGGCCTGTTTCTCAAAAAGTTAGGCCTGGCCCAAGCCCTAAGGGTTAGGGCAGGGCTGGGCTAGCCCGCGGGCCGCCCGGCCCATTTGACACCTCTAATATGAATATCTTCAGAATATATGGTTTTCATCTTCTACATGGTTACCACAGAGGACACACCTGTCATCCATAATACAATTCCACTTCAATAGCTTGTCCTTAGTCCTCAATCCCCCTTTGCAAAGCATCCATAGCACTATTGTACATTTAGGAGTGTTTCCACTAAACCATACCAGTTTCCACCATGGTACATCTTTTTTGGGTTCTCAAGGACTGCCAGGCATAGCTTACTGAAAATTTTATTTTATTATTCATAGTCCACATGACTTTATCCTCTTTATCCACCTGAGCCTGTTTGATAATGTTCAGATCAGTGTGCCATGTTCTAAGTGCTTGAGATGTACCTTGAGGTATTTTCCCTAGATTCGCTTCAATTATAGCACTGACCTTACAGTCACTCCTCAGCCCAGAATCATAAATGACGCGTTGCCAAATTTTGCAATAAGACTCCCATAAGGCATCCAATTATCTTACCATGGCCAAGTCTGCTGGACATTTCCAATATCATGCCACACATGTTGCTGCCTTTTGCCCCTGAGTTTCACAACTGCACCCATGTCCAAGACAACATCACATGGGGTTCGAAGGCCCATAAATACTGATTCTTGATGATGTAAATATGACACCATTTCACCCACAATGAGTCCTTTTTATGAGTTAAATCCCATATTTGTTTATACAAGGCTGCTCTATTCTATTCAGCTAGTTTTTTTTTTATCCTAAGCCCTTCCTCTTGTTTAGGTACACAAATATCACTCCAAGCCACATTAGCCCCAGTGCATTTAGTATCCTTCACATGCCATATAAAATCTCTGATCTTGGCCTCCATATGTTTAATGATCTTCTGAGGTAGAATGAAAATTGAGCACCAATACACCTGCGTACTCATTAGAACAAAAGTAGCTAGTTGGATCTTTCCAGCGTAAGATAAGCATTTGTAGTCCAGCTGTTGATTTTCTTTCTTAACTTGTGAAGAAGAACTTGACAATCCTTTATATGCACTTTGGTGCAGATAAGGGACACCCTTAAGTAGGTTACAAGGAGCTGAGCAAATGTATGCCAATGAGCTGAGATAATACTTCAGTTTCCTTTTTGTCACCCCAGCCACAAATAGAAAGCTTTTAGGCAAGTTAGGAAATAGTCCTGATAGTTTACCAAACTCGTCTAGGGCCAGTTTGATATGAACAAGGGACCTTAGTCAGCAGTAGCCATAATGAATAAATTATCAGCAAAGCTTAAGTGGTTAATCTGCAATTCTTGGCACTTAGAATGATACTTGAATCCAGGTCTTGCTGAATAGTCACCAAGCAATCCAGAAAAGGCCTTAATTACCAGCATGAATATGTAAGGTAAGATAGGGTCACATTGTCCAACCCCTCAGAGCTAGCAAAGTAGCCTTCCATTGCTCCATCCAAGTTGATTAAAAATTTTGCTGTACTTACACATTTCATTATCTACTGAATATAAGTTTTAGGGAACTCAAACAAACATCTCCATAGCACATTGCATGAAATCCCATCCAACTTAGTCATAAGCCTTTGGAATATCTACCTTCAATACAAATCTAGGTTTACCCCATTTCTATGGTAGTTTTTGTTTATTTCTTGCATCAACAAGATGTTATCAGCAATGTGCCTTTTGCTAACAAAGGCCAATTGTCTAATGCTGCTGATTGTCTAATGCTTATAATCTTAAGCAATACCTCTTTGATCCTATTACATAAGATTTTAGATTACTTTATAGACCATATTACAACAAGTAACTGGTCTAAAGTCCTTTGGGCAAGGAACTTGAGGTACAAGGTTAGACCAGTATTGTTAAATAGGTGTATACCAGTACCTTAAGAGAAAAATTCTTTAACTATACTCTCTACATCTGTTCCAACCACAAATAAGTTTTCTTTGATAAAACTCAGCAGTATATCCATCTGGCCCTGGTGCTTTGTTTGCTTTTAGAGAAAACAATGCCTCTTTTACATTTTGACAAGTGATTGGGGCTGATAACATAGTCTGATCAGAGGTAGATAGCTTCTGCTTGATAACAGCTCTAAGCCTCTCTTTAGTGTACTCTTGTCTCAAGACAGGCTTTCCAAGGAATTAGGATAAATGACTTATGGCCTCTTGATGTACTGCTTGTGCACCTACTACTTGCTCCCCATTTTCAGTGAATATTGCCAAGATTTGATTATAGGCTCTGTGCACCTTCGTTTATCTATGGAAATAAGCAGTGTTTAAATCTCCCATTTTAATCTCCTTCACCCTTGATTTTTGATGATAAAAGCCTTCCCCAGCTTAAACTAGATGGTGATAGTAAGCTTGGAGGTCATGTTCCTTTTAGACGAGTCTAGTCTCTCCATATCTTAGTATCTTTCCTTGAAGTTCAAGTAACTTAATGCCTGCCTCAGCAGTCCTTTCAGTTATATTACTATAGCGAGCTTTATTAAGTCTTTTCAGTTCAGGCTTCAAGGCTTTTAGCTTCTTGCTCAAAATAGCACAATTAGGGCCTAGATATTGCTTCTCCCTAATTTCCTTACAATATCCTTAAAGGTATTATGCATAATCTAGAAATTATAGAAATTTGGAGGGCCTTTTACCTTTATACAGCTCTTGAAAGATTTGCGAAGTTAGCATAGGGTGGTCAAAAATCCCAGAAGCATGTGTTGTTACTTGAGAGTAGGAAAATTATTCCATCCAGTCCTCATTTTATAGCATTCTGTCTAATCTACACCTTATCAAATCATCCTCCTATTTATTGCTCCATATATAAAAGGGTTAATTACAAAACTGTCCCCTGAGGTTTACACGTTTTTGCACTTTGCTCCCAGTGTTTACAACTTTTGCAATAATGTCCCCTGAGGTTGACAAAACCATTGCAAATGACTCCAAAAACCAACGTCCATCCATATTCGGCGTTAAAATAGTCAAGTGCCTGTCATGTGCTATTTTTTTTTATTAAAGTAAGGGTCAAAATTGTAACTTTAGTAAAAAAAAATCTTCATCTTCATTATGCCCTCTGTCTCTCTCTCTGCCATCACCTTGTCTCTCCACCAGATGCAACCCACCGGATGACATGCAGAAAAGTACTCCAGTTCGGTTGGGGCAACATCTCCGGCCAGTTCCTTGTAGTAGTCAACGATCTCCCTTCCTACATGGCCCTATCCCTCGACGCCCGTTAGGACATAGTGGTCGTCAAAATCCCCAAGCTCGGCAAGGAAGCCGCAGCCAAGGCCATCAAGAAGTGGGGCCAGCCCAAGTCCAAGATCACCCATCCCATCTCGTCTTCTGCACCAGCTCCGGCATCAACATGCCCGGCGCCGACTACCAGCTCACCAAGCTCCTCGGCCTCCTCCCCTCGGTCAACAGGGCTGCTTCACCGGGGGCACCGTCCTCCGCCTGGCCAAGGATCTTGCCGAGAACAACGCCGGTGTGCTCGATTCCTCGTCGTCTACTCTGAAATCACCGCCGTCACTTTCCGTGGACCCTTTGACACCTATCTGGACTCCCTCGTTGGGCAGGCTCATTTCAGTGATGGAGCTGTCGCCGTGACGAAGGGGAAGCAAATAAGTGGAGAGATAGAACCAGAAATGGCCAACACAGAGTCCAAGTTTTTGAAGCACGAAGTCATTTACATTACCCATCTCCTCCAAAACTGAAACAGGTAGTGAAAAGAAGCAACTTTCAGGTACCCACCAATTTAATCACCCACTAAATTTGGCTTCAAGTGAAAAAATAGAGTTCATGAAATTCATGGCTACTTTGAAATTGTCAAAGATAGAAGTGGACACGCCACCTATAAGGGAACACGAAAAGAACGAAAATCATGTCAAAATCTAAACGTTTTGCAAATAAATACGATTCAAAGAAGGGTGAAATCTGACCTAATTGAAGAAGTTCTTTGCCATACCCCACAGCGAGCTTCCATTCGACTGCGAGTAATTTGTCCGGCGACGTCAAAAGAAAGAAATTAATAGATCTCAAACTCTTTTCGGAAGCACCCCGGAAACCCATTTTTCCTTGTCTGGACAGCAAGATCAGAAGCCGTCGCTGAAGATTGATTTGCCTGTCGGTGAAGAAGCTTGAAGTTTTGGATTAGAAAAGAAGGTAGAACCGGCAGCATTGCTTTGGGGTTTAGGGTAGGAGAGGAAGATAGAGAAGAGAGATATTTAGGATTTTCAGAGGGTTTTGGTAAGGAATGGACTGATTTGCCCATGTCAAAATGGCATGTGCTGTGCACATGCGGACTTAACTGCCGAATTTGGACAGATGTTGATTTTTGGAGTAGTTTGCAATGGTTTTGTCAACTTCAGGAGATATTATTGCAAAAGTTGTAAACACGGGGGGCAAAGTGCAAAAACGTGTAAATCTCAGGTTACAGTTTTGTAATTAATCCTATATAAAACAGCTCTATAGTGGATATATCTTCAAGATGCAGCTTATTTAGGCACTGATTTAATTCCTCCACATCAGTGTGAGTGATATTAGCTCCACCTGATTTCTCCTCTAAATTCCTTACAACACTGAAATACCCCATGATAATTGGGATTTTGTCCAATTTGCTCCCCAGTTTGTTGTAGTTGTTCCCACAAGGACCTCCTCTTTAAAGCTTTATTATTTCCATATACACAAGAAATGTAGAACATCTCATTATTACCCTTTCTTGTTACTGTCCAAATAATGATCTGAAGTTCACATGCAATCATTTCAAACTGAAATTGCAGTGTATCCCACACAATCCATATTCTAGATCCACCTTTATTTGTGGCATTATGGACAAACTGGCCACCCTTTATTCCACTTTCTTATTATAGAAGGAATACGCTCAGTATTTACCTTAGTTTCTACCAAGCAAAGCAAACCAATATCCATGCACAGGATCCTTCAGTGATTCAGTGCCATCTTGGGATTCAGTAGCTTCCTCCACCCTTTGATCCAGTTGTTGGAACATGTTATGCAACACTGAGGTAGAGGTACCCTTACTGATTGTCTCTTGTTAAAGGTTAACTGTGATGTATTCACACTGTTTTGGTCTATCCCTGATGCTACCTTTTCTTTCTATATTTAAGGAGTTTTTGGGTTGAGATAGCCTGATGACTCCTAGTGCCCAAAGAAGTTGCAGTGATTGCATCTAGCAGATTTCCGTACATTTTCCACTTTTTGTTTGTGATACCACCCATTAGGTCCCATTAATGGAATTTCTTCACAAAACATGTTGTTAACATCCATCTCAACAGAGGGTGTCATCTTGTCAATGAAGAGGGTTTGCCTAAAGTGCTGCTAATCTTACTTAGCATACTATTAGACCAAAAATGCAATGGTAAATGAGGGGATTTAATCCACAAAGGTACTGATTAAATCATAGGGTTGAAACCGCCAAAGTAGAGAATGAACTCACACTTATATATAGTATCCAAAAAATAAGCAATTAGGGAAACCGCCACACAAAACTAGGACTGCAACTTGGATTGGGCTTTTATGTGCCTAACCAACTCAACCTAAGAAATTGTGAGCTTTTACACAACCCTACTTAGTTACCAAGTACGTTAAGATGAGTTGAGTCAATATTATAGCGGGCTATCTTGAATTGGGCTTTCAAGATCCAAGTATGTGAAAACTCATATTTTCTTGATAACTTGATTAAAAAAAAAAATACCACCACATGCAGTCACATTGCAGTCCGCCACCACCTGTCACCACCAGAAACCACCTTCAGCTGCTGCAACCACCGACAGTCGCTACTCTATCCTCCAGCTACCAACATTACCGCCGACAGCCGCCATTTCCTGCTACCCACAGCCACCGCTGGCCACTACCACTCCATTTCTTGATTTTTGTTTTGATCAACCCACTTAAAATCCAAATATACCCATCAAACCCAGCCCAACCCAATTGACCCAACCAAATTATTCAACTTTTCTTTGGTTAAAACTCGTTGGGTTTAAAAACACATGATTTTCTTGAATCTTGAATCGAGTACAAATTCAATCCAACCAACCCAAATTGCACCCCTACTCAGAATAATTTGCAACCCTCTTTGACAGAATTTTATAGGGCCGTCTCACTAAAGTGGGATTTTTGAAAGGTTATTTAGTTTTTGTAAATAACTCAAGCCATTCGGTATGGCCTTCATAGTATTCTTCTCATTTCCTTGAATATACTTCAACTACTCGTATAACTAAAAAAAACCCCTTGAATTATGTATGAAATGCTCCCAAGCTAAAAAAAGAAGAAGCTATTACTTCATCTTTTGCGCCATCATGATTTTTCACCTCCTTCTCCAGCACATTATGTATCCACGATATTTACATCTGGCAACATATGTGCAGAAAGATGTTCTCCCTTTTCTGTTCCTCTGTCAGTTATACTCAAATGATCAGACATAACATGTTCTCAATATTATCACTTTTCACCTAGAAATGAAAAACACCAAAAAAATGTGAGATCGGTCATCGACTTCATGGTTGAGTCCCCATTAAAGGGCCAGAATAGCATTAGTACAAATGTGACAACATCAAAAAAATCATCACAATAAGTCATCCACTTAATGGAGTCGTCCCAAACCATAAAAACAAGAGTTCTTCAAAGCTTACAAAGTTACAAAACTGAGTACACTAGTTGGTAGTTGTATTACAAGAACATTAGTCTCCAAGGAAGGGAACAACAATGATGAAGATGAAGTAGATAGAAGTTGTTTTGTGGGGAGGGGAGTATACAAAAAGACAGCTATCCGAACGTTGCTACACAGAACACATTGGTCAAGTAAAACTTTTAAAGGGGCATTATAGCTGTTTTCAGACAGCCAAGAGAAAGATGGCATACAACATACCACTGCGTACCTATTACCTTGGAAATTGGTGGCAAATCCATTATAGATCTTCGAATGACCTGCAGATAAGGCAATCAAAATAGTGAAATGGTAAAGAAGAATTTAACTTTGCGCTAGATTTCATGACAAGCAATGATCATCAGCTTAGGTCAAGCATCTCCACCAACTATGACCTCTATCTTCAACGTCGGGAGTAATGAAAGAGGTGATCATGCCTACGTTCAGTCTACACTCCAGTCTCTCAGGATAACTAAAGGAACTACCTAATCAAGAGCCCCTTCCATATAGATCTACTGTCTTCAATTCTAAAACCCACATAGTCAAGTTATTGAGATCTTAATGCCACCACGTCTTTGTTATCCTTGGCTCGTGTGCTCAAGTAAAAGATCATAAACATGAAAACTTCCATATTCCACTATAGCTGGGATAAAAGCATTCCAACTGGCATCATCCCAAAAAAATGCACTAATTAGTGAAGGGGCCAAACTTCATATTTCTCATAATGCACTCTAAACACGAACACTTTTTGAAAATAAACTGAATATTGTAGTCTGATTTCGAAGCAATTCTCTCCACAAAACCAAATCCTCCGATCAACAAAGGCTCCACTACTCCGCCCTCCATTTCCATTACCTCTTGTCCAGTAGACCAGGTAAGATGGAGCTGCCAATATTCTCCGACTCAAACTTCCACGATTGCCCTTATGTAAGTCTAACCACGTTATAACGATAAAAACATGACAGTAACAACACAAGCTGTGTGGCCTCTGTCAGTGTATTGGAAGGAGAGGAGTAACAACTGATACTTAACTCTTCTATCGGTGCTAATGCAAATCCACATGATGTACCCGAGGAGAGAAACAAAGAACGCACCACTTTTATAGTAGTCTCATTAACAAGTGGAGCTAATTTGTCTATGATACGTGATGCCACTAATACCTGATATGGAAACACCTCCTAAAGACTTACTCCATGTTCTTTGACATCCTTGTTCTCAACTTCCACTACACAAATGAGGCATTTCAGATACCTATCTTTCTTCTAAAAGATCTCATGATTTCTTTTCTTTGTTCTTCCCATAACACTGATAACTTCCTTCACATAAAAAAAGGTAGGGTTCCTTTAACCAGAATACAATATGGTTTACAACTGCTTGTCTACCTAACCATCTCCTTCACCAAGGAGAAAGCGAGCTTTACAGATATTTCTATACCAGATTCCTAAAATTTTAGCACAGAATTGCTTTTTTCACCAAAGACGAAATGAACCTCCAACAATAACTGATCTGTGCTTATCAAGGGAAAGAACTGTCCATAATAAACATATAGATTACACTTAGTGTGAAGCCATCATAGTAGTAACAGAACAGAGTAACTACTCATGCAACATGTTCCATGGTGAGAAAAGGCATAGGCATAGCTAATATACCAATTTTTTCGTGGCTTAAGGATGTTGCAACTGCCTGGGGTATGGCACTACAAGATGGAAAGGAAGCATTTTGAGTATTTTCAGGCCCCATCTGCTATCTTTTGTATATTATCGATGTTTCTATTTGGAAAGAAATCCAAGAATTAACTGCTGATTTAGTGTTGGAAATTTCTCAGTGCATACGCTGAAATTCCTACCAAGATTTCAGCTGTGCAAATTGCTGATTGCTGGAGATAATCCCCTTAAGCTTTTAGCATCTTCATTCCTGCTCTAGTTTTCTAGATAAAACATGTATTGTTAAAGGTGCAATGGTAATAGGAAACGCTGGAAGCTGCTTCACTGTATGAATCATCATTCTCTTGTATGTGATGCTCAAAAATCTAAGTGTGTGATGCTACCCCTAGATATGAAGCATACGTTTCTTACTTTGTTCTTCTTCTCTTAGTTCCTCTGAATACTGAACAGCCCGTTCACTCGTTCAGTCCCCAAACCATATTTCCTTCTCAAACCGTAAACTGCACATAATCAGCCTAGCAGATTTCCACAAAAAAACTAAAGGAGGCACGGACCCAGACACCAAAGCCCCAATACAGTGTACAAGAGCCGAAAATTTACAAACAGATTTCTTCCTCCCAATAAAAACTGAGACGGACAACTCACAACCCACCCAAACTTCCACAGAAGCCTGGAGCAGTTGACTGAAACTAGCAGAGATCACCGCCAAGCAGATCTCATGCCCTGTTTCAAGCACTAAAACCATTTAGTGCCTCAGCTGATCTCTACCAACCTAAAAGCCGCCACCAGAATGGAGAGACACTCTGCAGTCTCCGCCACAGCTGCCCAAATCTAACACCTATCCCCCATCCCCACGAATCTACACAACACTGTCCATAACCAGAGCTACACAAGTCCTGCCACCACAACAGCACTGCCCGACGCCTGTGGAATTGAATTGACTCTCATCCATGACCGAATATCCAGCAGAGGCCATGAACACCAATGCAAACCGGCGAGGGTACACCCGACCGACCAACATCGACAGAGAAATCCAGAGCTGAAAACGAGATGATGCAGCTGCATATAACCCAAGGGACTGAAGAAAGTCTAGAAGGTGAACCTAAGGTACTTATGGAGGTAGTGCCTCTCCTGAGGGAGGGAGAGAGAGAGAGAGACCCGCCCCACCCTCTACTATACAGATCAAGTCTACAAGCCTACAACTGGATAATAAAAGTAAAGAAAGGAGAACTACGGGAAGAGAAAGCGGAGCTCTAAGTCGGAAAGTGAGACAGCTAGGGTTCATTCATATAAAGAAGCAGAAGCTTCTCTCTTCTAGACTCTACAAAGAACTTCAACTACAAGTTTCAACGAGTATATAAAGCTGTTGAAGAGTTATTAAACTTCCATATATTGCAACTATCTAAAGTCAGAAATTGGTTTCATGTTAATAAAACCTGTAGAAATATCTCTCCTCTTATAATTGCTAACAGTACTGTAGTTTCTCAGTTTGAGATCTGTTCTAATGTTAAGAGTCGGTCTACAAGTTGCTTTCTGAAATATATATCATTGCACTGTCTATAAAGAGCACCACTCCTTTCATGGTTTTTTTCCTTCTCATTTCTTCTCTCTTCTTTTTTCTGAATTAAACTACAGAAATTGATACTTCAAAGACTCATCTTTCATCTTACCCTGATCTTAATGATAGACCTCAAATACCTTACATCTATAAACATATGAATTGACGAAAGCCCTTGAGCATATCACAAGAGGCAAATCAAGGTTAACGCCATTTCTTACAGATGAGCATCCAAAGTTAAACCCGACAAGAATTTGTATATTTACTCAAAATACAAAAAAGGAATATGAAAACAAACAAATTATGAGTTAACAATTTGTCAGTAAATATAAATGCAAGGAAGGGCTCGGCAGATGATTTTCAGAAATATATCACCCATCAAAACAAAAATTTATTTAACAAATCGGTTCATATACACACCCTTGACAACATCTAAGCATTTATACCTGTACAAAAGTTCGTCGCAACTATCTTCTGCCACAAATTAGATTGAACACCTAACAGAAGAAAAAAGAAAAGAAAGAAACAAGAACAAGGGCCAAAATCTGACTAAAAGACATGACTAAAAACACCTTTATTGTATACGGACTAATATCAAAAGCTCAAATAGGATTAGATAACGAGCATCTAAAACGGAGGATAGTCTTTCTTTGAAGCAAGATGACAGGACAAGGATCAATTAAGTTGAAATAATAGGACAGAACAAAGGGTTCTTATTCCTTGTTACCGAATCTCTTAGCAATGATCGGCCGGACATCTTCAGCATCAACCAGGGTTTCTAGGAAGGGAAGTAATGAAACCAGTGCACTGTCTGATGGGTCATCAAACCAACTCCTAATAGGAATCCCGTTATTCACTTGTAGTCGGAAAACCTGAAATAGTCAAACGGCAAATAACACTTTAAAACTCGGAATAAATTCAAACAGAGGTTTGCGACACCTTACTTTCCAGTTTTCTCATGCGTAAGTTAACCAGCTAGAGGAGTCAATTTCACTGTTTTGCTTCTCAATATAAACAAAGCGATCTTCAAATCTGACCAAATGTAATGGCGTAGTAAATTCCTATCCATTGGTCAAGTGCCCATAATATGCGATTCAATATCTGGAACAAATTCATAGTTATTTGCAGGTGGGTACTCAAAATAACCCCCAAAGAAAGTAAGAGAAAAAGTTGATTTAGCCAAATCGGTACACTAATCAAAATATTTTCAACATCTAACTGACCCATCTACATGACAGGAAGAGTTAGCAAAGATAAGCGTACAGCAAATGGCATCAAAAGAAGATGTGGATCATGTGAACAGGCAGATTACAAGTACAAGTATTCACCAAAGTTCTGAAATAAATTTTGACAAAGAAAAAAGAGAAGGAGGAACTCGCAAATGATAAAAGCATCAGAGGCAAAGGGCAAGCAATCTACCTGCGGAGAATTATCTATTATGACAATTTTTGCAAGATCAACACCTAAAACTGTTAAGTCCTTAGTGTAACTTCCATCAGTAAAAATGCATGATTCACGATAAGCTCGACGGGCAATAAGTTTTCCCTCTGGATCCAGTACATCCAGAAGTTGTTTTGCGTAGATGCTTTGACTGGCTGTGAACACCACAATTTCAAACATCTCTGCGACCCTCGCCAAAAATGCCTGGAGGTAAGGTCTCTGTTTCACATATACAATGTGCTCTTTCATATTCGCCACGACGGGAAAGGTAAAGTCTGCATCATCACAATGTTCCAACGTAGAGTGCACAAGAGTTTCTGTCCACAAAAACATGGGCCAGTTACGACATAACTCTGTCAGCATTTACCTGTATCTGTTTACTTCAAATGCTGGGAAACAAGAACAAACCACTAACTGGAACAAAAGATAACAGTTATCGAAGCAAAATACCAACATATACCGATACACTTCAATACTTATACTTAAACCATAAAAGACGAAATAAGTTTCTCTAGGTCACCAATCATGTGTGCAAAGATCTCGACTTCGTACCATCCAAATCAAGAACTAGGGTGATCGACTTCATCTTCCGTGCAGAGCGACTGTTTGGTGCCACATCCGATAGGTCTGGTAGATTTCTGAAAAACATGTGTGGATCAAAGAACTCTGCTTGATCCCAGTCCAGGTACGTATTAACATCAGGTTCCTGGTTGCAGGATTGCAATTGATGGATTGCTAGATACAAGCTTGAATCATCAGAATCTGTAATGGTTTCTTCAGACAATCTGCTGTCATGGCCCTTGCTACTTTCCATGGTGTCCTCAAGGAAAGGCAGTATCATGTAGTTTTCGTTGAAAAACATACTTGGCTCATCACACTTGTAATCTGCTAAGGAAGTAGTCTCTGTAAAATCATCATGCACAGAGTCGCCTTGAATAGGTAAGCCAGAAACAATCATGTCAGAAACGTAGAAATCCGAAACATTGCAAGTTTGATATCCGGATGAACTTCTGCTGTTATCATCGCTGTCATCGGCTCCCAATGGAAATATATCAAGAGTCCCTAGAGATAGATGAGCCATATAACGGGTCAGACTGATCACCACATTACTTCAGCAAAAAGGTAAGCAGAACATGCAAGTATAGTATAAGCTGTATGCATCGGCCATGAACTCTAATTCAAATTAAGATAAGTTTGCAGTACATGTTTACTTGACATTCTATACAGAAATGTCTCGAAAACGCAGTCTTACTCTTATGCCCCACAAAGAAGTCTTCATTGCATAAAGCAGAATCCACGGCACTAAATTCCAAGAATACAATGTGATGGATTTGGCTTATATAATCAACCCGCTTATAGGAACATGATAATGTAAACTTCTAACTGTACTTCAAAGCGAAAGACATAATTTTTCTTGTACCGCTTATCATCTCTCTTAGCCCAAATAGGAGAGAGAGAGAAGGGTGGGGGAGTGGGGGGTGGTTGAATCTCTCCCTAAAGAGCAATGAAACAAAAGAATCTCCTTTATACCTCCATCACTGTGAGCAATCCATTCACTGTGATTGTCGGTCGACTCCAGCACAGGTGAGAAAATGGTCTCCAAGTTTGATGCACAGGTGGCTGGTGCAGATTCCTGCAATCCATCAAATTATAACTTGTAGTCGCATAAAGTACATGGAAGGACTACGTTCTCAGACTAAATTCAGTACACTAAACGTAATGAGAGAAATCACACAAAGCAAAATGGAGCACAATGCAGCTAAGTGACAAAAACCGGAAACTATCAATAATATTTCTGACGTGTAATTTGTGCTTATTTATTTGAAAACCAACTATGAAACGTTATCACATGCACAAGAAGCATGGCAGAAGAGTGAGAGTGAAGAAGAAGAATGGTCATTAGAAGACCTGACTGATGCAGAAATGGGCTATAAGCAGAAGATAAGTTTGAGATCTAATTTCAAACTGCATCACTGATCAGGTGAAAGAGCTACTACTGAAGTGGCTTTCCACTAAGATAAACTGGTGGTCTTTCTAAACAAATGGCAAAAAAGAGTCCTAAAAATAAAATAACTAGAGGGAACTTTGAGAGTTTAAATCTAAAAGAGAAATCTTGTACGAGTCCAGCATGTACCACTTAAACTCAAATGCATAGAGTAGTTCTTCAAATAATTGATGAGCATATATAGCCCACTAAATGACCGCCTCCCATAAACCCACTAGCTTGTAGCAGTTCCACTGATCCCTCGACACTTCCGATCATATGTAATCAACTAATATAGGGAATTATGTTGAGAAAATTACAGTCGCCAGGAATAGAATTCTAATAAAAAAAATTCAGGCAAATATATACTCTTATATTGTCAATATAGTAGCTCAACGTACATAGGTAGAACTATAACATGGGGAAGAAGATTTGATGAGCATGCTACTACTAGTGGAAAATATTGGAGAATTGTGGCGACGTATAGAATTCTTGTAGTTCTCAAGGCAATTAAGACTTGAAAGCAGAATGCAAAAAATTAGGATTTAGGCTATAAAACTACTAAAGAGAGTATACAGTAAAATTCTAGAGGCAACAAGATGCTACAGAGCAGAAACTTGTAAATTCCTATGTATTAACTTTCGAAATCCTTTTGATAGGTCAGGTAAATTTTAGCAAACTAACAAAGCAGCAAATAATGACATGGGGTAAGAGAATGTGGTAAAGTACTGAAACTCTGTTATGTTAAGAAAACAACTATAACAAAGACTCAGTGGTCAACTGTTACCATTCTCGTGGCAGTTGCATAATCAGTTGAAGGCGATAGCTGCTTTCGAAATTGAAGATTTTCTTCACCAAGCAATTCAAGACAACCAGCATCATCATCTCCATTGTTCTGAACACATAATTTGTTGCAGAAAGGACCTACAAGACCGAAAAGTACAACTGAGAAACCTTGTGCAACAAAGTAGTTGCTTTCAATTCTAGAAAAAATTTGTAACGTTTCAACAAACTGCAATTACAATAAGATAAACCGGAAAAAAAGAAAAAAAAACAAAGCACATGGATCAGGATATCGCCTTTTCGCATTATCACATGGCTCAGGATAGCTGACTAATAGCAATTTGTTATCACTTTCCAGAATTCACCACTTTACAAAACTAGGTGCCTGGGCATCTTAAACTTGAAGCCGGAAACAATAATACTGTGAGGGGTACTTCGCTGATTTTTTAGCTTTAATATACTAAGAAAGGATTTCCTCTTTTACTACAAAAACAAGATTTAAGACATTTTGACTTCTCTCAAAGTGAAGGGATCAATTTCCTTCCGTCACCCTTTCGACAAAAATATCAGCTCTCATAACTTTTAATCACCCTTAAGTTGAAAAAAGTAAGAGAAACAAAAGGAGAACAAGTACACAAGAAGAACTCAAAATGTATGCAGGCATCGTTCAGCATTTTGATCTTTTGTTTCTCCTGCACTAAAACTTAAGTAAGCTACTTTACTAATACATGAAGATGACATATAACATAAACACTTCAACAAGATCAAAACATAAGTTCCTTAGAGACATACGAGTTTTAAAGGCCAGAAGAACATAGGCAGCTATGTTACATGGACCTGGTACGAGTGTCGGCGTCAGATACGTGTCCAAGTGTCTGGTTAGTCTATTTGTCAAAACGCAACACACCGGGACACGGCAAAATATTCCTACCTATTCTTATTTCTTAGTTATTCCTTAGTTTACATTATGTTTTATGATACACATCGTTTTAATTTAAAACCGAGATCATTTCAAAGCAGTAACGAACTAAAAGAAACACTATAACAGTGTTCCTAGTGGCATATCCTACGTGATGTGTCTCGAGTAACACGGGTACTTCACGCATTTCGAAGAGTCCATGTAACATAGCAAAGCAGGAGTTGAACAGAGAGATAATTCTCATCTGTTCTACCAAATTCTTACAAGTCCATCAGGTAATGGTGCTCCTTAATGACCTGCTTTTTTGGAATTTGACTACCACCCCAAAGGACTATAATTTCAAGATTCCTTATCCCACAAGGCTTACCAACCCTTAGCAAGTCACTATTGTCAATTCTAGATTTTATTTCCATCCACCAAGACTAAAAAAAACATCAATACAAAAAACGGGTGGCCAAGTGCACGAGGCTTCCCCAGTTGCAGGGGTCTAGGGAGGATTAATGAGAGTACTGTTCCCACTTTCTGTTTCCATCTCTTGAACCCATGACCTCCAGGTCGGAATGAAGCAACCTTACCTTTGCGCCAAGGTTCCCCTCATTAAAAAAAAACACTTAAAAAAAACGTCTACCAAAATAAGAAAAAATAATATGAAAAAACAGCATTAGCCCTTGATTGTCAAGAAAAAGAGAAGATAGCAAAGTGTGTTAAGACGAGGTTCATGACATAGCAGCATAATAAGCCTAGTGCAGCAGCTATTTTGAATTAAAAAATAAAAATAAACCAGGTTAGTGGGGAAGAAAGACCAAAAGTCTCAGTTTCTTCAGTTTCACGTCCACCTACAGAGAATTACACAGTGCTTTGTTAAATAAACGTAGACGGGGGCGGGGGATTTAAGCTGAGCAGAGATAGCTCTCTTCTACAGTATCCTTCCATTTATAAGCCATTTTTCCTTGATTAAAAAATGCTACTAATCTCTCTAAGCCATCCTACTTGTAAAGAAATCGACCTTTTGCATTTATCTTTTACAAACTCATGTTTTTCTATCTTTCAAATAGTCCTTATCGACCCAATGGAACTTATTAATTGTTGAGTAACAGAACGAAAGCTTTTAATAAACCACTTCTTTAAATCCCATGGCTTGTCGATTGAGATGATTTGCACATTCTGCAATAAGAATACAGGAGAGATTTGCAGTTTCTGGTATACCCTGATAGCACCAAATTGGCTTCTTTCGCACATGACGGTAAAAGTTTTTAGAGAGTGTCAAAATTTCCAATATGTTGATGCATCATGAATTAGCCGTAGGCAATAGCTTCTTACAGAAGCTGCCAGTTTTAGATTTTTTCATGGTATATTGTTCCAAAAGAATTTACGAAGTCTACATTTCTTGTGTTACAGAGAGGACACTAATCTACAGACTTTACACCCAATTCATCGAAAAATAGAACATTACGCTTTCACACTCGCAAAATAATACATTTCCTTTTAGCAAATTTTTTTCTTGTACTTGCCAAAAGAACTCAATATCTTACCATCTAGTTTACTTTGAGTAGAAGTCTCAAACTCTGCTGCGTGTTGACATATCCGAATATGTGGAAAAGAACTTTTTGATTTCATACTCGAATTTTGACATACACGGAGACCACTTTTTTCTCTTAGATAGCTGATGGTTGACTTTGTCTTCATTTTTAATGATGGCATTTGATCTGTACTTGCAATGCGGACCACTGTCTTGCTTCGAGAACATGAATTAGGAGGCAAAACCCCTTTGAACGATCAAATCAGCAGCAAGAGACTGTCGTAAAAAAATTTGGGATATTAAAACAAGACTTGCTATGTTATATACAGCAGATGCTAGAAAATTTTGAGGCTCATGAATTGGTGGTAAGACGAAGTAAACTGCAAAGCAACTGTATATTTATCTGTATTAGCATGCGGTATCTCCTACTATATCCCGTGGTGCAGGCTTAAAGTTTCACTTATGGAATGGACATGTCAATGACCCAGAAAAATGCAAGACCGTGTAGCGACTGGTACTGGACCAAAGAAAGTTATGTAACCCGACCAGAGAAAATTTATCCAAATTTTCCTTTTTTCTCATGTTTACAGAATAACCATGTGATACTGGACCAGAAAACCTGCTGTATGTTTAACATGTAGCATGTGCTATGTGGTAAGCTAGTTTAAATGCGTCATAATTCCATAGTACTATAAAGAAAAATTAACACCGAAGAACTACCTTAAGTCGATTTAAGTTTGAGTGACTTGTGAGTCCAGCACCTGATCTTGCTGTGTCAGCATCCAGGAATGCTATATAGCCAGAAAGAGTACTTGACGAGGTAATCCTGGAGCTGACACGGTAAGATCACGATGGTTGGTGACCGTCAAAGTCCTGGTTTACACAAAAGCAAAATATTAAGGAAATCAGAGATCTGAATATTGACAGTTCTTCACTTTGTCAGCAAAAAGTTGTACCAACTCAAATCATGAGCTACTTCTTTAATCCGCAAAACGGAAGTGAAAATAAAATACCAGATGATACATAACTCAAAAACCCATTTAACTCGTCAACCATCAAGTCAACAAGTACCATTTCCAGTCAACAGGTCACACCGGTTCTCACAACAAATTTCTTGGATTACTTCCTGATTTTCAATCACAAAACTGGCCAGAAAAAGTTTTTTTTCTTGTGTGTACATAAACAGCAAGTATATACTTATGAACACAATGAAGAATGGTACCCTCAAAGAGAGGACGTGTTTCCTTTCATGCTTCTACCTGGAGATTGGTTACTATGTGCAAATGTTACTACCCCATTTCCAAGATTACATATAACACATACAAGTCCTTTGCGCAAAATAAGGTCTGCCATAAATCACAAACATAAAACTGCTCTGCATATTTAAGTTTCCCAAGAAAAATTAACCTTTTTTATATATAAAAACCACCTTGTGCTGTAATCTAACCCGATCTTACCTCATCTGTGTTCACCTACATGAAGTAACTAAATTCAGACTTCTACAAAGTACAAACATTAATGATGTATAACTAAAAAATGTACTCCCTGTCCAAAAAAGAGACGCCGTTGACTTTTTGACAAATACTAGGCTAAATATTTTATATATCCATCTAATTTGTTAAGTAATCATTCTTTAACTTACACTCTCTTTGGAGGAAAAGACATCTCCATCTCTTCCAAAAACTATTTTAGGTTCTTGCGAAAAGTCAAAGGCCTCTCCCTTTTAGAGGGAGGGAGTAGCTCCTCAATGATTAGACTTTTATCCTCAATACAACACCTACCCAGATAAAAGGTGAGGAGGGGCGAGAAAGCCAGTCAAAAGAAAATTAATGAGAAAGAACACAACTTTCAAATCAAGCCACATCTATAAGTAACATCCACAGTTGCATATATACAGCTAGGTAAAAAGGACTTTTACAGGCACTTTGAACTACAAACATTTAATTGCTAAAGGCACAAATTTTAATCTTTAGAAACATAAGATCATCAAAGGGCGGTAGATTTAGACCCACCAATATGTCGGAGTTCCCAAAAAAAATCAGGCTTTTCCAGACAGACATAGACTTCAGAGACAGAAACAACCACAAAACACTAAACCATTTCATCTCAAGGCAAAAAGATAACTACACACATCACAAAACACAAACATCTTCCAAGTAAACCCACCCCAAACGGAGTCAACCAAGAGGTCAAATCCAACAGAGAACCTATTACCAGCAATCACAATACAGAAAAACATAAAAACTTCACAATCAGAAAGAAGATGATGCACATCAGCTGAACTGTTATCAAGATCATAGAAAATTCAAGTAAAACCCTCCAGGACATGAAGGCAGCCAAGTGATTCAGAAACTACCAATTGCACAGTACAAAGAAACAAGAAACACAATTGCCAAGAATAGAATCAAACACCCAATTCGGTACTGAAATCAAACACAAACCCTAGAGAGAGAGAACATTAGCAAGACAGTTTACGCAGTTGAAAAATCAGGAAAACCATTAATTCTTGCATATGTGTATACGAAAGAAGTACTATGGAAAAGCTAACCCATTTCATCAAAAAGCAAAAGGACTCCTACCCACATCGCAAAACACAAAAATCTCCAAGCTAAACCGTCTCCAATACAAAGTCAACCAAGCGGTCCACTCCAATAGACTCAACAAATTACACATAATCATGGCACAAAAACACGTGAAAAGGCCACAACTGGAAAGAAAACAAAAAACTCACCAATTCAATACCAAAATCTAACACAAACCCTAGAAAGAAAAAACCTTTGCAAGACAATTGAATTGTCAGTTAAACTGCTAACCTTCACATATGTGCACATGTCACACACGAAAATCACCAATTCAGTGATGAAAGTGAAGCACTGAAAAGCTGAGTGAGAATTATGAGGTGATTGTTTGGATAAAGATACACAGTGAAATTCTCTCTAAAGACCAAAGCATATACAAAGACATACCTGTGAGTTTTGCCACCAAGTCCTCTCTCTATACGCACTTTCTCTCACTCCTTTCTCTCTCTCTCTCTATATATATAATGTGAGGTCAGAAGTGGGTGGGGTGTGCTAGGTACGATTAGGGGTGGACATTTAAACCCTTGAAAATCAATTCAACCGTGAAAACCGAAACAATCAATCCGACTAATTCCAAACTGATCGCAAAAACAGTTGGTTCGGTTTTTTTTTCCCAAACCGCATAATCGGTTCGGTCGGTTCGGTTTGATTTGATTTTTTTGAAACCGATATAAACCGAACCGACCGTACTTAATATATAATATATATATTTTAATTAACCCCAGTTAATTTTACTAACGGCCTTAGTTAAACTTAACCCATTAATATAAATAGCAAGTAACCCTAAATTTTATTTACCATAATTCCTACTTTTCATTTTGCACACGCCGCGTCGCCGTCAGATCTGGATTGCTCTCCACAGCCTCAGCCTCTATTTTGTCGATTCTGCCGAGCTTCAGCCTCCAGATCTTACTACAAGATCTGCCTATTGCTCCATGCCGCCGGCCCTCCACGACAGCGCCTCCCTCAGCCACGTCTCTCCTCTAGCCGTCGTCTCCACCTCCCACGGCTGTGCCTCCACATCTGACATCTCTCCTCCTGCCGGCGCCTAATCTCCAAGTACAAAGTTATGCCTCTCTTTCTCCTCTACTCTTCTGAAGAACACTTAGACTTCTAGATTGCAAATATGAGCTCCAACATGGCCAAATCAACCCATCCAGTCAAGGCTAATTGCTATCCAAGCATGTTCAGCAACTGGTTGTAAGCAGCGAAATATGCCAGAAAGATATATCTGCAAGGACGCTGGTTGTGGAGTCACAACTGCGTCCCCTTCACTTGTGGAGATTCCAGTGATTGACATTGGTATCCTAACTTCTTTTAGGCAGAAAGGAGAAGAAGAACTTAATAAACTTCGGTCAGCTCTCAGCTTATGGGGCTGCTTTCAGTTTTAATCCCTCAGTTTAGCTTCGTTTGCTGACATGCTATGTGTTTCATGTACTTAGTCAAGCATCCTTAATAGCCAGCATATGGATTTCCTTAGTACGAACTTATTGCATCTCTTCATAATTGAAATACGATGACATCCAAGAAAGTCATGCCACAATGAATTATTGACTATGATAGGTGTTTAGCTTCTCTGGGTGCTTTACTTATACTTGCTTTTTATGTGATACCTAGTTCTTCATTTACAGAGTGCATTAGTTCTTCATTTACGGAATGCGTCTGCCAATTTTTTCTATATTCATGAGCTCCATCTACATTCAGTGTGTTTTTAGTTTATAAATTTGTTTGCTTCCTGTAAGAATCTTTTTTAGCTTTATCTCCTTATTGGGTCTTTCTCTATATTATTGTTCTGCATTGCTTTTATATTTGTTTACCTAAAATCTTGTATGTATAACAAATCCAAATGCTTTGGCTTTTTTTGGTCCTCTTGTCTCTTGATTATATCTGCTAGTGTATGTGACTGATTGTACTCCTTGAAGAAACCACGTAGACTTGGCTTTTTCTTTTGCTCTTTTGGTAACCAGTATACTTGAGGTAGCGTTAACTTGAATTTCAGTTACTGATTGATGCGTTATTGTTGTGTTGTATCAGATGGTTGATGATGCGGGTGCAGTAGGTGCCGGTAGTAGCGGCAATTCCTGCCCCACTTCCTCCTAGGCCTCCAAAGAGAAAGAAGGAGACAAGTACTATAGAGCCGTCTCAAGTTTGGGATCACTTTCAGAAAATCAAAGGGAATACACCAAGTGAGCCTGATCCTGAAATCGCAATTTGTAAGTATTGTTCTAAGCGTTATGGCTATACTGGGGCAAATGGTACAAGTACTTTATGGAGCCATATTAGGTATAGATGTAAGAAATACAATTATGAACAAGCTGGTAGTAGTAAGAATCAAACAAAAATTAGGTTTGAACCTAAAAGGCAAAAAAGTGGTATGAATGAGCTAAAGGTGGCTTCGTTTAGTGTTGAGGAGTGTAGACTAGCACTTACTGAGATGATTATTATTGATGAATTACCTTTTAATCTTGTGGAAGGGCAGGGATTTAAAAAGTTCTGTGGAGTTATGGAACCAAGATTTAATGTTCCATCTCGTTATACTGTTGCTAGAGATATTCTTAAGTTGTTTCGTAAAGAAGGAGAGCTGTTAAAGAAGCTTTTAAAATGTGAAAGGGTTTGTCTCACTACCGACACTTGGACTTCACTACAAAATATCAACTACATGTGTCTTACAACCCATTGGATTGATTGTGACTGGAATTTGCAAAAGAGAATCATAGCATTTTGTCAAGTTGAAAATCACAAGGGTAAAACAATTGGTAAAGTTATTGAGACTTGCTTGTTGAATTGGAAGATATAGTCTTCTTACAGTGACAGTTGATAATGCTAGTTCTAATGATGGTACTATTAATTATCTAAAGAGTAAAACTAATGGATGGAAAAGTACTATCATGGATAACGAGTTTATTCACATGAGGTGTGGTGCTCACATTACCAACCTTATAGTCAGTGATGGTATGAAAGAAGTTAATGACTCTATTTTGAAGATTCGAAATGCGGTAAGGTTTGTGAGGTCTTCTCCTTCTAGGCTTTTAAGCTTCAAGAAGTGTGCAGAGAAGGAGAAAATTGAAAATAAGGGTCTTGTTTGTCTAGATACTCCAACTAGGTGGAATTCTACATACTTGATGCTAGAAGCTGCCCAAAATTTTCAAAAAGCCTTTGAGAGATTGGAAGAAGATGATTCAGGCTTTCGTAAGTATTTTTCAGTGTCTTTAAGTGAAGACGAGGACGGAGACGAGGATGATGGTGGGAGAAAAAGGTCAACAAATATAGGGCCTCCTTCGTTGAGAGATTGGGAAAATGCTGGAGTGTTTGTTCAGTTTCTAAAAATCTTCTATGAGGTGACTTTACGATTTTCTGGTTCTTTACATGTTACATCTAATGTCTATTTTAACGAAATTATGGCTGTGCGATTGAAATTGGTCCAATTAAGTAAAAGTGTTGATTGTATCTTGTATTCTATGGCTTCTAACATGCTGAAAAAGTTTGAAAAGTATTGGGGAAATGTGGATAAACTGAATAAGTTGGTGTATATTGCTGTTGTGTTGGACCCTCGTCACAAATTGAAGTATGTTAAGTTTTGTTTACGTCAAGTGAATGATGGTGGGGTAGTTAAAGATGTTGTTGATAAGGTGAAGGAAAATTTGGTTCGCTTGTTTGAGCACTTTGAGCAGGGGGTTAGTGGAAATAGTGGAAGAAGTCAAGTTTCTAAAGAAAATAGAAAACGACGATTACAAAGTTAGTATCCGTTAACTTTTATTTAACAATGTTCCAATATAGTGACATTTTCATTATTATAACAAAGTTAGTATCCGTTATAAAAAAGGTTAATTTTTTTTGGTGTGACCATGGTCACTCTCGGCTTGATGTAGCTATGCCCTCGTCCGGTGAATGTAAAAAACACGCGAGAAAATAAGAAGAAGAAATCAGAGGAGCACTGAGCACATCTCATTCTCACCAAACCCAGATCAAGAGAAAGGAAGAGAAATTAGAGCACGCTTTCTTGTCAAAATTCTCTTAACAAGATCTATAATTCTCAAGCATTCATTGTCTTTGAAGATATATAATATAATATAATATAATATCAAAAAATACGAAAGGAAAGCACACACTCCTACTGCGTGTTTGGTGAGATTGTTTTCTCCCCTTCTCTGTCTCTCTCTCACTTTTCTCGCTTCAACCTCTCTTTCTTTCACTCTTACATGTTTTATTGGGCAATATGGCCGTTGGGGAAAAAAGTAAGGGAAAATAAAATTTGAAAACAAAGTAGGCTAGCCCACAAAAGGACCGAATTTAAGGCCAAAATCGGGCCCAATTTCGGGCCGAGCTTTTTCAGGCTTTTTTGGGGCCAGGCCTGGCCCGGGCCATTTTTTGTGAAACCTTGACTTGGTCCAAGCCCAGTCCCAAGGCCCTTTATTTTCTGGCCTGCACTGTTTACAAGAGGGTCGGGCCAGCCCGTGGGCCGCCCGACCCATTTGACAACTCTATGTAAAGGTTGAAAATTTTCAGGGTCAGCTGATAATAATAGTCGTCAAATATAACGATTCAAGGTTTATTAACGACGCTAAGAAAGATATCTCTCAAAATTGTTACCGTACAATGTCTATAAAAAAACAAAAATCATATTTTAGAACCATTAACGATCGCAATATAAAAAGTTGTTAGAATTATAATTAAAAGTTATCACTCACATTGTTTATTCAATGACTCCAACCCAGCTAGATGGGAGGAGGGGGGAGGGCGGGTGCGGTTACAGAGGATTGTGTGGGGGGGGGGGGGGGTGTGGAAGGGCGGGGTGCGATTACGAAGGCTGAAATTTTTTTAGGCCATCTTATAATTAATAGTCGCTAGATAATGATAATTTATTAATGCTAAGAGATGTATAACTAAAATCGTTGAGAGCGTAAATTAAGCGACGGCAAGCTATATTATGCGTAAATTAGTAATCAATATACCTCTTAGTATATAAGTTTTGATTATTGTTAGGAAGTTAAGGGGGGAATGTCTGAGAATAAATCAACGACGGGGATCGAATTTTAGTTAAGTGGTGTCAACCGGTGAGGCGGCAACACATGGAGTTCGAGTTTGGGTTGACCGTGGCGTGCTGACACGTGCGCTTCGCGGAAAGAGAGGAGCCGTGAAAGAAATGACCGCTCCTCAGCTGTTTAAAACGCGTGGCGTGCACGCGCTTACTGAGTGGTGCTTTGGTGTGGAAGCTCTTCCTTCAGTTCGAGCAATTCTCCTAAATCAATTAATTGGGTGGTCTTGTTGGTCTTCTCAGGCTAATGACACTCCTTTTATAGTTACTTTATTTATGACACAAATTTTTTTTTTATTTTTTTTGGTCGCTAATTGTCCACTCACCCACCAGCTTTTTATGGCATGGATACAATCGACCCCTCTTATGAATAATAATTATGAAAGATAAAACAATTAATTATTTTTAAATATATTAGTTATAGGTTTACTCCACACTTACACTCCATGGGAAACAAATATTTTATTCATATATGTTAATTCACGTTCTTCGGAAAAACAACGTTTAGATATTGGATAATACACAAAAACAATATGTGTATTTAAGCTTTTCGTATTATAACTTCCACGAATGAGGGAAAAGGAAAGTAAGAAATATACACCAATGGATGGACTACTAAAATTCTAAATTTGCACTATAGATCAGCTAAGCGAAGAAGGCAGGGTAACATTGAGTTTTGGAGTCCAGTACATATAATAACAATAATCTAGTTAAATACCATTATGTTTCTAAATGTAATATTGCCTCGTGACTCACCGTCATTTTCTTCATTACCTTCATTTTCACCATATTTTTCAAAATTATTAAACATATCATGCGTGCCTCATATACTTATACTCGCAGGTATATATTTCCATTAATTATTATGATATTTTAAAAGGCATTAATTTATATCTCGTGGAACAGGGCTTGTGCCACAAATTTTATGAATCATTGAAGGTCATTAACTTGTTAAATATTAATTATGGTAGGGTCGACCGTACCATGAACTCGACAAAAGATCAATTGCAGAAAGCTTTTCATGGCCTTGGGTTTAATAATGTATACTTCTTTAGCCAATTCCTATATTAAGCTTTTATCTTGTATATTAATCGAACTATTGTTATCTTGTAAAAAGTGCATACACTCTTTCTCAATGTAGCCCAAATGAACTATCGATGTACCTATGGAATTACATCTACCTGTAGTTCAACGGTAGCCGTGGTTGAACGCGTGAAAAATCATGACCAAAAATTGTGATGGCCGAGTTACACAATATATAACCACCCTTAACTCCCCTTGCTGTCGACGGCGCGCAGAATGCACATGCATGGACTCACACACTTGATTTATTTATGGTATTGATTGAATTTTTTGTGCTCGAGTATAGCATAGTTTTGATTTTTAGTTAATCTATCACCCATCCCCCGCACAATCCTCTTTATTCTCTTCCACTTGAAGTCATCTTCACCAGTCATGCATCCCTAATAAATGTCATGACGAGGGGCCTTGCACACTTCGTGGCCGCCAGGGATTAGCACACTTCGTGGATGTCAGGGGTTGGCGCTTGTTGAGTATAGCATGTTGGTTAGATCTGCTAAGTGTGTAACAAACACATGGAAAGACGTTGCCAAGACTAGCCTTGTGGTGGTAATGTATGGCAAAGCATGGCGCCAGTCAGATCTTTAGAGTTAAGGGTTAGCACTAAATAAGGTCACGAGGACTAGAGAGATAGTGTCGTTTGCAAAACATGAAGCTCAGACTTTTGCTATAGCTATAGACAAGGGCATCTTAAGAACGACTCCTAAGTTATTTTTGGGATTTTTTGGCGTGAATATTCCAAGGAGTAAAAATAAAAAGCATAAGCTTCAAGATTTGAATGTCAGGAACTCCGAAAAAACGACATTAAGACTCCTTAGACACTGTGATGTCTACTACTGACACTTCATTTTTTTACTCCCAATGGTATTATAATACGGTAGCACTGTCTTGGCGCCTAGGCATCGATGGCCTTGGTGGCACCCAAGGCACCAATGCATGACATGGGCATGCCCATGGGACATCATTCCGAATCCTAGTTATGGTATGTTGACTTGGGCTCTTGCCTTGGGCCAAAGTGAATATATTTGTGGAATAACGAGTAAGATTCATGTGTGGCATCTGATATATTGTGAGCATATACGAACATTTATGAGTATAAACAGAGACATGTGGACGTCAAGTTAGCTACGTTAATTGTTGGACACTCCGCAATGCTTTAATGGGCAAGGCTAAGGCATGTCATGGCACAGGTATGCCCAAGGCCATCAGCTTGAACAATCCATAGCATTGGTTTTGGCTTGTGCCAACATTGGCATTAGACGTGACAAAGAGTTGTACATGGTGGCTTAGTACTTGCACGGGCTAGTTTAAGGAATGAGAGACGAGATATGTTTTCGGCCTCTGGCATGAAGACATGAGTCGACACATTCGTTGTGGGCTTTTTATAACAAGGGCATGCCTGAAGTGTTAATGTGATTGGCCAAGGCTTGGATCATATAAGGACGTCTGCAACTGAGATATTTTAAATGTAGGTGGATGTCATTTTGTCCTATAAATGTGTGAGCACTTTTTCACTGGTGTCTACCCTAAGCACAATGATTACCTTGAGGCCCTTCCCAAAGAAGTCTGGCCACGTCTGGCGAATACTAACTAAAGTTCAAATTTAAAAGTCTTGTGAATCTCTCATCTCACTGCTAACTGATATGAGTTGGATGCTTTCACGTGGTATCAAAGCGGATCAATCCAAGGCCCAGCAAAGAATTTAAACTCGGATTCACCGCTACCCAATTTAATTCATCTACGTGTTTGACTTACTTCCAAAAAAGTTTGGCCATACGCGAGAGATGCGTTAAGATGTAAACCCCACATAAGAAAAGAATAATAAAAATATCAACATAAGAAGCCTTATCGGCCTCTCTCCTCAGTGCCAATTTGTCTCGATTTCGATGTTTTCACATGGTTACCAAAGCGGGTCCATTCTGCCCAACAAATGTTTTAAAATTAAATCCATTATTACCGAGTTTAATTTATTCATGTTTTTACCCACTCAAAAAAAGTCTGGCCACATAGGAGGGGTGTTAAAAAATAAGCCCACAACAAGAAATAATTAATATATTAATATATAAACATTGTCGGTCTCACCCTTTTTTTGGCCGATTGTTTTTTAGTTGAATATTGATGTATTCTTACGTGTGTGTTGTCACTCGTATCGACTGTCATTTATATAATCATCACTAGTATAGCTTTAGGGTTACACTTAAGGTTTCCTATTATATTTTTAAAATTGTAACTTTGTCTTATTCTCCAAGAATTCAGTGCTATAAATATAACACATGAACCCTAATTAGGGTATCGCTTCTAAAAACTTACATGGTACCAGACAGTGTGATCCTTGCTTCTGCTGCCTCCACCGAACCTGCCATGGGTCCTTCCTCCTCTTCCTCTGCTATGTCTCGTCCTTCCTCGCCCCCATCCCCAGCCTCTGTTGTCGCCATTGCTCATGTCTCTTTTTTTTCAAAACCTCTCATCTTCATAACTTCACCTCTCGCATACCCTTCAAACTCAATCGCAATAACTTTTTCCAATGGTGCAGCCCTTTTTCACCCCATCTCCTTTTGTAAGACCTCATGAAATATGTGGATAAGATTCTATCTCTTCCGTCTAAACGTATCCCCAATCCAGATGCCAGTTTTGCTCAACCCATCACCTCTAACTCCGATTTTGTGACTTCGCACTACTATGACCAACTCGTTTTGGGTTAATTTTTCTCCATCTTAAGTTTCAATGTGTGGGCTCATGTTGTCCAGTGCAAGGCTACATGTTGTCCAGTGCAAGGCTACATGACAAACCCTTGACAATTTCTTTCACGCTCAACATTATGCTCACATCATGCAATTGAAGAACAATTGCAAAATCTGCACAAGAAGTCTTCATTGATTGTTGATTACCTGCAAAATGCCAAGACCATTGCCAACCAGCTCTCTGTCTTTTGACAAACTGTCTTTGATGCTGATTTAGGGCTCCACCCCCTCACCGACAGCCTTAGCCTCGAATACTATTCCACTGTCACCGCGCTGACTATTCGCACTGGCTGTCCCTCTTTCACGGAGGTGTACTCCTTCCTTCTCATTCATGAACACCAACTGGAATGCCAACAAACTACCCATGTTACTGCCTTATCTCCACTACCTGTCACTGCCTTCACCACGTCCCCCACTGGCTCTTGCAGTTACGGTCGCACCGCATTGCCCCTCTGATGGCTTTTGTGGTTGAGTATCTGGTGAGGTTCATGGCCGCGATTGAGGCAGCCCCTTCCTTATGGGTCTGCTCCTCTGTCGTCCTCTCGCGGTGTCCTTAGCGCCTCTCCCTCTTCTGTTGATGGTTCCTATGTGCTCTGCCAAATTTATTTTAAAAAGGGCCATAATGCCCTCGGTTGTTATCAATGTTTTAATCATGCATATTAAGTTGATGATCTGTTCTCATATTTGGTTATTCTCTCTTTTAACTTTCATCAACAGTGGTATCCTAATACGAGTGTCACCAACCATTTGATGAGTGATGCTGCCACCTTCTCTGATCGCTCTTATTATTGCAGCTCAGACAATATTATTGTCGGTAATGGTGCTTCTCTGCCCATTATTTATACCTGTAATATTTATTTTCCTACTTCTCATGGTTCCCTTCCTTTTCATAATGTTTTATGCATTCCTCAAACTCATGATCTTGACTGTTTGTTCGTTTAATCTTCTCATGGTTTTGAAGTTAAGGATACTTCATACCGCCAAGGGAGGGCTCTATCCCCTATCTATTACCCCTTCCATCTCGATGTGGTTTTTGTTTGTTTGACTTTGGCATATGCGCCTTGGTCATCCACATCGGCCTGTCTTCAGTAGTCTTTTTAAAACCCTAACACAGTCATCAATAAATCATTTCCCTGTAAAGTAATGTGTTCGATTTGTATGGCCGAAAAAACATCTAAGCTCTCATTCTTCTTACACGAGTCTAAGTCTCAATCTTTTTTACATTTAGTTCATTTGAACTTATGGGCCCTTCTTCTGTAATCTCCAATGATGGTTATTTATATCATGGGCTGTTCTCAACCTATTCTGGTCGTACCCAAGGGCCCAATAAGGGTCTTATTTCACGCAAACACATTAACAGATTCAACGATCAATTTTTTAACGCATCGAACCGGTCAAAGTGCGCTCGCCCAAGTCACGTGCATTCTTTGCTTCGCACGCCTCACGCGTGACTGAGTCACCAATTATTTTACGTTAACGTGACCCACGGTAGCATGTTCGTCACACCAAAACCACCCGAGAGCCTTTTCATTAAAAACTTCGACCGATGGCGCAACCGGAGCAACGGGGTCAACGGGCAAAGGCCTTGGCCAACCCCATGGGGTCGGCCTCGGCCTCACCCAAGGCCATGGGGTCAGCCTCGGCCTCCCATGGGGGGTTGGCCTTGGCCTTCCCACCCCCCCGGTTCTTCACTTTTCGCGCAAAGTCCCTTGCACAGTTTTTTCACTTCGTACGCTTCGTATGTGACTTTGGCACCGTGTTCGTCACATGGGTACGACTCACGGCAACACGCTCGTCATAATGCAACTTCCGGATTTATCATTGCCCATCAAAACACCTACCGTAAGAGTTGGCCATTGGCTTTAGCGTCCCTTCATGGGAGTTGGCCATTGGCCTTGGCCACCCCCCTAAAGTCGGCCTCGACCTCCCCAAGGGGGTTGGCCTTGGCCTTCCCCCAATTGTTGGCCTATGGCCTCTCCTTTCGCACGCACTTGTTTTCTAGAGTCCTTGCACCTCCGCGATATTTACGAACATTCATGCATCAACCTCGTGACGTCCGTTCGTACATCAACCTCGCGACGTCCGTCGTCCATCAACCTCGCGACGTTCGTTCGTACATCAACCTCGCGACGTTCGTTCGTACATCAACCTCGTGACGTCCGTCGTCCATTAACCTCGCGACGTCTGTCGAGCATCAACCTCGCAACGTCCGTTGCGCATCAACCTCGCAACGTCCGTCGCGTATCAACCTCGCGACGTCCGTCGTCCATCAACCTCGCGACGTCCGTCGTGCCTCAACCTCGAGACGTCCGTCCAGCATCAACCTCTCGACGTCCGTCATGCATCAACCTCTCGGCTTCCATCGTCCATCAACCTCGCGACGTCCGTCGGACGTTGATCAACCTCACGATGTCCGTCGTGCATCAACCTCGCGACGTCCGTCGTGCATCAACCTTACGACGTTCGTCGTCCATCAACCTCGGGTCGTCTATCAACCTCGCGACGTCCGTCATGCATAAACCTCCCGACGTCTGTCGTGCATCAACCTCGCGATGTCCGTCGTGCGTCAACCTCATGACATCCGTCGTCCATCAACCTCGCGACCTCGGTCGTGCATCAACCTCGTGACGTCCGCAGTGCCTCAACCTTACGACGTCAGTCGTGCCTCAACCTCGCGACGTCCGTCGTCCATCAACCTCGGAAGGTCTGTCGTCCATCAACCTCACGACGTCCGTCGTGCCTCAACCTCGTGACGTCTGTCATCCATCAACCCCGCGACGTACATCGTGCCTCAACCTCGCAATGTATGTCGTCCATCAACCTCGCGACGTACGTCGTGCCTCAACCTCGTGACGTCTGTCGTCCATCAACCTCGCGACGTACGTCATGCCTCAACCTCGCGACGTACGTCATGCCTCAACCTCACGACGTCCGTCATCCATCAACCTTGCGATGTCCGTCGTGCATCAACCTCATGACGTCCGTCATCCGTGACCGCATACCGCTCCCGCGATGCCCATTACCCAAAGTCGCGCACTACCACTGAATGACCCGTCGTCGATGACCTCATACCATCACTCCCGACTTTATCATTACTACATGTTGCATTCATCATCTTGTTATAACAAGTACACTCAGCTTAAATCCCATCATCGGACACCCGACGCATGCCTGTGCACTGTCTCCGCGATGTTCATTGCCAGGCCTGTGCGCCATTGTCATGATACGTGCCCCTGGAACCAAGTATTTCTTTGCGACATTCGTCGCCGCACCCATGCGCCATTCTCATGACATGTGCCCGCGGCACCAAGTATATCCCCGCGACATTCGTCGCCTGCGCCCTTGCACCATTGCGCCATTCTCATGATGTGTGCCCACGGCACCAGGTATTGTCTCTGCAACGTTCGTCACCGTGCCCATGCGCCATTCTCATGACACGTCCCCGTCACCAAGTATTGTCTTCGCGACGTTCGTCACAGCGCCCATGTGCCACTTCCATGACATGTGCCCACGACACCAGGTATTGTTTCTACAACGTTCGTCGCCACGCCCATGCGCCACTTCCATAACATGTGCTCTGGCACCAAGTATATCCCCACGATGTTCATCACCTGTGCTCGTGCGCCATTGTCATGATACGTGCCTCGGCACCAAGTATTGTTCCACGACGTTTGTCGCTGCGCCCTTGTGCCATTCTCATGATGCGTGCCCCCGGCACCAAGTATTGCTCCGCGACGTTCGTCACCGGACCCATGCGCCGTGCCACTGACACAGACGTGCCCCCGGCACCTCACTCACTTCGCCGCGCCCGTGCGCTGTGCCACTAACACAGTCGTGCCCCTTGGCTCTCTGTCACACTACCATGCTCCTTGCATCGGTCCATCCTTTCACCACACCATGTGCACCTTGCCTTGGTCGTGGATCATGCTTCAACCCACTCTTCGGAGTGTGCAACATCATGCGGGGATAGGCGACTCCTCCAGAACACGATCTCCGCCAGGGAGCTCTTCAACTCCCCTTCCGCCAGGTAGACGGCTTCTTCGGGATGCTACCTCGGCCAGTAGGGTAGATGGTTCCTCCGAGATGTTACCTTGACGCGTTCTGAGTGCTCTGGCATAAGGACTCACCACGGGGATAAGCGACTCCTCCGAGACACTATCTCTGCTATGGAGCTCTTTAACTCCCCTTTCACCAGGTAGACGGCTCATCTGGGATACTGCCTAGGCTGGCCACGTAGACGGCTCCTTCGGGATGCTACCTCAGCTTACAGAATAAGCGACTCCTCCGGGACGCTATCTTTGTCAGAAAGCTCTTCAACTCGCCTTCCACCAAGTAGACGGCTCCTCCGGGATGCTACCAGGTCCGTCAGGTAGACAGCTCATCCGGGATGCTACCTTGACGCTCTCTGAGTGCTCCGGCACAAGGACTCACACACTAGATATGAGACTCCTCTGGGACACTATCTCCACCAGGGTGTCTTCATGACTGGCCTACGTGCTCCGACACTGGGGACTTGCATCGGCACCCCTATGAACTATGACCCCGGGTCACTCCGAGACGGGAGCAGGTCTTTGAAGGGCATCGTGCCTAGTCCGCCTGGCAGTTGGGTGTCGGGTCTTCCCCACCACTGCCAGGCATGTGGGACTCTGCAAGGGCTTGGATTGGAGGCTAGATCAAGGGGGTTCTCTGGCCACACCGACGTTGTGGGTGCCAGTCTTTCTAGACAGACAAAACGACGCTGTGCAGGGCAAGCCAGGTGAATATGCGATTCGATAGTCTGTGGAGCACCGGCAGCTGTGGACCCCTCGGTGACGTGTCACTCTCGGGGAGCACCACGTGTCGCGTGATGGCATCATCATCTTAACCTCTATAAATAGAGGTTTTGAGAATTCATTCAAGGAGGTTGGACATTTTCAGAACACTTTCACTTTCTCACTTTAGAATCCTAGAGAGAGAAACATACAGGACCCTAACTCTGGACCTAAGCATCAGACTGTGACTGTCGTCATATATTCATCCTGCGTTATCGCCCTCGCAGCACTGCCACCCTAAAGCTCTGTCTGGGAAGCCCTTGGTCTCTGCCCTTGCTCCGCCCTTGCTGTGTCTCACATCAACATAATTAGCATCTGACTCGAACTGCATTCCTTTTGGCACCTCCACATCGACTACGAACCCACTTTCCTTGGGATCATGGGCTAATGGCAAATCTATATCCTGAAGTATCACCCCAATACAACTTAAGTACCAAACATTTCAAATGTACCAAATTAGTACCTAAAATTTAGTTTTTGAACCAAATGAGTCCTATCGCTAATTAAAGGTGCAAGCGGTTAAAAAATTCTGGGATAAGACCGTCATTATGGAAATTCTTTTTAAAATAAATCTATGTGGCACATGACTTTCATATTCTCTCTCCAAGTTAGAGTCCATATTTCTCTTCTCTTTCTTCACACACACACACACACACACACACACACACACATAGGAAGAGAGAGAGAGAGACACCACACACAAACACATAGACCCCCACACACCTCATCACATAAACACATACTCACAACAAAACCCACACATACACTCCCCATCACAACAACACACACCCCGTCACACACACACACACACACACTCCTTCTCTTGCTCCTGCGCTCTCTCTCTCTCTTACACACACACATACACACAAAGTAACATACACTACAAGAAAAAGGATTTTTTGAGACGGACTTTTAGCGATGGCATCCATTCTATCACTGAAAGCCACCTTCAGCGATGGAATGTACTGTCTCTAAGAGTCTGTCGCAAAAATTCTTTAGTGACAGGGACATCCGTCGGTACAAACCTTTACCGACAGCTTTTTACCGAAAAAGTTTTAGCAACAACTTTTCTGTCACTAAACATTTTTAAAAATTTTCTAATTTTCGATTACCTTTTTAATTTTTTTAGCAACGGAATTATCCCGTTGCTAAAAATATTTTAGCGACAGCATTTATCGTCGCTAAAAATGACCGTCGCCTTAGCTTTTAGCGATTGACTTTTAGCAACAGAATATTCCGTGGCTGAAAGTCCTGTTATAAAAGCCTTAATTTTTCCCTCTTCTCTCCACAGTTACAGACGAAGTCCATCGCCCTCCATTCCTATTCTCTTAGCTCCACAACCCACCACCTCCACTAGCCACCGACCACCGCCTCCATCTCTTTTCTCCTGTATCTGTTAGTGCACAGATAACCCGCCTCCATCTTGCAATGCCGTCATCGCCTCCATCATCTTTCTCTGGCAAATCTACCACTACCGCCAGGTATGTCATCTACCACTGCCTCCATTTCTCAAATCTACCGCTATTTGATTTGTCTTCATGAGTTAGGTATCACACTGTTTGATGCGAAATAGTGTTAGATCCCTTTAAGTTTTGTTGATGAGAAAATTCAGCCTTTGACTGTTAAATGCTTGAATCTCTATGATAGTTTGCTACTTAAGATTGTCATTAGGTTAGCCAACAGATAAATTTAGCTTTGCCCCTGTAGAAGCGCATTGAGATTGTCATCTATTGTCATATTGATTTCATTGATGGTATTAGCAATTTTGTTAAGATTGTCATCTTTTCTAGTAGCAGATTGATGAATGAGGCTAGTTTGATGTAAATTTATATCAGGATCAAACTAGTAGCAGATTGATGAATGAGGCTTTGCTTCTATTTGTGTACTTTTTTCTTGTGATCTATGTATGTGAAAGTTGAAGTATAAGTGTTTGAGCTGGGTGTGTTAGAATTTTAGGGTTTGCTGTTGATTGGAGCTATGTTTGATATCTTGAGTCAATTTGGTATTTTGTTTCATTTGGATCAAACTATGAGCTAATGGAAGCTAATGTCAATTACCGCCAAAATGGCATGCTAAACTAATAGCAAATTAGCCATTAATCTAAGTAAACCAAATTAAACTTAATCAAACCCTAATTATCCCTAATCTAACTAATTAACAATAATTAACCCCGAATAATCCTAATTGAACGAATTAAACCCGATTAACCCTAACTGAACTAATTAATTATAATTAATCCTGATTCAACCTAATTGAACCAATTAGCCCTATATTAATCCCGATTTACCCTAATTGAACCAATAAACCCTAATTAGCCCTGATTAATCCTAATTGAACCAATTAACCATAATTAGTCTCGGTTAAACCTATTTGAACCAATTAACCTTAAACCCTAAACCTTAAAGCAGTTAACCTCAATTAATTTGTAGTATCCCTGTTTCATCAATCCCTAATGCCCTGCATAGTGCTATATTCTTAGCATTTGTTGTGACTTGTTGAATTATTCTGATTATAGTTAATTAGAAAAAAAAAATTCAAGTTATTCTGATGTCGAAGTGTTCTTTCTAATTTTCAGAATTGTTGTAATGTGAAGTTTTAGAAATTGATGCCTTGGCCCCTTTGATTAGTAGTTGCGAGTCACATGGAAATTGAATCCCTCCACAAGGGGTAACTGTAAAAAAATAATTTTGATTAACCCCAATTAACCCCTAACACATCCTTAGGTTACCCTGATTCACCCTAATTATACCTAGTTAACCCTGATCAATCCCGATCAACCCTAATTAACTCCGATTAACTGTAATTAAATCATATTCACCCTAATTAAACCAAATTAACTATTACTAACTGATTAACCCTAAGTAAACATAATTAATCTTGATTAACCCTAACTAGCCCTATTAACCCTCAGTTAACCCCGATTAACCCCTAACACATTCATAGGTAACCCTAATTAACTCTAACTAAACTCTAATTAATCCCTGTTAATATATTCCTAATTAACCATAATTATCCTAAGTACAATCTAACCCTAACTATATACTTAAACCCTAGACTCAATCACAGGTGGGATAATATCAACTCTGTGAATGAACTCAACGAATTCTAAAGTGACTCAATCCTAATTAATCCTAATTAACACATTAACTCTAATTAATCTTAATTTGCTCTTACTTAGACACTAATTAATAATAGTTAAATCTAATTAAACCAAATTAACCCTATTTAGGTTGAATTAGCCTTATTAGCCCTAATTAAAATTGATTAATCCTAATTAACATTAATTAATCTTAATTTACTGTTAATTTAATCTCTAATCAGCCTTAATCACTGCTAATTAACCAAATTAAACCCTGATTGTCCTGATAAATCTAAGACAAACCCTAAAAATTAGGATAATTAACTGTAATATGTTTTAATTAGGTTCAACTAGCCCTAAGGAGCCTAAATTAGCCCAAATTAATCCCTGGATAACAGTAATTGAGTCTAATTAAATGTAATTAGCTGTAATCAACCCTAAATAGCTCTAATTGCCCCTAATTAACACATTAACTCAGCATTATCACCTTAATTAGCTATTATCTATTGGGTTCGGTACAAAATCATTTGATTATAGTGAACTTGTGCTGAGAAATTAAATCATCATTCCTAAATCCTTTAATATCTAACGATTCACCAAATTAGGATTCTCAAGTAAACCCAGTGCTTTTGGTTGGTAAGCTATGGACTCAAAAAAAATTCTTAGTGCGTCATATTGAACCATCTCGTTTAAGATCTTATCTTCTGAGAGTTCAGATAACACTTTTGACTCGAAACTCTCCATGTCTACAGAAGAGAAGACTTTCTGAGATAAATTAAAGGTCTTTCTCAGTCTGTCGCAGATATTTCTTCCCCTCCATTGTTCCTGAGGTAATTAGATTGTATATATACACAGTTTTCTTCTAACTAATCATGTATGCCCGACATATGGCTTGCCTTTCAACTAATAGGTTCTAACCAATATCAAGCAAAACAACTCTCGACTCCCCAACTGTAACACCCCAAATTTTTTTTATCAAGATACTTGTGTAAGTATGAATTAGAATGTATTATGACTTTGAATTAAACAGTAGGCCTAAAAATTAATTTAAAATTTTCTTCCCGGAAAATAGGTTATACTTTTGGGATTACATGACCCGACTTAAATTTAGGCTTTAGCTTGACCCACTTATAAACTTAGAGGAATTTGGGACATACTGGATACTTTGCAATTCTTATTGTTCTAGGAATACAATTACATTCCTTTAAGGCTAATTACTTATGTATTATAATCCCTAAGAGCACCACAAACTTGAGAAGAGCCTTCAAGGATACTCTTGAGATTTTGGTCCTCACTTTGAGGTTAGACCTTATTTGATATTGGGATTGAGGTTTGTGATCAGAAACGCATAAGCTATTGTGATTGATGAAGTCTAATTGAAACTTTGGGTATTATTACATTAGGATTTTTGAAATAATTTGTTTGAAAAGATCAAGACTTGGAGTTGATTTACGCAATGAGGTAAAGGTTTTCTCACGCATTTATCCCATCTGAATTCTGATTATCGATTCGTGCATCAATTAATTTATTGTTTAAAGAGATCTATTGATTCTTTAGAACCCTAATTATATTCTTAATCGTTACGCTAAATAGTTCTTTGTACTTCTAATTATTGACTTTGATTCGTGATCTTTTTGTTGTAAATCTTTGTAAAAAATTCAAGAGTCCATAACTTTGTTGTTCCTTGGCCATTTTTAGTGTTCTTACACTTTTTGAAAACCTCAAATAGTTTACTACAACTTTTTAGTTTTAGGTGTTCCTAAATTCCAAGTGATCAATATTCAAAAATAGACTTGAACATTGTTATGCTTATATTTCTGCCAATTTAGGTCAACCAATTTCAATTTGTTGTATCTTATTTGTTTCTCATTGGTTTTTAATGATCTTGAACATTCTAAAATCCTTGAAGAGTCTTATTCAACTTTGTAGTTTAAGGTTTTATCAGAATTCATTTGATCTTGGTCAAAATTGAGTTTGAAATTTATTTATCAGTGCAAACTTTATGTTTTTGACACTGTAAATCAGCCCAATTCGATTTGTTCTATCTCCTTTGTTTCTCATTGGTTTTCATGATTTTAGACAATCTGGAAACCTTAAAGAGTTCTCTTAAACTTCTTAGTTTTGTATTTTATCAGAATCTATCTACTTTCTGATCAAAATTTAGTTTGAAAGTTATTCGTCAGTGCAAAAGTTGTTGTTTGACACTGCAAATCAGCTTACTTTGACTTACTCTATCTTATTCGTTTCTTATCCGTTTTTGATGATCTTAGACGTTACGGAAACAGTAACGAGTCCTCTTCTTTTGAGTTTTCTTAGAATTCATCGATTTTATTGTTGAAGTTAGCCCTATAAAAAAAAATACGTTACGTAGAATCGTGTAAACGAGAATGACTTTGTCGGCTTCAAACTCATGGTGTTTATTAAGTTGATTTGGTATACATTTTTATAAGTGGGCGTGCCATGTCACAGTGTATGTGACTAATCTATTTCTGACTTACCCACGTGGATTGGAATGTGGGCTAACTCAGCGGGATGAGTTAGAGATCACGATCTTAATTTCTGAACCTTGTCTCACGTGTCAGTGATGGCACCCGTGACACATTTCTGAATGGCTCCCATGGTCTTCGTCTTTGTACTCATTGAACATTTGGATTTTGATATCTGATCTATTTGAAGAAGTTTTCGAACATATCTAAAGTATTATTGAATTCACTAGAGTCTTTTTGACATATAAGTTATCTTTATCAGAACTTGTGAAAATATTTTGAACTTAAATTCGTATTTTTTTAAACACGTCGAAACCTTTTGACCCGCTGTAAATTTAGTTATATATGGTAATTCCTTACTTTGAGGTTTTATTGTTTGTCGGTACGAACTATTTGATCTTGTTGCTAGTCTGATTTCTGAATTGAAAGTTAGTGCATTGGTTTTGGTATTTTCATGCACCTTGGTATCGTACTTTATCACCTCCAAGTACTACTATCGATATAGCGTGCTTTGCACACTGTGGATGGGTGTATGTGATTATCTTTACTGGGTTTGTGCTCACCCCCTTACTTCCTTTCAGGTTATCAGGCAGTGGTTGGAGTTGTACAAAGAATTCTAGGGCATGGCTAAGTAAAAAGCTTTTTAGGGAAGGATTTTCATTTTATATTTGTTGTACGATTAGATTCGGCTTTAGCTTTTATTTTGGAGCTCTGTGTAGGAGTAATTGAGGTCAATGTAATAGTTTTAAGCTAGTGTGACATTTATTGATGTTTGTTGGAGACTTATTCTTAGATGTTCTGAATACCCAATTGGGAGAGTTTTGGATATTTTGAGGTTTTCTAATTTTGTTTATTTGAAATTAACGCTTCAATAAAAAAATCGGGGCGTTACACCAACCAGGGCCGATTAGGGTTAATTCGAGCTAAATAGGGTTATGCTAATGAGGGCTAATTTAAGCTAAATGAGGTTTGAAAGGCAAGCTATGTAGGGCATAAATTTGGTTAGGGTGTCGAGATTTGTGTTGCTTGATATTGGTTGCAATCCATCAGTTAAAATGCAGAGTTAATGCTTTAATTAGGACAATTCGAGCTATTTAGGGTTGATTACAGTTAATTGTGTTTAATTAGACTCAAGTAATGTTATCCAAGGATTAATTCAAGCTAATTTGGGCTATTTAGGGCTAGTTGAGGCTAATTAGAACATATTACAATTAATTACCCTAACTGGATTTAATTAGGATTTGTCTACAATTTATCGGGACAATTAGGGTTTAATTAGGTTAATCAGTAGTGATTAAGGCTGATTATAGATTAAATTACCAGTAAATTAGGGTTAATTAATATTAATTAGTTTTATTTAGGGATAATAGAAGTTTAAATTAACAGTATATTAGGTTTAATCAGTTTTAATTAAACCGCATACGTGGCCTCCTCGGTATGACTGCATATGTTGTGATAAGAGTGTCCCCACCCCCCGCTGCATCTCTACAGACACATACTGTGGAGCGCTCGTTGTTACATGAGGACGAGGTCCGTCATATTGCCGCCAAGGTTTATAGAAGGATCACAGCACATAATCAGGTACAACTACTATATATGTTTAATTAGTGAACACTATATGATTGTTATCGAAATTAATACATCTGTACCTTTACATGTAGGGCACTACTATTGGACATGCTCATCATATCCGGGACTCGTCAAACCCTGATCAGTCCTTCCCCTCCTAGCACTTTGTATCCCGCTCCCGTGCCCCCCTCCACTTGTACTCCCCTCCCCTACTCTATGAATGTACCCCTCTTCCGTGCCCTTTTGAAATTTGTATATATTTATTATTGGATTGTTGTTGACGAATTATTGAATTGTGATTACACTTTTATGTATTAGAAAAAAAATTAAAATTAGTTTAACTTTTAGCGACGAACTTTATTCTGTCGCTAGAAGTCTAACTAATTTTAAAGGAACGAATTTTTGCGGTGGAATTTCCGTCGCTAAAGTATTAAACAACAAACATTTAGCGACAGAATTTTTTTGCTAAATATTTTATGCAATAAATTATTACCGAAAAAAGAAAATAAATTAAAATACGGAAAATAGAATTAGGGACGGAAACTCCATCGGCAATTATGTTTGTATGTTCGTTGTTGAATGTGGATGTTCGTTGTTGAAGGTGGACTATAAGCGACGGATTGAAAAATTTTGTCGCAAAATTTTTAATAACGGGGTTGTAGGCAACGGAGTTTTAGGGACGGGTGGTCCGTCGCTAAAACTCTTTTTCGACGGATTAAGGACTTTTAGAGACGAAATTGTCCGTCGCTAAAATCTTTTTTCTTGTAGGGATACTCTGACACAGAACCCCCCATCCTCTCACCCACAATGCGTACGCGAGAGCGCGTACGCATACGCACACACAGGACCACATACACCCTCGTAACACAAACGTGCACGCCCCCTCCTCCTATTCCGTAACACACAGAACCCATCACACATTTGCACACGGTAGACACAAGCGCGCACCTAGTCAACTCCACCTTACCTTCATCAGCCTTCTCCTCATTTCCTTTAAAAAATCCAGTAAGTGTGTAAGGCATCCAACCCTTCCTTTTAATTTAGTACTGCTTCACCAAGAACCCCAAGAATGTCACGTACATCGTAGGCAACAACATTGAATCTGCAAAGGATTCCGAAAACAGCCCAACTGTCATGTCCATTTCTTGTTGCTTCATCACTCTAATGAGAATGTCTAAGGAGCATGAGGGAGAGACTGTTATGGCCATGGGAATGGGAAGTCAGTTGGGATACTGACGGTGTGTGTGGGTTCCGTGTGTGTGTGCACGTGTGGGTGGGTCGGAGTGGGTGTGTGTGTAAGGTGGTGTATATGGTTTTTTTGTGTGTTACAGTCTAGCTGTGTGCGGGGTATTTGTGTGTATGTTGGTGTTGGTGTGGGTGTTGGTGTGTGTGTGTGTGTGTGTGTGTGAGCGCGTGTGTACTGTGTGTCTGTGTGTGCGTGTTGTGTTTAAGCGTGTAACTGTGTGATGTGTGTGTGTGGGTACGGGTAAGGGTGTGGGTGTGGGTGTGGGTGTGGATGTGTAACTCTGTATATGTATGAAGAAAGAGAAGAGAGATGGACTCCAACTTGGAGAGAGAAAACGAGGAAGATGTGCCACGTAGATCTATTTTAAAATATTTTTCATAATGAGCTTCTAGCTTCCACCTTACTTCTCGTGGATGACTCTTCTCGCTTTTCTTGGTTGTATCCTCTTCGCCACAACAATCATGTTCTTACTTGCTTTACACACTTTAAAAAAATGGTTGAAAATGCTTTCTCCTCTAAACTCAAAATTCTTCAGAATGATGGTGGTGTTGAGTACAATTGTAACCCCTTACAACATTTTCTTATTATACTTTTTGTCCCCATATGCCAGAGCAAAATGGTGTCAATGAAAGCGAGGAGGACCATCACGTGGTTGAGATAAGTCTTGCCCTTTTTGATCAAGCTCATCTCTCCAAGTCCTTTTGGGTTGAGGCTTTTAAAACAACTACTATTGACCTCATTAACCTCCTGCCCTCCTCCATCCTCGATGGTAAATCTCTTTATGAGCTTCTCTTCGGCCATTCCATTGATTACAACTTTCTTTGTGATTTTTGACTGTGTTTGCCATACTTGCGTCCATATAATTTTTAAAAACTTCGAAATCGCACTCACCAATATGTCTTTCTTAGTTACACTGACCAACACAAGGGTTACAAATGTCTTGACTATCCACCGGCAAGCTTTTCATCATTTATCATGTTCTTTTTGACGAGACTCTATTTCTTTTTGCTGCTACTTCCCCTTCTTGACACCATTCAACAAGGGGTTCATTCTCCTCTCATCTTTGGTATTTTCCCTGCCCCTCCTCTCTCTGTCACTTTTTAGTCCTCTCTGCCTGGCTCTATTTCCTCAAGTGTTCTTTGGTCCTCTGCAAGTCTTTCCTTCTTAGCCATCCTTCTCCACTTCTTTATCCCATGGTTATGAAATTGTGTGCTAGCAATACTAAACCTGAGCAGTTTTTCTCGGCCACCAAGCTTCTTCTCCTTTCTTATTTTTTTATGCCTCTTTAATCACCCCCCGCCCCCCTGCCTGACCCCACCTTTACACCCAATTCGGCTACCAACCTGTACTGGCAGACTGCCATGCTTGAAGAATTTAATGCCCTGCTTCATAATCATACTTGGGACTTAGTTCCCCCTTCTTCATATGTTATACACATTGAGTGCAAGTGAATCTACCGTACTAAATGCCTTACTGATGGAACTCTTGAATGTCAGCATGTCTTATTACTAAGGGCTTTCATCAGTAGTTCGTTGTTAATTTTACCAAGACCTTGATTGTTTGTACATCGACTATCTGTCTTATTCTCTTTTTTATTTTGCTCTCACTTGGTCGTTTTGTCAACATGATATTCAAAATACTTTTCTTCATGGCTCTCTCGATAACCCTGTCTACATGACTCAAACTATTGGCGATCCTCTAGTCCGAGTTGCGTTTGTCGCCTGCACAAAGTCCTTTATGTCCTCAAGCAAGCACCCTGTGTCTGGTTCACTCGCTTTATAGTACTTTCTCCGAGCATGGTTTTCTTTTCAATCAGGCTGACTCCTTTTTTTTCTTCCTTTGCCATCGTTCCCAGGGTTCCATTTTTGTCCTCCTCTATGTTGATGATAATGCTATCACGGGTGATGACTATCTGGGCATTCCCTCTCTCATTCGCTTATTTATTCTTAGTTTGACATGAAGGATTTAGGCAACTTATATTACTTCTTGGGTACGGAGGTTACTCATCCCAACCAACTCCCTTCCTCCCAAACACAAAACACTCATGTGCCTCTCTTCTTGATGCCAAACCCCTATCCACCCTCCGCACCTGGTCCCAAGCTTTGTCGCCTCTCTGGCAAACCTATTCCTGATGTCACTCTTTATCTCAGTCTTGTTGGTTGCCTTTAGTACCTTACCCTTACTCGCCCCATTTTATCGTACACCGTCAATTAGGCTGCTCAGTTTCTGGATTGTCCTTCTACTACCCACTTTATTGCTCTTATGTTCATTTTTGGTCATCTTAAAGTCTCTCTTAGTTATGCCTTTCATTCACTCTCGTTGCCACGTCTTACTCCGATGATGACTGGACTGGTAGCCTGATGACCACCGCTCCACGTCTGGTGGTTGTATTTTGTGTGCTCCTACCTTTGGTGTCTTGGTTTTCTCGTCGACAGCGGACTGTTTCTAATTCAAGTGTTGAAGCTGATATCGTGCCCTTGCCACTACTACCGATGATATTTGCAAGATTGAGACTCTCTTGCGTGAACTTGGTCTTTTTATGTCGCCTGCTACTACTCTTTACTGTAACAACCTCAATACCACCTACTTGGTGGCTAATCTAGTTCTTCATGCTCGTATCGAGCACATTGAGATGGACTGTCACTTGTTTGTGAACGTGCTGCTTGTGGTGTTCTTCGTGCTTTATTCACTTCTAGTAATTACCAGCTTGCGGACTTCTTCACTAAAGATGTTCCTACTCGTTGTTTTCAGTGGCTTCGTGACAAACTTACCGTTATACATGTTTGCTCTGTTTTAAGGAAGGTATTGTGTCTACTTATGTAACACACCAAATTTTTATTTTTGTCCACAATTCATATCTTGACTTTGATCTAAATAGTTTTGGAGTCTTTTTCGTAATATTAGAAAGTTTTGGGGTAACATTGAAAAATATATTTAAAGTTGGAGGATATTTTCAGTAATTTCCCTTTAGGATAAATACATATAAGGTGATTTATAGCAAGCAAGGCCTGACAGAGCCTTTGGTAGGAGTTCAATGGGCTTGCAGCCTGTCACTAACCTAACTTACGGTCCAGTTGTGGCTTCGGGTCGTGACAACTTATGTGTGCCTCGCTCGTATGAGCCGTCACTCGTGTAGCTTTAAGTTACGATAAGGGTCTTGTATTATACATTATTTATAATTATAACCTTGTCTTATTCTCCAAGAATTCAGTGCTATAAATATAACACAGGAACCCTAATTCGGGTATCGGTTCTCAAAACTTAAAGTCCAATGGGAATAGCACAACCGGGATGATCGACAGGAACGGATGGCACATCCACATTATTCAGGCATGGAAAATAAACCATAGCCAGCTTGGTTGTAAATGTGGCACATTTTTTTCTATAAATTTTTTGCCGATGTTTGGGTTCAAAAACATTAAGAGAACTCTAGAAGCCTTGGGGTTTCTATCCCTTACTATAGGTTGTAGCAATAGAAAGATTGGAAATGACTTTTGTAATATGTGTGTGTGCGCGCGTGCGCACGCACGTCCATGCGTGTGTTTTTTTTTTTTTTGTTTATTTGGCTGAGTGTTAGATGATTTGCAGTACATTATAATCATGTCCGTAAAGGTGAAATAAATCTAATAGTTAAGTCGACACAAACAATAGTTCAAAGAAAATTTTGACCATGTGATAGCTATCACTATTGTAATCTTACGTAAGACATCCTTGACATATTCCTAAAACTTAATGGAGCAATTCCCCACTTTTAACTTATGCACTTCCAAGATTTTTAACCATTTACTCCACAAATTCTTTACGTTATATGTTTGAAAAGCCTAATTAAGAATATTAGACTCAATGCATTATACTTCTTTCGTTCACAACACCATCACATAACTTCAATTACTAGGTGAAAGCTTTTTGAAACACCTTCGAGTTTTTAGGAACACTCCTCAAAGCGTAAAAAAAATAAAAAAAATTGAGCTAACCTTTAAAACTAATGGCAATGCATGGTACCCGAAAAATCTTGAGGCTATTTTCGTCATTGCTGACATGCCTTTTCTCCCCAAACTTTAGCCCTCTTGAATCAGCATCCAACAATGCTTTCTTTAACGTTATTTAGGATAGAGCATAATTGTGATAAAGGATCCGATTAAGACTATCATCTGGAATTCAGACACATAGTTTGGTGTCATGCCTCAAGTTTTTGGAACGTGAATGAAGTTACCAGGGTAAATATTTACATCACTCCCTAAATTACTATATCCGCTAAGCTTACGTTAGAAACTACATTCGGTACCCTTTTGTCTCCGTGTCTCAACTTGCCCCTCCTGTGATTTCTACATCCATTTAATTGTCAAAAAAGATCGCAAACCTAAAAATACCTTGCCGAGTCAAACACACTAAAAGGTAAGAAAGTCAATTTCTTTATCTTTTGATTTTGGATAAAAACAAAACCCAATTAAAACAAGAAAGATTAAGAGTTGATTTGTCAGTAGGTTCCCGCTTCCCCCTAATTAGAATATCGAAAACCCAAACCCTAACTGGCCAGCGAAAAGAAAAGAAAACACACATAATGGAATCGTCAACAAATTTTATTCTCCTTAAAATATCCAATTGGTTAATCCCAATCGCCTTCCGTTCTTCAAAATCTCTTCCCCACCCAACCCTCCATCCTTGTCCTCTCTCGACAGCGACCATGATAGCGCCATGCATTTTTTAATTGAGTATTTGGATTTTTAGTTACTGTTGAGTTTTGTTTTGAGTTACTTTTGCTAGTAAATTCACAATAGATTCAACTTTTCAATCTAATGACACTTTAGATGTGACTTTCTCTTTCCAGCGGTTGACCTCAGATTTGAAAGTTGATAGCTAGAGGGTTTAGGGTGATTGGATACCCTAAAATTTCAATCAAAGAAGAGTAGGATGAGTTTTTATCCTTAATAATTTATTTTTAATACTTTATTACTCGTTTATTCTATTTTGAACTTTATTTACTTATCTAACCCACTTTTGAAAATCGTGATTTCAAACAGAGATTTCAAAAGAAAAAAAATGATTTGAAACAGAGATTTATTTTGAAAACGTATGAAATCTCTGTTAAGAAGCAAGATTTCAAAAAAAAATCTATGTTTCAAACCACGTTTTCTTCCCTTAAAATCTCTGTTTGAAACCACAATTTCAAAAAATTGGGTAGATAGGTAAATAAAATTCAAAATGGGATAAAAAAGTAATTATGTATTAAAAATAGATTACTAAGGACAAAAACTCAGATCATGATGGTATAATGGGTAAATCCGGCAGGTATGGTTCAAGTCCATGCGGGTGCTGGTTAAAGTTACACGAAATTTCCCAAGTAGTCATTTTGCTTACCCGAACCCAGTAAGTGAGGTTCGGGTAAACCCGTGGGCAGCTCCTTTGTTTTTGTTTTTGTTTATTTCATTATGTTCTAAACCATTGAAATCTAAGAAGAATCACCAACTTTTCACTCTCAGTTTATTCGTGATGGTGCTTCCAATTGTAAAGCTAACTTCATATTACAAAATATGTGGCTTGGGTTACTTGATTTATCAGAAAATTGAAAGCGAAAACAGTGGCTCAACTTTCCGACATGAAAGTAGTGTTACTAAAAAAAAGGAAAGTGGGAACCACAGAAAAGTAGATCACAGATCAACAGGGAGGAGATCAAAGGAGATAAAGAGATTATAGATTGCAAAGGAGAGCTTTTCATAAGGATTTAGGCCATGTTTGACACGGCTTTTTTTATTTTTTTTTTAATTTTGGAAACTAGAAAAAAAAAGTTGCGTTCATTTTTCTTTTTTTTTCTTCAGTTTAAAAACTCAGTTTTTAAATCAAAGTTGTTTTTAAAAACTCTAAAAACTGATTTTTTTTTCAGTGTTCGTTTTTTTTTTTGAAACCACCACCACCCTCCCACTGGCGCCGGTGACTGTCGGCTACTGCCGACAGCCACCACCACCACTGTAGGCCACCGCCATACCCCACCATCGCCACCACAAAAAAAAATCAGGTTATCAAACACCCACTTATTTTTGTAAAAAAAAAAAAAAATTAACTGCTCTTTAATTATTTTTTTTTGAAAACTGAAACCAATTTTTTTTTTTTGTCAAACAGAGCCTTAGTAATTGAGATAAGAGATTGGAGTAATTGAGACGTGAATTTAATAATACGATGTGAGAAGACGAGAGAGATTGGAAAGAACCATGAGATACAAGAGCAAATGAAAGTGGGCAACAAAAAATAAAACCGTATTGTGTATTTATACCACTAAATTCGCTAATGACACCCACCCAACCTGGACCTACCAGCCAAGCCCAACCCTGGTCAAGTACCGGTATAATTTCCACCATTTTTATTACTGGTACATGCATTTTTGGTAGCAGGCCGGTCTACCCACGGGCGTGGTTCACCTTTTGCCTATTGTAACGGGAGAATTTGTTACATCAATTATGGGTTACTGAAGTTATTTTTTTCAAAAAGTTAACATCATCCATAAAAAAACTAGCGACAAAGGCTGTCAGTGTGGTTTCTCATATGTGAGGGACAATAAGTGTAATGAGCTCCATTTTGTGGGGATCTGAATGGAAATTACCCAAATTATGAACTGCCAGAAATGACCTCAAATCATAAATAAGTCTCCCAAATAAATAGTGATAGTAACTAGCTAAAATAAATCTCCATAGTGAAAAGTATACCAACTCGACCAAAAGAACTATCAAGTATCAGGTTACCCCCACACGATTAGAAGTTCATTCACTCTTGACTGTCATCTTGTTCAATGCCCTCTAGTCCAGGCACAATTCTAAGTCCCATTTTTTTTTCCTTCTTCACCATGATCACAGGTGATGCAAAAGGACTAGTGCTAGATTGTATTTCCTCTTAAAAATTCTGCACTATCTTCTGTATCTCACCCTTTTTTAACCAAAGGACACGTATATGCTCTATCGTTTACACCCTCACTGCCAACTTTAAGAGGAATTTGATGATCATGCCCCCTCAGGGGGCAGCCCTTTGGGTTTCTCAAAAACCTCAGAAAAGTTTTCTTGCAAAAGAGAATTATAGGAAGTATCGAGGGAACTTAGTACCTTTTGAGCTGATATACCACAAATCTTGGTAACGAGACCATATGTGTTCTTCCTCAAAAGCACAGTGAGATGTCCAATATTTGTTGAAATCAAAGACGACTAGATCATATTGATGTAACCGTACAATACCTAGTATCACCCCACCACCACCTAACTCTAATGGCCTCAACTTAGAGGTGAACTTGATATCAACACAAGCCATTTTATTCATGTATTGAGTACCATCAGCCGCTATAATTCTTTGCAGATTCCATGGTGCATCCCAATTGAGTGCCAATTACTCCTCAATGACACTTAAATAAGAACCACTGTTAACAAATATAGACATTGGTTTGTTCTTCACAGCACCTCTAATCTTGATAGTTCTAGGCCTTGTTTGACCGGCTAGAGCATTCAAAAAGAACTCAAAAAATTTCAGTAAGGTCAACCTTTGGTTCCATTGCCAATTCTAGCTCAAAAATTACTCTTAGTAGGCAACTCTGCCTTTGTTAAGTGCTCATCCTCAGCGATTAACATATATAGTTGCTTCCTACAACAGTCATGTCAGGGCCTGAACACCTCATCCTCTGCAATCCCTGGGAAGGCAATGGTTATAATTTGTTGGTTATGGCCATTGGGTGATCTGCTCCTGGTTGTGGATGTTGGGTGATATAAAAAAGGTGATCTGCTATTAACAGGTTAAAAGAATTGCTCATACAAAAGGGGGTATAGGGAACATTGGTGCTGCTGCTAGGAGTGAAGGATTGTTTGTTGAGGGTTTCTGATCTGAGGGATTTGGCTATCGAATTTACATTGATTTCTTAGAATCTAGCATAGCTGATAGCTTGGGTTAGGGTACTAGGGTCGAACATAACCACAGCTTGGGAGATTTGCAGTCTGGTGAAGTATTTCATCAATCTTGGCATTGATGAGTCCTTCTGAAGTGGATAATTGTTGTTTGGAGCAAGTCTGGAGAGCATGCACAGCTTGGGAGATTTTCAGCAACTGTGGTTCAGTACCTTGCAATCTTTCTTCAGAAAAATGTCTAGATCTTGTTCCTTCTGCCATTGTTAAGAGTCTTCACTAAACACCACTGATCCTTCATCAAATCTTTCGCAATTCCAGACTTTCCTTTTTACACCAACTAACGAACTAAGTGAATCTGTCGCAATTGTATGACAGTTGTCTAAGAAACTGACTGCATGCCAGCCAATGCTGATGTCGTGATTACAACTAACGACAGCCGGAATAACAACCAACGAATTAACTGCAACTAACGAATGATTATTGGCTGCACAGTCTTTCAAGGCCCTGCAGGACCACCATACTGCACAGGCTAAGGCTTTTCTTTTAGCTTTCCTCTGAGCTCGAGACATACATCTTAAGCATGTTACTGTTGATACCGACTCACGATTTATTGTCTCTAAGACGACGGGTGCTGACTACATTTCAGCTATGTCGACCCGATCTCTTTTGACATTTGCCACGTTAGTGCAGATTTTGGTGACTTGCTATCGATTTGAAAGAGCTCATTCAAGTAGCTAAATCTTTGCTTGACTTGCTATCGATTCTGTTAAGCATGATTGGCTTATTCTATATCAGTTTAAGCTTTTAGAGCATGTGGTAACTTAACATGGTATTAGAGTTCTGATTTAACAAAATCTTGGGTTCGGTTTCTTCAGCTTGCATATCTGGTCCTCTTTTATCATAATGCTATTTGCACTCAATTTTATGTCTTTCTGAATTGATTTGTCTCTTCACATGCGATTAGGAGCTTGCACATTGCACGTGAGGGGGAGTGTTAATCATGATACATTCTTGACCCCATTCTCTAACAGTTTAAACTTTTATAGCAGATGATAACGTAATAAATTTGAAGGAGCTCATTCAAGTAGCTAAATCATTGGCTTCATTTGCATGTTCCCATTGAAGAATGGCTACACTTCTTAAGTACGGTTTGTTTTGTAAATCTGTAGGTTATTTGCATGGGCCATAAGGCCGGAATCTTCATTTTAGCATCCATGCAATTCTCATATTTAAACCAAAAATGGAAAATTATACAATGACAAGTTAAGAAAAAGTCAAGGTGAAGGAATTTAGCTGCTACAGAATCACCTTCGTCCTTCGGACAAAGGTGAGCCATGGTCCCTATCAAAACATCAAACCTTTTAACTAATGCACCATTTAACTTTATTTAGTGTACATTGACTTTGCTCACCACCATGCTCTTCTCAGAGAAGTAGCATCCCCCTCTCCTTCTCCTGCATAAGATCTTCCCTAGAGTTATCTCTTCATTTTCACTCAGAAATCTTTCCCCAATCTTATACATCCACGTCCTACCAAAACTGATTTTCTCCTCCCACCATTAATCACATATTCTTCTTATCTTTACCCCATCTCTGAAACTCCTGTTCCCATTACACCTATTCATAAACCCAACCATAATCCTGACACCCAAATAAATACAACATCCCCCCAACCATCTATGGAATCGATTATTCTCAAGACTAGTTCTCTCCTGTGTGAAGAGATCACTGACCTGGAAACCGATGAAGTAAATGCATCCAAAGAATACTCTCTGACCCTTGCTGTAAAAATTATCAGCTCCAAAGCAATCAATGCGAAAGCAGTCCAAACCGTCCTCCAAAAAGCCTAGAATCCAGCTATGGGAATGAAGATCCAACCCCACTTTGATAATACCTACAGCTTCACAGTCAAACACGAAAGGGATAGAAAACGGGTTCTTGATTTGTGTCCTTGGTCGGTGATGAGTTCTCACATAGTGGTAAGGGATTGCCCCCCCCCCCCCACCTTACCTTGAAAGAGCTCGATTTCTCTCATTCCCCCTTTTGGGTCCGTATCTCAGGCCTCCCACCTAATTTGATGTCAAAAGCCAATGCTGAGAAGTTGGGATCTAAGTTAGGGAAGGTAATGGACATTGATTTTTCCACAGAAGGTAATCTCTCCTGGTTTAAATTTTTGAAGATCCAAGTTCGGCTAGATATTACCAAACCTCTAACCACAGGGTTTATCAGAAACAACCCGCAGACCACCAACGCTTGGGTGAAAGTTCAATACGAAAGACTCCCGAATTTTTGCTTTGCATGTGGAAGATTGGGACACACTAACAGAAGTTGTCCTAATCCCCTGCCCTCATGCCAGAAGCTAGGGTAAGTCCTTACAGACCTTGGCAACAGACGGAATTTTCTGATGTGTGTCCCCCTCCTGCAAGATGGAATCCATCACCTCTGTTTCATAACATGCACCAACCACCGGTATCTCGACCGGGTCCCGGCGAAGAACAAACAGGAAGCTATTTTTTGGAAGAAGAAAGAACTGAGGAAACCTACACCACTAAGACCCGTGCAGCCTACCCCTGACACCACACCCAACATCACATCTCAACCCCCAAAAACAAAAAGTGGCCACCAGCTCAGATAACACCTTTTTTCCCCAAATTCAGGCCCATCCCTCCCATAGATTCCTTAGCCTCTACCCCCGTGACTACACCCTCTAACCAAAATCCCAGCCAACCAAATGAAAACCAAACTTACCACAACCAATCTGATGAGAGGACACCAAACTTTTCCAAACCAAAAGAAAATAGAAATAGGACCAAGCTTTTCCAAACAAAAAATCCAAAAACATCTCTACCCTTATCCCTAATATCCCGACTAATCCTCTGGACCTTCCTCATCCCAAAAAAAGCCACCCATACATCCTTTGTCCAAACCAAAGCCAGACTTAATCAGTTTAGGAAAATCAAGCATCTTGCTGGACAAAAGAAGTCTGACAGCAATCCCTCACCTGCTCTGCCTTCCGTTCTCTTTACCAATAACCCCACATGTTCATCAAACACAAATTCTGATGCTCCACGAAGTCCACAGCCAGAGGAGATGGGGTCGACCCTGTCTCAAAACCACCATGATCATCTTTGCGTGGAACGTGAGAGGGCTCGAAAGTGCTTCGCGCATCAGGGGCCTCAAAAAGGATGTCCGCTCCTTGAATCCGGAAATTCTCTTCCTTTCTAAAACTCTCTCCCCCTTCTAAAATCTCTCCCATTCTGAACTCTCTTGGCTTCTACAATCAGTGTGTTGTTCCCCCGATTGGAACACAAAAACTCTCTAGAGGTCTTTGCTTGGCCTGGAAACATGGATCTATTGACTTGGAAATAACCCTGTAAAATAGGAATATTATCAATGCTTTGATCTTTTCGGATCCCCTGAACAGCCCTTGGATGTTGTCTTTCATCTATGGACCCCCCCATTGGAATAATAAAAATTGATTCTGGCAAGACATGGATATTCTAGCGCAGTAGTTCAAGGGTCCTTGGGTCTGCATTGGGGATTTCAATGAGGTTGCTAATCAATCGGAAAAAGGAGAGGTCGTCATATTTCGACCTCTTCCTCAAGAGGCTTAGGTGGTTTTCTGCAGACTAACAACCTCATCGATCTGGGCTTCTCGGGTAACCCTTTTACTTGGAACAACAATCACCCGCTTGCTGCTAATATTCAAGAGAGACTGGATAAGGCCTTTGCTAATGTAAGCTGGAAAACCTTATTCCTGGATGCATCTGTAACCCACCTCCCAGGAAAAGCCTCAAATCATCTTCCCATCTTTCTCAAAACTCACAGAAGAGAAGCATTGCAGCCCGTGCCGTTCAAAATTTTAGTAGCTTGGACCTAGGATGCCTCCTCACACCGAATAGTGAACCACACATGGAGGAAAAGGGTGGTGGGCAATCCTGAATTTGCATTGTGTCGCAAGACTGATCATACCAGTATCGCCCTCTGAAGGTGGAACTCTTCCCACTTTGGCCACATACAATCTAACATTAAGAGGCTCACTAAGCATCTTGATAGCATCCAACGAAGAGAACCTTCAATCAGAAACTTGGAGCTACAAAGAAATCTCAAAACCCAGATTGATGAACAAACCTGCAGGGAGGAATGGCTATGGCGCCAAAAATCACGCATTTCTTGGCCTAAAGAAGGAGATGCGAACACAAAGTTCTTCCACTTGAGCACGATCATCAGAAAAAGAAAAAATATGCTTGACTTCATCAAGGACAAAGATTGGAATTGGATTTCAAGTCGAGAAGATATCGGTTCCTGCCTAACTGATAATCTCAACAACCTGTACAAAACTTACAATCCCCCATTCCCAGCAGAGCTTGAAGATCTAATTCAACCAATCCTCTCTGAGGATGATATTCTTTCGTTGCAAGCAATTCCCTCTGTCATCGAAATTTCCTCCACTCTGAGAAAATTTGAGAACCTCAAAGCACCCGGACCAAATAGAATGCCTTTGTTGTTCTACAAATCGTACTGGGTAACCATCAAACAAGATGTTTGTGAAACAGTGCGATCCTTCTTCAGGGATGGATCTCCATTGCGGGAGCTTAACCACACAAATATTGCTCTTATTGCCAAAATCAACTCACTGATGAAAGCGGAGCACTATGGCCCCATCAGTCTTTGTAACGTTGTTTACAAGGTAATATCAAAGATATTGGCAATTAGGCTGAAACCTCTCATGGACAAAATCATTTCTCCCATGCAAGCAGCCTTTGTCCCTAACAGATTGATTAGCGACAATACCATTATCGTGCAAGAGATTTGGCATACGATGAGAAAAAAACAGAAGGTAGGACTTATGGCCCTCAAAATTGATATGGAAAAGACTTACGACAAAATCGAATGGCCCTTCATCTTTGCTATTTTTCGTAAGCTTGGCTTCCCCAAAATCTGGATTGATTGGCTTAGCAATTGTCTCATGACCACTAGTTTCTCTACCTGCTCAATGGAACTCCCTTTGGTTTCATCAAACCCCAGCGAGGCATCTGCCAAGGAGATCCTTTTTTGCCGTATTTATTCATAATTGCCTCTGAAATCCTCACTAGACTTATCTTACGAGAAGAGTTGAAAGGGAACCTACATGACATCAAACCAAGCAGGCAAAGCCCCCCCCCCCCCCCATATCCCACCTCTTTTTTGCTGATGACCTTAAGGCAAATCTAAGTGAAGCTGATTCTATTAAGAGATGCTTGGACATCTATAACTCTTGGTCAGGCCAATGTATCAACAAGGAGAAGTTGCAAATTCATTTCAGCAAAGGTGTAAATAGCGACGTAAAGAGAGGCATCCGTCAAGCGCTTCAATATAAAATTGCCGTGAAAGACTCTAAGTATTTGGGTTTGCCTGTTTTCACCAATCAACCAAAAAATAAAGTTTTTGCTGGAATCCTTGATCGGGTGGAAAAAAGACTTGCAAACTAGAAAGGGAAAGTGCTATCACAAGCAGGGAGAGCAACATTGATCAAAGCTTCAGCTATGTCCATCTCGTCCTATGCCATGTCCACTTTTCTAATGCCAAAAAACATTACGGATAAGCTGGATACGAAGTTTCGAAAATTCTGGTGGGGCTTCAAGGATGACGGGAAACACCATTTCTATCCAAAAGCATGGTATTCAATATGCTCGCCAAAAGCAGTTGGAGGCCTTGGGTTCAAGAAGATGCATGAATTCAACCTTGCTCACATGACCAGAATGGGTTGGGTAATGGTGTCAAAACCAGAGTTTTTGTGGGTAAAGATTATGAAAGCCAAATACCTGAAAGGGCTACCATTTCTAGAACATAAGCCTAAAAGAAGCTCATCTTGGCTCTGGAAAGGGATTTGCAAAGTGCAAAAGGTCATTGATAAAGGACTTAGGATGTTCGTAGGGGATGGTAAAACCACCAAAATCTGGAAGGACAGTTGGATCTCGGGTGAAGAAGGCTTTTCATGAGTTCAACCATTAGCCACAGACCCAAACCCCACCTTTGTAGCAGAGTTGTTCCTCCCAAATTCCAGATGATGGAATTTCCCGTTACTCGAATCCCTCTTTGACTCAACCACAGTGGAAGGCATTAGGAATATTAAGATTCCTACTATTGAAACCCAAGATTTAATAGCTTGGGCCCCCCCAACTCCAATGGTTTGTACTCAACCAAATCAGCCTACCATATTGCAAACAGTCATAGATTTAACCATAACCCAGCCATTCCCTCATCTCTGTGGAACAAATTGTGGAAAACTAAGATTAGGGAGCGTCATAAAATATCGATATGGAGAATTGCTTGGAACTTGCTTCCTCTTAAGCAAACCTTGTCCCTCATCCTACCTAATATATGCCCACTATGCCCCCTCTGTCTAAGCTTACCCGAAACCTCTACCCATATCTTCTTAGAATGCAGCTTTGTTAGGCTCTGCTGGTTGAATTCTCCCTTTGGATTTCAACCACCGAATAACATGCCAAATCATCTTGAATGGCTCGCCTACTTCCTAAATCCCCCCAACCTCGATCCTCCTGACCAGTTGCAGCTCACAGTCTATGCATTTACTCTGTTTGATTTGATTTGGTTCGCCCGCAACAAGCTGATCCATGAAGGAACCCAGCCGGATCCCAACAAAATTTCAGAGCAAATCAACAAGGCAGTCACAAACTACCTAGATGTGATAGAAACACCGGCAAAAGGTACGAGTTTATCAGATGCGTCGAATTACCCCTCCTGAAGGTTGGGTTAAAGTTAATTTTGATGCAGCCATTAGAGGCCATAGAGCCTGCATCGCAATGGTCTATGTAAACTCAGACAAAGTTTTTGAGTTTGGCCATACAGCTTTGGTGGATTCGGACACCCCAGAACAGGCGGAAGCCCTAGCTGCTCTACTAGCCATTGAAACAGCTTTAAAGCAAGGGAAGAGATTTGTTATCTTTGAAGGCGATGCTAGAGTTATTATTAATCTGCTTTTGGACAGCTCGATTACTCCAAATTAGTGATCCGCTCGACCATTACCGAATCTAGGCGTCTCCTGAAGTTGTTTATGTGCTGGGATACTGCGTTTGTTCCCAGATTAGCCAACCATGCAGCCCACAATCTAGCTGCCCAAAGTTTCTTTTGTAAACATTGTGATATTGTTCCATATTCTTCCAACCTTTTGTTGCAGTTGGAAGAAGTTAGGAACAATGATGTAATCCTTCCTTTTTAGTGCAATGCAATTTCATCCTTCCAACCAAAAAAAAAGGTGTACATTGACTTTAACTTTATACTTGTACAATGGTTCCCTTACGGATCCCGACAACTAATAAATAGAGAGTTTATCGTGACCCCTTCATTATATGTTATTAACTCGCTTTATTTCTCGCTAGAAAGATAACATTTATCATTAAAATATATCTGTAGCGACAAAAAGAGCAAAAAGGTCATAAGATACCATTTCAGTCCTTCTCAAAACAAAATTCTGGCGTTGTCGCTGATTCATAAACTTACTTAATAGGTTTAGCATAGTGGAGCATCCTTATTTTCTTGGGCCTTTAATTGCTCTGGACCAAATTGTGATGAAGCATGATTTTTGTTTTTGTGGACAAGAGCGATTATCACAAAAAAGAGTGAAATAACACTACAAGGTAAAATAATCTTGATTACTCTAGCGGCAATTAGCCTAAACGAGGAAGAAGTGATTTTTGGATGACCAAAAATGAAGAAAAGAACGAGTTGGACAAGGGTTTTACAAATGCTAGATTTACAGCTGGGGAAACTATGGAAAAGACTACGACATATTCGAGATATATCCATCAATCCAAAACTGCGGGAAAGCAAGTTGAAGTACAAATTAATATCATGGTCTCAAATACACCGGCTCTTTTTGTTCATTATATTTCAAGAAACAACTAGTCTCGTAAAGATATGTGCTACCACCCGACCTTTGAATAGAATTAAGTCATGAATGATTTATTTTCCGTAATTGCCTATGACAACATTTCACTCGACGAAATGCCATGGCATTTTGTCTACCTAAAATGGGCTAGATCGAGTTCTTGCCAATATCCACCATAACAAGCTTCAAATCAAGCCCTACACAACTCTAATCCGAGTTTTTTTTTTTTTAAGTAGACCCGTTTCAGTACAATTTTGAGCAAAAGGGCCTTTTGCAATTTAAAAAGGACAATTATGCTTGTTAAGACTTGAGAATTTTGTACTAAAAAAGGGCAATTATTATGGTTGTGAATACTTGAGAATTATGAGCTTAATGATCCTTCCATTGTTATTCCTTCCTCCTAAAACCGTGTTGGTCTCTCATATGCATGATTTTTCTCGAGTGCAAATCAAGTGAGGCCCTACAAATTTCTTATTAGTCACTTCATGCCTCCCATTTATGTTTTGTTTTATGGTGTGCACCAATTATATAGGCCACTAACAAAGAAAAATAATTATATACCTTTTCTATTAATTTTGTTTTGGGTAAAATATGAGAATGGTATTCGAAAACTAGTTGCAAAATTGATCAGGCCGCCTGATGGTGTTATATTTACATCTGAATAGAGCATGACATACCATAATTTTATACAATACTTCTACTTTAAAAGAAAAGTGGACGGACAACTTTCTATTAATCCATGTGTTCAAACTCCAAACAAATAGTTTGGAAACAATAGTTTTCTTTTTAAGCGTCGAGCGGATCCAGGTACATCATTGGAGACATAAGTATCTCCAAAACATCTCTGGTCATCTTTTTATTTTCACGTGTATACTTTTGCAAGAAAAAAAAATGCAGATACGGATCATAAAATTGATGTAAACTTTAAACCGTCAAGTAGCAAACATAGATATTTTGTACCGATAACATGGAAACTAGGGATTTGTCACGTGAAGAGTTCTTTCACTCGGTATAGGACAAATATACTCAAAAAAGACTTGTTCTGTCCGTCCCAAAATAACGTCTAGATTGCAGTTTTGTTCCGTCGAGATAATAGTCATTATAAACATTCAATCAACGCAATTAATCAATCTTTTTCTATTTCAACAAATAATCTTGCTACTTCCCAACATAAGTGGCTTTTGGAGTTTCAATATAAGCACAATACATGAAATCCAAGCATTGGCTTTTGTTTTCTAAGAGCACACTAATAAATGGTAATTTTCGAAAAAGTGACTATAATTATGAAACAAGTAGTCCCTTTTTCTCTCAAGAGTAGTAGTAGGTGCTGAATGGATGTATATTTTGGCAAAAGAAAGCAAATTAGGAAGAAATTACAGAAAAAGGGAAAGGCATCTATATATATATATATATATATATATATATATGGCTGGTGGTGTAGTTCCAGGGGTGGTGGGCTCCCAAGTCCTGGGCCACGCCTTTGTTCTCTTGTCCACACAGAAACTTGGTCCTTATCATTTTCCCTGGCTTTCCCCTTTCTCAATAACCTCTTGTTTTATTCCCAAGCAAAAGACAACGCAAATCGGACTCACTGCACCATACGCATATCACATTGCATGTGTGCAACGAAAACAGTGTCAACTGACTCGGTGCGCGTGTGTGTGTGTGTGGGTGTGCATGTGTGAGAGAGAAACAGAGACGCATAGGCAAATCAGTACTAACTAACTTCTAACACTTGGATTAGATATCCAAAACCGAGTAATGCATAAGAAAGGGGTTATAGGACAGGGGAAACGAGGGAAAAGTCATGATAAAAATCCTGCAACCACCGCTGGTGGTGCAAATCTTGAACCCACCTGAGTTTCTGGGAAGAACCCATCGAAGATACAGCATAAAATGGAGATGGGTAGCAAAGAAAGGAGTGAAAGAACCATCAACAATATCAACAACAACACTGATACCTTCACTTCATCGGCCGCCAGCAACATGAACACCAGCGGTAGAAAGAAACAAACCATGGCACAATACAGTGCTGATGCTAGGCTTTTGACTGAGTTTGAGCAGTCTGGTGAATCAGGTAAGTCATTCAATTACTCAAAATCAGTTTCACAAGCACCACAGGATGTATCTGAGGAGCAAATGATTGCTTATTTGTCGAGAATTCAAAGGGGTGGGCTTCTTCAACCCTTTGGTTGTATGCTTGCAATTGAAGAACCCACTTTTAAAATCATCAGTTATAGTGAGAATTGTTTCAGTATGTTGAGTTTGAAGAATTGGGTTGAGTCAGAAGATGTTAAGGGTTTGATCGGAATTGATGCTAGAACACTTTTTACCCCTTCTTCAAGGGATTCCTTGGCAAAAGCCATTTCCTCCCGGGAAATTTCTCTTTTAAACCCAATTTGGGTTCATTCTATAGGTACCCAGAAGCCATTTTATGCCATATTACATAGAATCGATGTAGGAATAGTGATTGATTTGGAGCCTGCTCGTTCCCACGATCCGGCATTGTCGCTTGCCGGTGCTGTGCAGTCACAGAAACTCACTGTCAGAGCAATATCTAGGCTACAATCACTTCCCGGGGGAGATATTGGTGTTTTGTGTGATACTGTTGTGGAAGATGTCCAAAAGCTTACAGGGTATGACAGGGTTATGGTATATAAGTTCCATGATGATGATCATGGTGAAGTTGTGTCAGAAATCAGGAGGTCTGATTTGGAACCTTATTTAGGATTGCACTATCCTGCAACTGATATACCGCAAGCAGCTCGTTTCTTGTTTAAACAGAATCGGGTGCGCATGATATGTGATTGCCATGCATATCCAGTGAAGGTCATTCAAAGCGAAAAGTTAAGTCAGCCTCTTTGCTTGGTGAATTCAACCCTTCGATCGCCCCATGGCTGCCACATGAAGTACATGGCCAATATGGGCTCTATTGCCTCATTGGTGATTGCAGTTGTTATCAACGGCAAGAACTCACTAAAGCTATGGGGTTTGGTAGTCTGCCACCACACTTCACCTCGCTACGTGCCTTTCCCAATACGCTATGCCTGCGAATTTTATATGCAGGCATTTGGTTTGCAGATCTTCATGGAGCTTCAGTTGGCGTCACAGTTGGCAGAGAAGAAGATTCTTAAGATGCAAACCTTATTATGTGATATGCTCCTTCGGCATGCTCCACTTGGCATTGTGACTCAGTCCCCTAGTATCATGGATCTTGTGAAGTGTGATGGGGCCGCATTATATTATGATGGAAAATGTTGGTTGCTGGGTGTAACTCCAACTGAAGCACAAGTTGAAGATATTGCAGAGTGGCTGTTAACTAATCATCGGGACTCCACAGGACTAAGTACAGACAGTCTGGCGGATGCTGGTTACCCTGGGGCAGCTTTACTTGGTGATGCAGTTTGTGGCATGACTACTGCAAGAATTACTTTGAAGGACTTCTTGTTTTGGTTCAGATCCCACACTGCAAAGGAAGTCAAATGGGGAGGGGCAAAGCATCATCCAGAGGATAAAGATGATGGCGGAAGAATGCACCCAAGAGCTTCGTTTAGAGCTTTTCTTGAAGTGGCTAAAAGTAGAAGTCTGCCTTGGGAGGTGTCAGAGATTAATGCCATTCACTCTTTGCAGCTTATAATGAGAGATTCATTTCAAGAGATTGAAGATAGTGGTCCAAAGCAAGTGGTAGAATCCCGCCAGAATGATTCGGCTATGCGGGGGCTGACTGAACTTAGTTCAGTGGCATTTGAAATGGTCAGACTAATTGAGACAGCCATGGCTCCAATTTTTGGGGTTGACTCATCCGGTTTGATCAATGGGTGGAATGCTAAAATGGCCCAGTTGATAGGATTACATAAAAATGAAGCTATGGGGAAGTCCTTGGTTAATGAAGTTGTTCATGTGAGCTCTCGTGAAGTTGTTGAAAGTCTTCTATCCAGAGCTTTGCAAGGTAATTCTTTTTGGGCATTGATATTGTAATTATTGGCAGATAGTAAGACATTAAACTTACTTTTTGATCCAAATGGTTTAATGATCCGTATTTTTACGTACATATTTATATTCAGTTTTCACGAAGTCATTATAAACTACTGGCCTGCTTCCTTTAATATGTCCTGATTCATATGTAGAGAATTCTCTCTCCAACTATCATTTACTTCTTCATTGGCTTGTCATAAATTAGCATAGTACATATTCAGAAGATAGTCTAAGATATCATGCCACTTGCAATCACATTTCTTTAACCGTGAACAAATCTCATAGTGCGCGGCTATAACATGAAATTGGTGATTATACATAATTGCCTTTGTTTTCTTAGGTGGAATAGACGTTGTAGCAGTCAGTACTTATTAGTAGCCTTGCAAGCAAGAATACAGGACTAAGCTTTTGTGTGTGCATGCATTATAAGCATATGTATATTGAAAGATGCACCGTACTGTGACAAACGGCTCATTCAATGAAACTCCTTTTCTTGAAGTCTTCAGATACCTTATCTTTGTCTTAGATAGAACGGGAATATTAGTTGTATTCCATTTAATGATTCTTTGGCGGCAAGTTACTGTCATAATTATGCTTCTTTCTCCCTCTGTACACGTGTAGGAAACCATCTCCTGTTTTTTTGTTTACTCAACAAGCTTTATATACACTAGAAGAATTGGTGGCCATGCATCTTAAACGCGCCATCAATGAGGCGTCAAATGCATGTCAACGAGTTTATAAGAAGCATCAGGTTCGAAACATTTTCTAGTACTAATTTTGGCACTGAGTTAAAAGCTCTCGTGCATTTTGCTTTCCTCTATTACATTTGTCAAGTCATTTCAAGATACTGATTTGGACGCCGAGTTTGAAGATCTTTTATGCATCTTTTCCCTGTTTAGACTTGGTATTGGCTGAGGTACTGCGTACGAGAAAACTTAACCACGATCAAGCCAAAGCTTGCCCTCGATATGTGAGGAATATAAAGCCTTGTTTGTTTAATCACAAGAATTTCCAAAAATATGAATGTACTTAGAAGTGTGGGGCATATGGAGTGTCAGCATCCTGAATGTTTTCTCTTACTTGTTTCCCAACCTTTTTATCTTCAACATATCCAGGTGTGGAGGACACAAATGTTGAACTAAAACTGCAGAAGTTTGGGATAAATCAAGAGAACTCAATCATATACATTTTGGCTAATACATGCACAAGTAGAGATTATGCAAACAATGTAGTTGGGGTATGCTTTGTGGGTCAAGACGTTACATCTGAGAAAGTTGTCATGGATAAATTCATTCGTCTGCAAGGAGATTATAAGGCTATCGTACACAGTCTTAATCCATCGATTCCGCCTATATTCGCTTCCGATGAGAATGCCTGCTGTTCAGAATGGAATGTAGCCTTGGAAAAGTTAACTGGTTGGATGAGACATGAGATTATTGGAAAAATGCTTCCTGGAGAAGTTTTTGGAGGTTTCTGCCAGCTAAAAGGCCAAGAGACACTCACTAAGTTTATGATTCTTTTGTACCGAGCAATTAGTGGCCATGATACAATGAAGCTGCCTTTTGGGTTTTTTGATAGGAAAGGGACATTTGTAGAGGTGCTCTTAACAGCAAATAAGAGAATTGATGAAGTCGGGAATGTAGCCGGGTGTTTCTGCTTCTTGCAGACAATTGCGCCCAACCAGCAGCAGACTTTAGGAGATGGGCAAGAGGACAGCGAGTCTGTTTGTAAACTTAGACAGTTGGCTTACATTCGGCAAGAAATTAAAAACCCACTAAATGGAATTCGTTTTACCCACAAGCTGCTGGAGAGCACGGCTGTTTCCGAGGATCAGAAGCAATTTCTTGATACTAGTATTGCATGCGAAAGACAAATAATGTCAATCATTGAGGACATGGATCTTGGAAATTTAGAAGAAGGGTACGTCTTCTTCACTCTGAAACTGAAATTAGCTTTGTTCTGGGTTTTGTAATTTATGCTGCATGTTATTGATTATGCTTGTAAAGGGTAAGCATGGAATGACTTCTCAGTCATCATATCCAAATACATGCAAGAAAATATTATCTTGTCAAGCTTTTATTTTCCGTGGCATACTGTCAAGATTATCCGTTTAAAGTCTATTCTTGATTCCTTGCTTGTTATACGGGCATAGCAACGCTTTATTAGTGTCATTGCATAATGAGCAAATACAAACGCAAAATTGTATGTTGAGAATTCTTTCTCTTATAAGAAATGAGTTCCTCATGAAATTACCTCTAGGCTCTAGCGTACTTGAATTTATGTGCAAACTTTCTCAGTTTGAGGGGGAAAGCAATCAATCGATCTTTATTGTTTCTTACTTGAAAAAAGAATTAGAGTGGAAAAGGGTCTGCAGGAATTTTTTTTTTATACAGTCCAGAGCAATGCTTTCTTATGGAAGCCACAGAAAATTTTTGAGTTATTCTTCTTAAGTGCTTTTATTGATTCCTATTACCTATTAGTTGTGATATGCCTCGGTTCATTCTTTTCCTTGATGTCTTTTAAATTAGTAGTTTCCTGCTTCCCCACGTGGTCATGGTGTGTCATCAAATTTCTCTGTTTTATAATCATGATAACACGTAATAGCTATCAATCATTAACATGCTAACAGTACAATTTGCAATAGTAGGACTTGTACGCTTACTAAACAATGTTCTTTTACCTAAGCCAAGTAAAGAAAATAATCTAATTTCTAAGTTTGTATTAATTTGTCATTGTTTTAGCAGCAGCTTGGAGCTAAATGTGGAAGAATTTCTCTTGGAAAATCTTATAGATGCAATTGTTAGTCAAGTTATGACTGCGCTGAAGGAAAAGAAGTTGCAACTGCTTCATGAGATTCCTGACCATATCAAGACGCTATCTCTGTATGGTGACCAAATTAGGCTTCAGTTGGTCTTGTCCGATTTCTTGCTAAATATAGTGCATAATGCACCTTCTCCAGATGGCTGGGTAGAAATCAAAGTCATACCGGGGTTGAAGCTGATACAAGATGGAAATGAAGTCATCCATTTACAGTTCAGGTACCATGAACATGTAACTGACAATTTTTACTCGTGCATTATATATTTAAAGAGTAATGTTATGTACAGCTTGTTCAGATATGTCTGCACATGCTAACGTTCTTTTTGCCTTTCTACTTTTCATCTGCACCTTAGTTGCAGAATTCTTGTAGGTAGGCCACGAATCTCCTGAGATTCGCGAGTCTGCACTTCCCAGTCGGGAGCTTGTTGGGAGCGCGATCCGAGGTGGGTTGGGATCGCAAAATTAAGTAACCTAGATGCTTCCCTCTTGCCGACACAATTTTTATTATGGTCACTGGTGATGTGGGTTTGGGGCATTCAGTGAGAAAGAGGAAGTCAAAGCTGAGTAGGCGTTTAAGAGAAATTAAAGCTCTTCTTAGTTTTGATATTTACTAGGCTTCGCTGGGAGGCAAGGACCACGTGGAATGGATCTTTCGTAGTCCTTCTGTAAAATGATACATGCCTGTGGGGCGGCCACTCGAGCTTCTATACGACTGGTCTGTTAGTCAAAAAGCTGCTGAAGTACTTCACGATGCATAATATTAGATTTTCTGCTGAACGAAAACATAGAGCAATTGGGTAATACATAACATTAGACAAATGACAATTTACATGCGTACATTTGTATATATTCCATGCATATAACGTACATAATATAAATTGTTAACTACCTAAAATTACCAATAATACTTATGTAGCAAAGCCGCTCGAAACTCGGGAACTTCTAGGTGTTTATGCTCCCCCGCTTCCGTCCTCGTTCCCGCCCCAACTCCCGCTTCATGCAACTGAAGTGTGCATATCCAAGTAATTGTCTTCTGAGTGTCAATGTTATCTAATTTGTCAATACACGGTATTGTTTCCTACAACATAGCTTTGCACTTTTAACTGTATGGAACTACAAGTTTTACTGACCAAAACACAGGTTTTCTGGAAGCAACATGTTATGCTTCACAACTCTTGCTGTAGGAACTTCCTCTAAAGGCTGCACTACGAAAATCCTTTTGGGTTTAATTACGTGAAAATCTGCAGAGTACTTATCACATGGACTATTTCTCCCCAAACTTCCCAGTATACCCCGAACGTTTCTGTTGAATCAACTTTTAACCTAGCACCAAGCAGGACACCATTATCAAATTGTCGTAGTTTATATCATCAATTTTAAAGTGCTAATCATTTACCTTTTACTCCAAGAGACGACAATATGAATTGCTGTATATAGTTGGCTTCCTTTTCATTTCTTAGAACCAATATGATATGAATAAAAAGAGTTCATTTTTATTGCAGAATGACTCATCCTGGCCAGGGCTTCCCATCTGCTCTTCTCGAAGATATGTTTGGAGGAAAAAGTCAGTGGACTACCCAGGAAGGGCTTGCTCTGAACTTCTCTCGTAAACTTCTTAATATGATGAATGGTCATGTCAATTATGTCAGGGATAACGACAAATGTTACTTCCTTGTTGACCTTGAAGTTAAAACAAGGAAATGAAAAGCAAGATACAAGCATAGTGACCCAATTATTTCCCCAGAACGTCGTACGTATACGTGCCTAGCTGTCTGCGTCCGAGTGCTCTGCAAAGAAGCATACTGTGGAAACATTTCATGGTAGCTCCAGCTCATGGTAAGCCCATCACTGCAGCTCCGCACCATCATGAGTTTCCTTCGATGGAAAAGCGAGTTCTGTTTGGCACTCCTTGTCGGGATGAAATGTGTACGTGAATATGTATGTTTCGTTCGAGATGTATATGTACATGTCAGACATGTTTGTGATTATGTGATGAAGATGAAGCCTATTCAGGTCGTTGGTCGAGGAGCCGTTCTTGTGAGTGGACATTTGGTGGTACTGGAATGAGCTTGTTTTGCTCATGAATCGTGTTTGGCTACGCTTTATCAAGCAAGATGGGAAGTTTCCTTGTGTGTAGATGCATTTGATAATGTAAAGACAGTTGCCTTTTCCTTTTTAAGTAAACTTTAAAGACAGTTGCTTAGCAGCTTGTTAAAAGCTAGTGGTAATATTATAAGAATTGATTATGTACATGCATAATATAATGGTAGAAGAAGGATGATGTTGCGTTGCAAGTTACACTCTTCCTGGCTTTCATCCACCATATGAACTAAAGATGCAAATATTTTTGAAATAATTTTGGAATGAGAAAATGAGAACAATTTATGTAGGGCTAATGATAGACAAGTAATTAACATGTAAAGTACCACTTTATGAGCTATTAACGGAGATAAGTTGTAATGTAATATATGGGAAAAATTGAAAATTCAATATAGCTTTGACCTTAAGAGTGCTCTCTTACAATATGAATGCCCTGTGGATAACATATTGAAGAATTCTTGGTGAAATTGTAGAGGTAATTAGTTTCTTGGCTGCAACGACTATTGAGGATCTACTTTCAATCCCAGGGATAACAATTTGGAGACCTAATAGAAATCCCACACAACCCAAAATTCCAGCAGCGACAGCCGATCACTGATAGTCGCTCCCAGAAAATTTTGACAGCCTCTGCCGCCGACAGTGGCAACTACTACGGTCGCCGCCTACTATCTACGTCCAATCACAAAAGCCACCTCCTCCCACCACTGTTACGGAAATAACGAAAATAATAAATCTATAAAAACTTAACGGGTTGACCCATATATAAACGAATTAATGTGATGGGTTGGGTTTAAATTGGAATGGGAGAGGATTGGGTCTAGATGGGATGGGAGAAATAATACATCTACAAAAACTTAACGGGTTGACCCGAGATAATGTGACGGGTTAGGTTTAAATGGAATAGAAGAGGGTTGAGTCTAAATGGGATGGGAGAGGATGAGTTAAATCAAAGATGGGACAATATAGAGATGGGGCGGACGGGCCGCCCCATATTGCCATTCCTGTTCAAGTCATTTGATTGCCCTGCTCTGGGAGGAACGGAGGGGTTGTAAAAATACCCATACAAGCTACCAAAGTGGGTTAAATAAAGGCATCAAGAAAGGTTCATATGAATTGTTCTACAATTTTTTCTTCGTTCTGCACATCTATAGAGGAAAATATCCAAAGACAGATAGTTAAAAGGGAAAATTTTGCAGTACCCTCCTCCACATTCATGTTAATATCACTTACACAAGTACAAGATGAAATTCACAAAAGGCAGTTGGTCATGCCACTATACAATTGTAAAGAGCCTAACCAAAAAGTAAACCCTTCACATAACCTCTGCCATGTACTGTTTAACAACATGTTGCCCCAACCTCAGCTTACAAAAAAATGCATCTCCATAACGAAGAGCGATATACATCAAGTTATTCTCCTCCCTTCTGTATGTTAGACCAACCATCATCAACCAAAATGCTCTTCTTCTTGTACATTTGAGGCTCCCAAAATACAAAATCAGCACCTCTATTTCCCTTTCTGCATCTCCTAATTTTATGCACATATATACACGCACTTAACACGCATGGACCCCTGCAGTTCAAGAAACTGCTTGCAGGCACTGTCAGCTCTTCCCTGGAGAAGAGCTCTTATCCGTGGCACCATCTGTTGTTGGGCTTCCCGAAGAATGTCCTGGATCTGAACCATTCGACCAACGCATTTGGATATTCAAACTATTGGAAGGCGGAGGTTCCTGGAAAATCTACATAGACATATTGTTTAGTTAGCAACAATCATAAATTTACCCTATATAGGCTGTCAATGCCAGCGCTGGCTTAGTTTTCCAAAAAAAATCGATAATTTAAAAAAGATTTTGAGATAATTAAGGCTTTTAACCTCCCTCTTATTCTTTCACCAGATAATTACTATGTTACCTGATCGCCTGCTTCTGAGCCTTCTGAATGAAATAGAATAGGCCGGCAGCGCTTGTCTTCATTCATCAAGCTTGAATTCTGGAAGTGGGTGACAAGGGCCGCTTTTCCCTGGATTCGAGCATATGCCAAGGTAGCAACTTTCTCGCTGTTAAACTTCTCCCACTTCTTTCCATTAAATGCCTGCATATAAGATTACGGAATAAATCATTAATAGAAAATAGAAAATTTTCAACTCTTGGTACGGCTTCCTTTTCTTTTTCCCTTTCGAGAAGAAAAGTCAGGTCCTAAATTCTACAAATCTGGCAAAAGGTATTTCAATTTAACACGGCACAGCGATCATTCAAGAAGGTAGTAAATCAAAATCTATAGAAGCTCTTCTATCTAGATAAAGCATATCATGTAAACCTGGTAAAATTGAATAATGTGTGATGGAGACAGCATGTTGATAAACGCATAGCCAACGTTGCATTTATTCTGCATCAGAATACGAGAATGAGCAGTCAGTTACGATTAACTTGAAGTGGCACACATTCTGCAGCAAATATCGAAACAGATACATAATTACCTTGAAATCAATGGGAAGATAGAGAAAATCGTAAGTACCCCTGTGATTTTCATCAATAGCAGCTAGCAACATCTTTGCAGTGTACCTGGAGGATGAATATCCTGATGTCAAAATGTTACTATTCATAAGAAGCTAATCACAGGTAGGGAGGTCAATCTCACTTATTAGGGATATTTTTTATCATTAGGGTTGTCCGGGTGTCTTCCCCTCTCAAAATCTTTTCCAGATCAAGCTGAAATAGCTTCTTGCTATCTATCTGGCTTCCGCTGTTCTCAGCACGTCGGCTACGCCCACGTTCCATCAAACCCTCCATGGTGGTCGGCAAAAGTCCTGTGTAAGGACCATTGCCTATGAACATTGGACTAAGTCGCGGAGAAGACATCATGTGAAAACCAGGAGAACCATTTTCCGAATGGTTTCCTGGAATACTGACGCCAGTATTCACAGCACCACGAGCACCCATAAAGGACCTGTCACTGCAGCCTACACCCATGCTTCCAAAAGCAGTATGGTTCATGTATAATTTTTCAGCAGAATCGTGGTAGTAACCAAAGTGCCTTTCCAAGGGAACAACAGATGGAGCAGATCCAACATGATAATGATGGTGTTGAGATGAATTAAATCCAGGGCGACCGTTGTGTGAGAAGCCATTGCTCTGTCCATTGGATGTGAATGAATGTCCCACAGTTGGTGTTCGCCAGGCAGCAGAACTAGTCTTTTCTGGGTATAGATTAGGACTTCCCCAAAGGAATTGTGGACCAGACAATGTCTCAATACCAGATCCATTTGAACTTGAAGCACCAAAAGAGGACATGGTTCCAGAATGTTGACTAAATTTTGGATCTGGAAGTGAATGAGACTGTTGAGAAGCAGCTCCAGGGTTCAAAGTTCCATTACCAAAGATGTGTTCCATATTAGAACCCCTTCCATGATCTTTGCCAATAGGTGCAATTCTTGGTGACTTTGGTAGTACTTGAGAGTGCAGGATTGAAGCTAATCCAGGTAAATTATTACCAGTCACAGGGCTCATAGACCTAAGCACAGGTGATTTGCTAAGACTTTGAAGAGGACTATGTTCCAAAGGACTGCCAAACTGTGGCCAGTTACCTGCCAGGAATATGGCATTTAACTCAACTTGTAAGACAACGTGCAGCTCCCATGAAAATAGATCCAGAAGCCGTAACTCTGAACCAAGATTTCAAGCAATAATAGAAAGTATCCCAAACTGCCTTACCTGGAGGGGAGTTGCCTATCAACGATCCCAATTGGTGGTGAAAACTTCGCGTTTCATCTTGTTCAAGCTCTTGATTCAGTTGCAGCATCAGGCTGCAGTTACAAGTGGCAAGCAAGACACATTTGCATTCATCAGAATTAATTATAAACGAAAAACAAAGTAGATCTAAAACTGCATCATTAAAAGGTTGTAAAAGTGAAAAAGAAAATTAGAGGTCAAGGATAACGATGGTACTCGTTAAACAGTAATCACAGTACCAATACAAATAGAATGTATAGCTGAGAGAGACTTTCGTATATATGTAAATACTACCAAAACTTTGCAGAAGAAATATCCATTCAAGCACTAAGGTGATACCAAGATTGTTGATGGAAAAACTATAATGTGTCAAACCGATCTCATCATACATTTAAGAATTAAGGACAAGGATCCTTGGTTCATCATACAGTACCCCTAGGGCGAGGACCAAAATAAAATAACTGAAACATAGAAGTCACCAAAAGTCATGTTTTCTCAGGAATGTTATTGAGCTTATGACCCAGAGGAGCTATATGCCTAATGACCTGTCATACCAGAGTAACTGCGCAATCCAATTTCAAATTCTGACCCTGTACTACCCAGTTGGAGTATAATCTTTCGATCAATTATAAAAATCCTTCCATTTACTTTATCATCCAACTTCCCTGGTACTCTCGCTTTTACAATCTCGCTAAACCAGGGTCTGGGATGATGGAGCCCACAAAAGTGAAGCTTAAACCCCAATGTGCGGAGGAAATTAAACATGCAATACATGTCCAATGACTTGTCAAGGTTACAACATACAAAACTTTGCTCAAGAGGCAGAGCAAAAGCTGCTGTAGTAAGTTATGCATATCCAGAGAGTATATATGTCAGTACGCACCTTCTACGTGCTCCCCCAGGGCGACTAGGTTCAAGTTTTATGCGTTTCCCAGCAATATCACTCCTGTTTAAGGACCTAAGTGCTGCCTCCGCAGCTCTCACATCATAATACTCGATGAACTTGTGGTGTCTCTTGTGAGGCGTTTCCCTTATCTGTTATTGGACAATAACTAGAACAGTAGTCAGATTCACCCCAATCTCGCAATGTAATGCTAATTAAACAAAATCAAACTGCTCCTGGAGATGTTAGGGGGAGAAAGAGTAATCATCACCTCTTTAACTTCACCGTATGCCCCAAATATTTGACGGAGATCATCATTTGAAACCGATGGATCTAGATTAAAAACGACCAAAGTTCCTTGATTTATATCCTTGTCCGATGGGTTTTCCTGGAGAGTGATTATCATAAGAGTCAGCACATGAATGAAACTATGACCTCCACTTTTACAAATGAAGAAGTCTGAACCTTGGGAATTGAGAAGTGGATGTCCAGCTTCCTCCGACGTAAAGGCTTGTTTTGTAAAGCCCGCATAGCAGTACGAGCAGCACGAATATCATAGTAAGATATCATCACAAAACCCCTAAGTTTACACGCGGTGTACAGAGTTCTGATATCGCCATATTGCTAGAAAGATGATAAATGGGTGTGTTAGTAATTGACAAAGTAAATTAATAAAGTGCCAGCTAAGCACCTCAGATGTGCACAACATGATTCTAGCAGCTCTAGCTACAACAAATAGAGCTGACAATGTCTAAGTCCCCACAAAGGAAAGCAATATTTGTAGAATTCAAAATTTTGTTTTCTTGTTACTATGAAATTCCCGAAATGTCTTCTAACCAGATAGACCAAAATATAACATCTAGCATGAGTAAACTATTACATGGAGGCATACCACGTTGCAACCGCCGGAATACATGCACATATTCGATTGCTCATTAGAGGGCTGAAGGAGCAATATGTGTTCTTTGCATAAAAGAGACTGCATTAACAACATGTCCACTTCCGGAAAAAGAGACAGTGATCAATAAAGGGAGAAAACTAAGGTAGCCCAACCAGATAAGCAGCTAATTGACGACATCCTTTCATCATCAGATGAGTCAGCTCTCAGCAGTATTAAAATTAATCCTTCCAAAGATCATGACTTACTTGCATACTGCAGAAAAGCATGCAACAAATGTCTTTCATGCATCTCAGCACATTCTCATTCCTGGAAATAAAACCATATCTGCCTAATTGTGATTTCAAGATGTGTCATCTGCTGCTGAAAATGTAAAAATGTACGAAACTAATAGTGTGCTTATGATCACATGGCGATTGCTAAAAGACTAGGTCAAGACTGAGAACATTTATATAAAGACTTCTCTAGGGGGACTATATGTTAAGAAACCGACACTTGCCTATGTTAAAAACTGACACTTGCCTCTCAATTCTTTTTCCCTTACTAACTGACAGAATATATTGACAACCACATTGGAAACAACAGCCAAGCCCTTAAGTTACACGACCAAAAAAGTCCCTTGACTTGCAAAAGGTGTTCTAAACTGGTCTCCATAATACCTACAATAAAATATTTAATGCGCATGACAGATAAGTCGTGCACATGCATAAGGAAGTGGCAAAAAGTATGAAGACAGAATAAACTTTTAAGTGAGCACAGAGGTTGTAGCTTAAATTTATCCGAGTTCGGGTGCTAGGTACCACCGTGAAGCTTAAAATACCCAAAACCAAAAGAACAGCAAGTTCTGAGTAGTACGAATTACCTCAAAGAGTGTTTTCAGCTCTGAATCCTCAACATTGCTATTGATGTTACGAACAAATAAAGTTCGGGAAGGATGTTCTCCATATGGATGCTCTCCAGCAACAGTTCCAACACCATTCGAAAGCCCGTAATGAGTCACCCCGTTGCTTACACCTTCAGATAAAGCTACCTTTGACATACCCAAATTTAGGTTCTCTTGCAGATCTGAATCCAACTCCAGACCTCCTCCACTGCCGAAAAGATCATAGTCTTCCGAGTCATCCATGCGATTAGGCAGCCCATTTAGGTCAAAACCATCCATTATGCCAGCTAAAAGCTCATCCTCATCATCAGGAAGCAAGCTTCCAACTACATGATCCTCAATGTCTTCAATTAAGTCATTACCGTCCCCATCTGGGTGGAGTTGGTTCAAGCTAGAAGAGATATCGTCAATAGACTGACCATTATGTTCAGCATCATTCACGTTCACTGCATGTCGGGAAAAAAAGGTAAGAAACTTATTCTCAGAGTGATTCCTGCAGTGCAGGCACAAGCAGTTTTTAAGCAACAACTAATGCATACACTTCTCATGGGGGAGAACAGGTAATGAGCTTGAGAAAAGGGTGGCATCGCTTGAGGCACGATAGGCATCAGATCCAGATAAAACCCCCCATACTCCACTTCCCACTTTCTTAGAGATATTCAAGGATGCTATTCTTGAAGGACCTACAAAAACAGCTCACTTGTGTCACAATCATCTTTCACAATTAAAGCACTGATCTTATATCCAAATTCAGTAAATTTCTGGAATCACCTGAAGAGAAATGGTCCGAGGACTGCTGCATTGCATTACCTTCTGTAAACAGTAGAAAAACTACAAGAGTAGAACTATAGAACCATTAGTTTCACATAAGTATATATGCCCACCCCTCCTCTTTCCACAAAGGTGGAAAAATCAAAATTCTTGTGTCAACAATCCCAAGCAGGGAAGGCCTCAATGCTTTGCATTTG